>CM068385.1:67835658-68038495 GCA_034770075.1 Aralia elata
AATTTCCATCCTCTAAGAGGTTTTTTTTTTTTCAATTTATGCTTTTCTTTTCACTATTTCATTTTTTTTTCAAAGAACATATAGAAATGGTTAAGATATCACATACAGTACATAGATATATACACTATCAGACAGAATTTAGGAAAAGAATGAAGAAATAAAAAGAAAAAACCAAAAGCGTACCTTGTACATGGATTTGGGGAAGCCATAGAAATCATAAATGGTATCATTAGCGCCAGAGACAACATTAACTGTTGGGTAATCTGTTTCCCAATGACCAGAAATGACAAGAATTGAAGATGGGCGCTGAGAAAACACTTTTTCCTTGAAGGATTGCAAAAAATGTCTGGCCGGCAAGGTCTCATCAATGGACAAAGTGGGGGATCCATGAGATATGTAGAACGTCTCTTTCAACCCCATCGAACCCATTTTGATCAAAAATCTTTTCTATTATCTCTATTTCGAGTTAAGAGGAATTGTAGGTTTTGTTGGATTTGTTCATATTTGGGCGATTTGACAAATATATAAGCTAATCTCACCTACCGCACAGGCGCGTAAGCGCACACGAAAGCACGCTGACTTTTTGGGCAATCAAAACCGCACAGGCGCGTAAGCGCACACGAACGCAAGCTGAATTTTTGGGCAATTAAAGACTAAAATGCAAAACTGGCTATCCTATTTATACTTTTTTACAAACTCTTCCCTCAAATATTATTTTAGCATAACTCACCCATTAAGTTAAATAAATGTTAAAAAGAGGGTACTATTGAGTTTTTTTGATCAAAATAGTAACAAATATAGGGGTAAGTATGGGAATAAAAAAATTAGAAAACAAGAAAAGAAAATTCAAAATACAAATTAAAAATAAAAATAGGGGCTTAAAAACTAAAATAATTTAAGAAGGTAACAAATGAAACATTAATTTAAAAATTAAAATAAAAAATTAAAATTTAAAAAAAATTAAAATTTTAGTAGTTTAAATTTATTTTTTAAAGAGTAAAGTAATTTTTAGAATAATTATAACAATACTAATAAATTTAAAAAATAACAAAACATATGTAGACACCCAAATTTTGCCCGTATTTCTTTTACTATATAACATCAGGGCAATAATGTCAATCCACAACAAGTCAAAGGTGTCAAAGTACAGATTACAAAGCCCAAGACAATTACTTAAAGGCCACACGTGGACCTTAGGGTACCTAGGTGCAGAAAACCAAAGTAAGGGATTGGCCAATATAGACCAAGAGAGGGTTTTTTCCACTTTTCTCCCTCATCCCAGATCCAAGAATAGTCAAATTATATACCATTGTGTAGGTCTCGAAAAGAGCTTTTCGGATTGGTATGACACGTTTTCTAACTCTTCCCGATATAAAAGTTATGGACATTTCAATACATGACACAAAATTGACCCAGCGGGACCCACAGCAGGTTGCTGCAGGTAAACCTGCTCCCTGCACAGGTAAACCTACGGCAACCCTAAATTACTTCCATAAGGCTTGTTTGGCTG
The DNA here is from genome assembly GCA_034770075.1 of Aralia elata. NCBI lineage: Eukaryota > Viridiplantae > Streptophyta > Magnoliopsida > Apiales > Araliaceae > Aralia > Aralia elata. Next base: position 67,837,169 of record CM068385.1, read on the forward strand.
TATTTTGGCGAGAGAGAGGCTTTTTAGGGAGATAAAAGGTGTCCTTTGAGAGAAAATAGAGAAAAAAACCCAAAAGTGTATAGTAACTCTCTCAAAATCAAATATAAACTCTTATTTTCTCATCAAATCCCCAATCAACACACACCCAAGAGGCCATTTACAAGCTTAAAGAGGAGCAAACCTCATCCCATCTTTCATCTCTACACTAGATCTAACTTAGATCTAACTTATTTTGTTGATTATTGTGTTTGAGCTTTATTTGTTTATGATTATTTCTTCATTTTGGGCTTTCCTAACATCCTAAATTATATCTAGTGATGTTTGGATCCTATTTTGAGTTATGGGTATTTAAAGATGGTTTCTCATAATAGAAATTCCTCATAATCAACCTATAAAGTTATTTTAACGGTTATTCGATTTCAATATCGATTTAGCTTGTTTTGTCACTTGTTGTGCTTAGGTATCGTTTATTTGTCTCGTTTTTCTCGTTTTTAGTCATCCAAGCATCCTAAACTCTCTCTAGTGGTGTATGGATCTTATTTTTGGCCACCGAGGAATTCTCTTAAATAGAATCTCTTTTTAGCTAATTTAGGATATATTTTTTATTCGATTTTGTTGTCGTTATTTCTAGATCTATGGAATATTAGATCTTTGGGTCTCGCTCCCTAGATTCTAAATTCCCTTAATAGATTTCGTCGGTATATGATAGATCATTGGGATGTCGATAGTATTTAGTGATATAATTTGATTCATACGATATAGTTAGCGATATAATTGGGATATTATTGATATGTTGTGCAATCTATGGATTTAGGGTTTATGGAAGTCATTTCCTAAAGTTTAAACTCCGTTTATAGATTTCAATATTTTGTTGGGTGTGATTACGAATTTATGTGAGCTTAGGAATGAATTTAAGACCCTTTAAACGTCATGTTTAACGAGAATCGAAGGATATTCTTATGATGGACATAGTTAACAGTTATAATTTTAGAATTCGATAATTATAAATGTAATTCGGGCCTTAAAATAATTTTGAGGGCTTTCATGCACACAAAAATTGGGTTTAAAGCCCCTTGATAGTGGATTTTATTATTTCGAGGTACTTCGCGTTATTTAGATGACTTACATGCCCATGGGTAGCTCTAACCCTATTTTCAATGATTGATTTTATTTTTTAACCTACGTAAACAATTTTCAAATAAAATTGCAAAGATCTTTTAAAATTGAATCAAACTATGTTATTAGATTAATTCCAGGCTAAAATTGGAAATAATGAGAGTCTTGATTCCTATTTGACGATGGGCTTGCAAACAACATTTTTCCTAAACGAAATCTCAAATTTTCATATTACTAAAGATATTTTCCAAACTAAAACAAAACTTTTATAATGAATCAAATCCTTCGTGCATAGTTTCAAAAAGAATTGAAAGTTGTTTTCAAAATAATGCACTCACCGAAACTTTGACGACCCTAGGAGACAAAACCCTAAACGACATACATGGTTTAGGAGACGAAACCCTAGATTATATTTTCTTCACCTCTAGGAGTCGATACCTTAGATTTTGACCTAGATGGCATAGGAAATGATATCTTATGTTTTCTATTTATGATTCGATTTGATTTAGGAGACGATACTCTAGATTTTCCTTATGACACAACTCACCTAGGCACAGAACACGGTACACACACCTCACGTTTCTCGAGGTAATTTATTTAAACTTTTAAGAAAAATATTAGGAAAGCGGTAACTGTGTTTCACGGAAGTCGGGGGTGCCTAACATTTTCCTCTCGCTTAAGCAAGCCCCCGAACTTTATAGATCTCGGTTGCGGACCAATTTTATGGAATCACATATGGGCCATCTCGATTATCAAAACCTCAAAATCTGGATGAGTTGGTACATCCATTTTGAAAGTAGTATGCCCTCAAGCCAATTACATTGGATGTGATAAGCATTTACTTTGTAATCTTGTTCATTTATTAATAAAAGAATTTATTTATATTAAAGGCATTCTTTATCCATGTTTAATTAGTTGAATTAAATAAATGTTATAAACCCATAGTTTTCGAGCAATGCTTTTAGAATCATGATGATGATCATACTAATGAGATCTAAATTCAAGATAGCTCAAAACTAAAATGTTTCCAATCGTTGGATCACTAATGTGGGGTTACTGATTCTGGATAGATTGGTTGTGACACCCCTAAATTCGGGTACTTCATTCCCACAGGATTTTGTGTTCACTATTCAAATAAATCACATCACATCTAACTACCCATTCAATATAAATGAAAACTCTTAATAGAAATAGAGATCTCCCATTAAAGGGTTACAATATCTTAATAACATCAATCCCAGGTCATCTAACCTTAAACAAAACATCAATGCGGAAACATAACATAAATAACGTAAGTCTATTACATAACATCTTTCAATAAATTTAAACAAGTCTTCATCACTTGTTTGCTTTGCCTTTGCCCTTACTAGTGGATGGCTCATCAACTCTCTCAACTTTAGCTGCAATGTTATTATGCAAGGGTGATCAACAATTGCCCAACAAGTATCACAATAAAATAATAATAACATGCGAATAGTCAATGGATACTGGATAACTGAAAGCTCGGCTTTTGAATCAAGATTATAAAACAAGAATCAAAAGAACATCTGAGGGTCACAAGACCACAAACTATGTCCTAGGTTATCAAGTATTTCTATTTTAAACCTTTAATAGTCGTAAGACTATATGGACCTTACTTCTCGTACTTAGGGGGATCAGCCCTTTGTACCATGTATGTGCACAACATCTAAACGCTAACGCGTAAAATAATCCCCTATAAAAGGGTTGTTCATCTCAGTTTGACATCAGAGTCCGCACCAAAGGAAGTTTGGTTTGGATTTGCTTCAATAACGTTTCTAGAATTTAGACCGCTCATCAACTATGGACTAGTCGAATCAATAAGGGATCGCTAGTCAATCAAGATTCAATAATTAAAATGTAAATGGTATTCAAGAACCAAAGACTGAAGCTCACAAAATGTACAATTGAATAAACTCTGTATAAGTGGAATATTACTAAAAGGGAATTAGGATATCTCAATTGGATTCATGAAATTGAATGAATTAGGATAAAGAACTTGCTCAATAAAGTAATAGAGTTAGGAAACTTGCACAATAAAAGAGTGAAGTTCAAGAACTTGCGTAAAGTAATAAGTAAGGATAAGATACTTGCCTCGTGTGTAGATTATAAATTAAAATTCACGTTCATTAAATAACCTACATATTCCGTTTATAAAGCAATAACAATGATTAGTTACAATATTATCAACACTTCAGGATTCACTCTCATCCAACCTCATCTTAATATCTCAATTGTTATTCGATAATCAATCTTACTTCAGAAGTTACAAGCTTAGTTATAACAACATCACACTTAAGAATTTCCTAAAACTTAACGTTAAGTTAAGGTACATCCACTTTATATTTTATAATCATCAAGTATATGCTTACCATCCATCACAATATCTTAGTATTCATTTAATACATTAGTCTAAACTTTAAACATGCATAGGATAACATAACATGACCAAAAAGAAAGAAGAAAAAAAATGTTTTCTGCATCTCCCGCCGGGGCGGGAGTTTTCTTCGCAAAATTCCCCGCCGAGGCGAGGATAACGTCGGGGCGGTAAACTTAGTTCAACTACACTGCCGGGGCAGGGACACCGCTGGGGTGGCAAACCTAGTTCAACGAGCCCGCCGGGGCGGTGAACCTGAAACCCAGATTCTGCAATTCGCGAAGAACACAAAACAGGGCCATAAACTTCCAATTTATTTGTTCATACAACATATTAAACATACCCAATTATCATATACGTTATAAAACCAAAACTCATTATATATGATATAATTAAGACCAACAAAACAACACAAACATTCAAATTTAAACCCATATATTCCATGTTCATGCTATTTTTTAAAGTTTCACCAAATCTCATGAATTCACACATAACAAATTCGTTATAGCACCAAATTAATCCATTTAAGTTTCCTTTTCTTTGTTTTTACATGTATAAACATAATCAATAATCAATTTACCGATTAATATGCAAATCAAGTATCAATTTTCATACATATAAGCCATATTCAAATATATATTGTTCCTCTGTAAGTTTCAGAACTCCAATTTAAAGCATTATCTCATGAATTAACTCAATTAAAATAATTTATAAACATCATATAGTAGATTATACATGCATTCTAACAATTATGAACAACTTCCAAATAATTAACACATAGAATTCGATTATCAGAGAACTTAAAAATGTACGTTCATGGAGAAACTTTAAAAGCATAATCAAAGCTTGGATTTAAGAAATTACCTTCAATTAGTAGTTTAGATTGCTAGATGATGAAATAAATTCTTCTCCCAATTCTCAAATCCTCTCAAAATTCTCTCTGTATTTCTCTCTGGCTTAGCTTTTAGGAATGCAGTATATGAATAAGGCTGATGAATTATAATACGTATTAAATAAAACTGGCACAACATGGGTGTCAGTTAAGCGCATCATGGCTTAACTGTTCCCATGTTCTTAAGGCCATGTTTGGTTTGTCCCTATAAGCTCTTCTTTTGGTTTATTTTAATTATCTAGTTTATTATATAGTTTATTGTCACACTTTAATAAACAAATTATATTACAATTAAATAAAAGCTACTACTACTCAATAGATTAATTAATCATATAATAAAAATTCTCATTTATTTATAACAAATCAATAAATCTCTAATTAATTATTAAATTAACTAGAGCAACGTCAAAACTAATAAATAACTCATTTAATTAATTTATCTCAATTAAATTCACACTTGCACTATAAAATTACTTCACATTAATATAATCAATGTAACACATTTAATTAAATTAAGCTACAACAATTTCATCAAATATTTATTTAGCTCAATAAATAAATCACACAAATATTTATTTAATTCAATAAATATTAAATGATTAAATATATAAAATTCTCGTTCGTTACATCTTTTCCCCCTTAAAAGGATTCTGTCCCCGGAATCACGACTCAATTAATTCGTCCCGTTACATTCTCCCCCTACAAAGATTCTGTCCCCAGAATCGCTACACATAGACTAAGCAAATAACTGAGGATAATTTTGCATCATTTGATCTTCGAGTTCCCACGTAGCTTCTTCAGCGTTGTGGTTCCTCCAGATCACTTTAACAGAAGGTATAATTTTATGTCTGAGTACTTGCTCTTTCCTGTCAACTATCTGAACAGGCTCTTCTTCGTAAGATAAATCTTTTTCAAATTACAGGGGTTCATATTCTATGACATGCTTGTAGTCGGGTTTGTATGGTCGTAACACCGAGACATGAAAAATATTGTGGATGTGTTCTAACGCCGGAGGTAAAGCTACCTCATATGCGACCTCTCTAACTCTTCGTAACACTTCAAAGGGTCCAATGAATCTCGGGCTCAGTTTCCCCATTTTACCAAATCGAATTTTCCCCTTCCAGGGAGACACTTTCAAGAAAACGTAGCTACCATATTCAAACTCTCGATTCTTGCGGTGTTGATCGACATATTTCTTCTGTCTATCCTAAGCAGCTATCAATCTCGCCCTGATTACCTTGATGATTTCAGCGGTCTGTTGTACCAGTTCTGGCCCTAGTAATTGACGTTCGCTAACTTCATCCCAGCATAATAGAGTTCTGCACTTTCTGTCATACAACGCTTCATAAGGCGACATGCCAATACTTGCGTGGTGACTGTTATTGTAAGCAAATTCCACCAATGGTAGATGATCATCCCAATTTCCTTTGAAGTCCATGATGCAAGCTCTTAACATATCTTCCAATGTCTGAATCGTTCTTTCACTCTGTCTGTTGGTCTGTGGATGATATGTCGTACTCATACGTAACTGCGTTCCCATGCATTCCTTTAGTCGCTTTCAGAAGTTCGATGTGAAACGCGGATCCCTATTTGAGACGATAGAAACTGGAATACCATGCCTCGAAATAATCTCCTTCACATACAACTTCGCTAACTGATCTAAGTTGAATCTGATCTTGATCGGTAAGAAATGTGCTGATTTCGTCAGTCGATCTACGATAACCCAAACTGCGTCAAACCCTTTCTGAGTTGTCGGAAGACCTACTACGAAATCTATTGTGATATGTTCCCATTTCTATTCTGGGATTTCTAACGGTTGTAGTAACCCACTTGGCCTCTGATGTTCTGCTTTAACTTTTTCACATGTCAAACACTTGGCCACATAATCGGCAACGTCCCTTTTCATATTCGGCCACCAGAAACGCTGTCGGAGATCCTGGTACATCTTCGTTCTTCCCGGATGAATCGAATATTTTGAACTATGAGTCTCGCTCAAAATTTCCTCCTTAACTTCTGGTACTGGCGGAACCCAAATTCGTCCTTCAAATCTCAAGAATCCTTCATTATCAACTTTGAATTTCACTTCATCACCTTCAGATATTCTTTTCTTGATTTTCTCACATTCTTCATCCTGAATTTGTGCTTCCCTAACCTTATCCACCAAAGTTAGGCCAGTTCCCAATTGAAATAATTTTTCGTCAAACTCCTCCGGATATTTAACCTTTATCTCCAGTTTTGCCATTGCTGTAATTAGCTCCTCCTAATCGGTTAACGTAAACAGTTTCTCCCGACCCTTTCTGCTTAAGGCGTCGGCCACAACGTTTGCTTTACCCGGATGGTATAAAATTTCGCAGTTATAATCCTTTATCAATTCTAACCACCTCCTCTGTCGCATGTTCAGGTCCTTCTGTGTGAAAATATATTTCAGACTCTTGTGGTCTATATATATTTCACACTTTTCCCCGTAAAGATAGTGCCTCCAGATCTTCAAAGCAAACACTACCGCGGCCAATTCTAAATCATGGGTAGGATACCCTTTCTCATAGTCCTTTAATTGTCGTGACATATATGCAATGACCTTACTATTCTATATAAGCACACAGCCTAGTTCTTTATGTGATGCATCGTTGTACACCATAAAATTTCCTGTGCTATCCGGTAGAGACAACACAGGTGCCGTACTCAACCTTTTCTTTAATTCTTTAAAACTTTCCTCACACTTTTTCGTCCAAACGAACTTCACCGCTTTCCTAGTCAAATTCGTTAACGGAGTCGCGATTTAAAAAAAATTCTGAATAAATCTTCTATAATAACCAGCAAATCCTAGGAAACTCCTTACTTCCGACAGTGTTTTCGGTTGATCCCAGTTAAACACTGCTTCAACCTTTAACGGATCCACCGAAATCCCATCCTTGTCAATCACATGTCCAAGAAATTGCACTCGCTCTATCCAGAATTCACATTTTGAAAACTTAGCGTACAACTTCTCTCTTCTTAATGCTTCCAATGTCGCCTTCAAATGTTCTGCATGCTCTTCCTTAGTTTTGGAATATATTAGAATATCATCGATGAATACTACTATAAACTTATCCAAAAACGGCTTAAACACCCTGTTCATTAGGTCCATGAATGCTGCAGGAGCATTCGTTAGACCAAATGACATCACCAGAAACTCGTAGTGATCATAACGAGTCCTGAACGCTGTCTTCGGTACATCTTCCTTCCTCACCTTTAATTGATGATAGCCACTTCTCAAATCTATCTTCGAGAAATACCTAGCTCCTTTCAATTGATCAAACAAGTCGTCGATCCTTGGCAACAGGTATCTATTTTTAATCGTGACCTTGTTCAACTCTCTATAATCAATGCAAAGTCGCATCGATCCATCCTTCTTCTTGACAAATAATACCGGCGCTCCCCACGGTGATACACTCAGCTGAATATAGTTCTTATCTAAACGTTCTTGTAGTTCCACCATCAATTCTTCATCTTTACTGGAGCCATACGATACGGAGCCTTCGATATAGGGGCAGTTCCTGGTACCAAATCAATTACGAATTCAACTTCCCTATCTGGCGGAAGTCCTGGCAAATCATCTGGAAAGACGTCTACAAAGTCCCTTACGACAGGTATCTCTTATAATTTCGGACTCTCTTTTCGAGTGTCAACTATGTAGGCTAAGTATCCCACACAGCCTTGTCTTAAAAACTTCCTAGCCTACATCATCGTCAGATAACTCGCTTGCCTAGGCGACTTGCTGCCATAAAATACTACCTTTGATGGACTCATAAGGTTAATACATTTCCTTTGGCAATCAATTATCGCCCCATAATTGAATAGCCAATCCATTTCCATAATAACATCAAATTCTCCAAGTTTAATTGGGATCAGATCTACAATCATCACATTTCCCTTAATGTCCACCTTACAGTTCTTGTCTACAAACCTAACAGGAATTATTTCTCTATTCGCGATTTCTATATTCAAAGGGTAATCTAATTCTTCTTTAGGCAAATCTAGATTCTTAGCAAAGTCATCGGATATAAATGAACAAGTAGCACCCGGATCAAACAATACATAAGCATTTATATTATTGATCGGAATGATACCTGACACCACATTGTGTGACTGTATGGCATCCTGCACGGTCATGTTGAAAGTCCTGGCGGTAGGTCGGTGCTGATCTAGTTATGGTTAACGTGCTACCACCACTGTTTCCCCTACTCCCTCCTGCTCCTCCTGCTACCTTCTTGGGGCAATCTCTAGCCAGATGATCCTTTGATCCGCAAGTAAAGCAAGCACCCTTCTTAGGATTAGGACAATTTGGTGTTATGTGACCCTCCTGGACACAATTGTAGCAAACCCTCTTCCCCTTCATGCATATTCCCACATGATTCTTCCCGCAGGTAACACACGCCTCCACTCTCTTCTTCTGACCTCCTTATTGATTTCCAGCAGACCCATTGTCATTCCACTTCCTCTTCTGATTGTGACCACCACTATTGCTACCACTAGCCTTGTTGTTCTCATTTTCACCCTTCTTCTTCTTCTGCTCCTGGTTATACTTAGTCAGAGCGTCGCTTCCACCTTCCGTGATAATCGCCTTCTCCAAAACTCCTGTAAAAGTGTTCAATTGGAACATTGACACTTTATTGTACAACCACGGCTTTAACCCCTGTTCAAATCTCCTCGCCTTCCTCTCATTGGTATTCACCTGATATGTTGCGAACCTTGCTAATTGGTTAAACTTTGCAGCGTACTCCGGTACAGACATGGTACCTTGCTTTAGCTCTAGGAATTGAACCTCCATCTGATTACACGAGCTTGCCAGAAAATACATCTTAAAGAACATCTCCTTAAATCTATCCCATGCGATTACACCCTGACCTCCTCGAACCTTATTCGCTTGCCACTAGTAGCTGGCCTCTGACTTAAGTATGAATGTTGCAAAGGCAGTCTTTTGGTCATCACTAACCCTAGCAACATCGAATACCTTCTCCATTTCCATCAACCAGGTTTGGGCTTCAATTGGGTTTATAGAACCCCTAAACTCTGGCGGTCCTACCACTTTGAAATCCTTAAATGACGTAACTGGTGGAGCTTGCGGCTGATTCGCAAGTACTCCAGCTAAAAGGTTCACTAACTGCTGTACATGATTAGCATTGGCATCGTTGTTGTTATTATTAGTAGAACTTTCCTGAGCTTGTTGACGTGGTTGGCGTCTCAGTGGCATTTTCTGTTTAAGAATATGCGCTTATTAGATCATTACTCAATTTCTTAAGTGTCTAACATTTAACTCAAACAATTCAGGTTTAACACATAACATATAACATCTTCAAATAAACTTTGATATTTCATTCATTCAAAAGTTCTAAACATAGAAAGATAGCATCAATGCTATTTACATCAACTATCCCGAAATAAAAGAATCTTCAGGATTAAATAATCATATTCCATTGTGTATAATCACACTAGAATTTACATTACTAACTACCATAAATATTTACACATATTTCAATACTTTTCCTATCACGTCTTTCTGTGTTCTTCATCTATGATACGGGACATCATCCTACGATCCAACATATACCATGGCAAGTCCTCGAACTGAACTGGATAGTGGAGAACTCGATCATGGGCCCTATCAATCGCTGTCTGAAAAGTGTAGTCCGTCTCCTCAATCTTAGCCTTTTTTACCCGTTCACCTTCTTTCGAAATTTCTACACGTCGAGCGGTATTCATCCAAGCGTCTTCTGCCCTAGCACGTTCCGCTGACTCTTCATTCAGGTTATCCTTCAATTTCTCAATTTCAAGTTTCATCTTCTCATTCTCAGCTAACAAGTCTTCCTTTTGACTCTCTGCCTGAACTAACTTTCATTCTACGTCTCCAAGACGTATATCCAGATCCTCAATTTTCTCATTCTTCGGTTCTATAGCAGTTTGGCGCCTATTTGCCAGCCTCTTCAAATCTCTGACTCTATCCTGTAACTCTATGGTACGGTCATACAATGCATCGTACATCTCGACATCGATAGAGGTAAGGGGTACCTCCTCGGGATCCTCATCATCCTCCTCGGCCTCTACCTCTACCTCCTTAGAATCCTCCTTTGGATCAAACTCAGGCTCATGCTCCTGACCCACCACAATGATCAATGGAGATGGCTCTCTTTGTATCAACTGCTCCCGGATAACATGGATATCACGGGGCTCCTCCTCTCTGGTTACTCGAGGCTCAACCTCTTTAGGCTGACTGAATCCTCCAACATCCGACATCTTTGTTAGGTTTGTATATGACGCGAGCATGCAATCAAATTACATAAATAGAGCGGAAGCGCGATAAAACGGATTTTAAAATTTTATACAAACCATCACCATGATCGATCAATGTGCTCAATTAACGATATAAACGAAAGAGAAAGAGAATAAGAAATTATACCCTCGTAGAACTAAGCTTCCTCGGGTACAAGTTCAACTCCTAGTCCTTCGTGTTCTCCTCGAATGCTACGGTGTGATTCCTTCCTTTGATCAACGTTAGCCACCCAAGTGTTTGGCCTCTAGAGGTGATCCACCAAGGAAGAACAAGTATTCAAGAAGTTGGGTATTTGGCAAAAACCCCTAGTTTCTATCTCCTATAGAAATTGTAAGTACTCTCCACAATCTAATGCAAGAGTGTGTAACCCTAATCTATGATAAGACCCTTCTTATTTATAGATGTAGGAATAACCCTTCCCTAAAACTATTTAGGATTTAGGGTTTGTATTATAATTAAAACTCCTTTAATTAATAATGCTCCTAATCCAATTAGGAATCCATGGGAGAGTACTTCTATTAATTAATTCCCAATCCCTATTAGGAATTAAATAATAGTAAAAGTAATAATAATAATAAGACTCCTCTTATTAATTTATATTTAATATTTCCAAAATATTAAATAATAAATATTAAGCTATTTAATTTATATCTATCTCCATAGACTAAATTAAATACACTTAACTTATTATTACAATTATGCCATTTACTTCTTAAAATAAATATTTTTCTTTTGCGGTGTGACCCTTTAGGTTCTCCATATTAAAACCGGTTGTGAATAAATCAATTAGAAACAATTCTAATCTTATTTAAATAAATAAATTAAAACTATTTAATTCATTTAAATAAATAACATTTTATTCTACAATAATGGTAAGCCCCCTTAGCGGATCAACGACTTTCCAGATAATATAGATTTCAACATTAATCACAAAAGAACCTTTGAGTAGATAGTTACCGTACAATTCAATCCTTCTACCTTACAATGTCCCAATTTAAAATATAAGAACATGGAATATTACTGTCAAGTCTTATTTTATTTAATTATATGTATTTCGATTCCCAAATGCACAACTCTAATTAATGCAAATTAGAAACTCCTTTCTAATTTCCATTCTGCCTTGGCCAAGGACTACTGAGTTATCATTTATCGAATCACATAGGACATTCACATCTTTTACTTAGACGAGGTAGATTCTTTGTTGAATCATTCACCTATCTCCATGTATAACTAATTATACCCAATCATACCCTTTGATATACCCATAAGGTCTTAAGGGACATGTCAAAGTATAACTCATCATACACAAGATACTATGATGATCTCAAGTCCAAGGATCACTTGTACTACTATCACTAGAGGAATTCCTATTGGACAGGCGAGTAAAACTCCATTAGGTATTCCTTAGCGAGTCACGTTCAGTGAACTTATTCTCTAATAAGCACCTACATACTTGCTTTAGTGGTCTCCACACAAATGATTATGAGATCAATCATCCTCTTCCCCAAGAGCAAAACAACGTATGTACTAATCTATCCGGATTCACTAATCCCCAATTTAGTAATCCAAACGATTACGAACATTTTAATTTGTGAGCTATCTTGATTTTAGATCTCATTAGCATGATCACCATCATCGATTCTAAAAGCATTGCTCAAAACTATGGGTTTATCACATTTAATATAACAGCACTATTGTAGATAATATAAAATGCCTTTTGAGAAAATCAATTCTTTATTAATAAATGAATAAGATTACAAAGTATATGCTACATCATATCAAATATGATTGGCTTGTGTGCATACTACTTTCAATCTCCCACTTGCACTAAAGCCAATCGCCATGGTATCTAATACCCATCTTCTCTAAGTGACGATCAAACTGCTGTTGTGTTAAAGCTTTAGTAAATGGATCTGCAATGTTGTCTTGAGAGTCTACACGCTCCAGGGTGACATCTCCTCTTTCAATGATCTCTCTAATCAAATGAAACCGCCGCAACACGTGTTTGGATTTCTGATGAGACCTGGGTTCCTTAGCCTGCGCAATAGCTCCGTTGTTGTCACAGAATAAAGGTACTGCTCCTCTAATGCTAGGGACCACTCCAAGTTCAGTTATGAACTTCTTCATCCAAACAGCTTCCTTTGCAGCTTCACTTGCAGCTATGTACTCTGCCTCTATCACCGAATCAACAACTGTTTGCTGCTTGGAACTCTTCCAACTCACTGCGCCACCGTTTAAGGTAAACACGTACCCTGAAACGGATTTACTGTCATCTTGGTCCGTTTGAAAACTTGAGTCTGTATAGCCCTCTAGTTTCAATTCAGACCCACCGTAGACAAGAAATACATCCTTAGTTCTTCTCAAGTACTTTTAGGATATTTTTTTTTTACTGCCTTCCAGTGCTCTTCTCCTGGATTCGACTGATATCTGCTGGTTACACTAAGTGCATGAGCGACATCTGGTCTAGTACATATCATACCGTACATGATAGAATCCTATTGCCGAAGCATAAGGAATCTTACTCATACGGTCTCTCTCCTCAGGTGTCTTTGGGGCCTGTTTCTTGGAGAGATGTATTCCATGGGCTCATCGGCATGAGACCCTCTCTTGGAATCTTCCATGCTAAACTTCTTTAGCATCGAGTCAATGTACTTTCCTTGGGTCAAGCCCAGCATCCTTTTAGATCTATCTCTATAGATCTTTATCCCCAAAATATAGGATGCCTCAACCCAAGTCCTTCATGGAGAAGTGTTTAGATAACCAAATTTTGATCGACTGTAAGCATAGGAACATCATTCCCTATCAGTAATATATCATCAACATATAATACAAGGAATGATATAAGCGCTCCCACTAACCTTCTTGTACACACATGGTTCATTCCTCGTTCTTGATAAAATCAAACCTTTTGATTATCTCATCAAAACGGATGTTCCACCTTCGAGAAGACTTGCCTTCAATCCATAAATGGATCGGTTGTAGCTTACAGACTTGGTTTTGTTCCAACCGTTTGAAACAAAACCCTCTGGCTGTATCATATATACATTCTCCTCAAGCTCTCCATTGAGGAAGGCCGGTTTTCACACGTCCATTTGCCAGATCTCGTAGTCATAATAAGCTGCAATTGCAAGCAAAATCCGAATGGGACTTGAGCATAGCTACTGGTGAGAAGGTTTTCATCATAGTCAACTCCTTGTCTTTGTTTTGAAACCTTTTGCAACCAGTCGGGCCTTATGAGGTCTCTACCTTGCCATCTGCTCCAGTCTTTCTCTTAAAGACCCATTTACACCCAATAGGCTTAATGCCCTCAGGTGGTGAAACCAAAGTCCATACTTGGTTCTCATACATGGAGTCCATCTCGGATTTCATGGCTTCTAGCCATTTCTCTGAGTCATCACTACTCATAGCCTCTTCGTAAGTCAATGGATCATCATCATCTATGATGTGTACCTCATCATCATCCTCTATGATGAATCCATACCTTTCAGGTATCTTCGGCACTCTTCCAGATTTACGAATAGGTAGTGGTACAGTAGGTTCTTCTACTTGGTCAGGTACCTGACTTTGATCCGTAGTATTTTGTGGTTCTTGAACTTCTTCAAGATATATCTTACTCCCACTAACCCCTTCAAGGATAAACTCCTTTTCCAAGAAGGCAGCGTGTTTCGCAACAAAACACCTTTTGAATCAGTAGGATGATAGAAATAATACCCTGATGTTTTTTTAGGGTATCCCACGAATCTACATTTGTCGGATCTAGTCTTCAGCTTATCATGCTCAAACCTTTTGACATAAGCTGGACAACCCCAAGTCTTAACATGCTTAAGATTTGGTTTCCTCCCTGTCCATATCTCATAATGGAGTCTTTGGGACAGATTTGGTAGGTACCATTGTTAAGTAGGTATGCAGCCGATTCTAGGGCATAACCCCAGAAGGATATTGGAAGGTCGGTAAAACTCATCATGGAACGAACCATGTCCAACAATGTTCGATTTCTCCTTTCAGATACACCATTCAACTGTGGCGTCCCTGGTGGAGTCCATTGTGAGATTATACCATTTTCTTTGAGACAATTGGAGAAACTCACTGGTTAAGTATTCCCCTCCTCGATCCGATCGAAGAATTTTAATACTTTTACCAGTTTGTTTCTCTACTTCACTTCTGAATTCTTTGAACTTTTCAAACGATTCAGATTTGGTATTTCATTAAATACACATATCCAAATCTAGAATGATCAATCAGTGAAAGTAATAAAATAAGAATACCCCTCCTCGTGCCATTCGTTGTCATAGGTCCACAAACGTCTGTGTGTACCAACGCTAACAACTCTGTAACTTTTTCTCCTTTTCCACTAAAAGGTGGATTTAGTCATTTTACCCATGAGACAAGATTCACAAAGTTGGATATGATTCGTAATCAGATAGCTCTAAAAGCCCATCTTTATGCAACTTGGATAATCTTGTTTCATTGATATTGACCGAGTTCTACAGTGCCACATAAAGGTATAATTAACATCATCTCTTTTTTCTTTTCTTAGTTTGTTCAATTTGAAAGTATATTTTCATGCAAGTCAAGTATGTAAAGTCCATTCAGTAAAATTGCCAACACCATATAAAACATTTTTATTATAAATAGAACAACTGTTGTTCTTTATTATAAATATCAAAACCATCCATATCCAATACAGAAATTGAAATAATGTTTCTAATGAGTGTTGGAACATAATAACAATTATTTTAAACTAATGAACTTGCCCGAAGGCAATGCTAAACAATAAGTCCCTACAGCCAATGCAGCAACCTTTGCTCCATTCCCAACTCGTAGGACGACTTCATCCTTGTTCAGCTTCCTACTTCTGCTTAGTCCCTGCATATTATTACATATGTGAGAACTACAGCCGGTATCCAATACCCAAGTAGAATTTTGACTTTCAGAAAAATTAATTTCAATCATGAACAAACCTAGATCAGAAGTCGAAGCTTCTCCAAGCTTCTTTTGGCCCGCAAGATACTCCTTGCAGTTTCTTCTTCCAATGTCCCGGCTTATTGCAATGGTAGCAAATTCCTTTGCTATCTGGATCAGGTTTCTTTTTATCCTTTCTCTTCGCCTTGCCCTTAGCCTTCTTGTCTTTCTTCTTTTCAGAAGATACCTTGGGCCTCTTCCTTTTCTTGGAAGAATCATCCACTAGTAAGACTTGGTTCTTGTTGGATGAGAAAGTGACCTTCAGCAGTTTTCAGCATGTTTAAGTAACTCAGGCAAGCTGACGTCCAACGTATTCATGTGAAAATTCACAACAAATTGTGAGAAGGTGTCCGGGAGTGACTGCAAGATCAAATCTTGGCTTAACTCCCCATCCATCACGAACCCAAGCTGTCCAAGTTGTTCGATCAAATTGATCATCTTAAGGACATGAGTCTCAACAGCAGTGCCCTCGGTCATACGAGATCGGAAGAGCTCCTTAGATATCTGATATCTAGCAGTCCTACTTTGCTCAACATACAACTCTTTGAGGTGCAGCAATATAGTAGGAGCATCCATAGTTTCATGCTGACGCTGAAGCTCGTTACTCATGGATGCGAGCATGATGCATTGAGCCAAGATTGCATCATCTTGCCACTTTCTAAAAGTAGCAATCTCTTCCTCAGAGGCTGTTTCTGCAACACTTGCAGGGACTGGCGAATTTAGGACATAAGAAATCTTTTCAGCAGTGAGAACAATTCTCAGATTCCTTAACCAGTCCGTGTAATTCGGTCCAGTTAGTTTGTTAGCATCAAGTATGCTACGCAGTGATAGTGAGTTTGGCATTTTTAAATTCTGCATGTGAAATAGACAACATTTTAGCATACATTCATTTAATTAATTACCAAAATAAATTAGGTCTTTATTTTAAATTGGTATCTCCCACTATTTTCATCAAACTATATTACCCTCATTATATAGTTCGGCAATTCTAATTAAAGATTTGCTAGTGAGATTAAGGATCCCATTTCAAATGTATATAGCCTTGTGGTGACACAACAAGCGATATATAAATAAATAGGTAGACAACTATTGTCAATTACATCACTATGTAACTCCTTTTATTTTGCCTCTTAGATTATTTTGATCAAGTGGTAGACACATCCGAATCAAAATTATCCAAGTTAAGTCCAACCTAGCACTTCCATATATTCGAAAGAAAAAACACTGTCCTTGTGGTGACACAACAAAACAGCATCGTTCAGTCTATTTTATAAGCATCAAATTGTGATAAAGCAACATCTTAAATATTTAATACTTGCCTTGTGGTGACACAACAAACTCATATTAAACATTTAATACTCTATTGCTTTACCATGCTAGAAGGCGACGTTCGATATTCCAAATATCTTTGATACGCTTAAGGACTTAATATAATTCCTTTGAGGGGTTTATTATTATTAGTCTCATCTTGTTTAGCGCGCATGCACATATATAATATAAAATACGCGTCATATTATTTTACATGCGAAGCATGTTGGATAATATATAAATATATAATATATAATATATATAATAAGCATGCACATATAGAATACTATATTCTACCCGGATTGATTATGGACTTTTATTCTAGTTTGGTTCACTAGAGCCACCAAGTGAACCAAAAGGTCAAACCTAGGGTGCAAGAATTAAATTTAAATATAACTATTACATTTAAACCCGGGCTCCAATACAAACGGGTCTTCAAGCGCTCCTTGCTCCTTTGTCTCCAATTCTTCAAAAATTAATTCTAACTAATCCTATTACATAAACTATTTACAATAAATAGAAACCTTGATCAGCAGTCAAGGGGAAGTACATAGGAGGGAGATAGAATTTACATTTAGGAAAAATTAGAGAAGACGAGGTACGCAGACCCCATTTATAAAAACCCATACATTCAAGCATCCACTAAAAATAAATCCAATCACACATTGGTTAACAGTCCCATAATCAATCCCTATTTATTATCATACATATCTCTATATGTATCAATAAAATAACATTCATCTCATGAATAATAAAACAATTCCATATATGCATTGATATCAATTAATGGGCAAAAGTTTTGCTAATATTTAGTTTTGAAACAAAATAAACTCTTTTATTTTAATCAAAAACCAAATCCAAAATTAAAACTCCTTTAATTTTAGCAATCTGAAATCCTATTCCAGATAAAATAAACTCTTTTATTTTAAACTTTTATCAATTAAATAAACCATTTATTTTAATTGAGAAAAACAAAATTTTTCAAAGTCTGGACACCGGCGCGGCCCGCGCTCCAATTTGAACTAGGAGCGGCGCGGCCGCGCTGCACCCCAGGAAACGTTTTCTGGGTTAGGGCGCGGCCGCGCTCCAGAATGAACTGGAAGCGGCGCGGCCGCGCCGCGATGCAGAATCAGAAAAAATTTTTCTTGCCCAAAAATTCGAACGTTTCGCATATCAATTCATACATGGAATCATCAAGATCGATAATTAGCACATGATTAGGCTCTGATACCACTGTTAGGTTTGTAATATGACGCGAGCATGCAATCAAATTTACATAAATAGAGCGGAAGCGCGATAAAACGGATTTTAAAATTTTATACAAACCATCACCATGATCGATCAATGTGCTCAATTAACGATATAAACGAAAGAGAAAGAGAATAAGAAATTATACCCTCGTAGAACTAAGCTTTCCTCGGGTACAAGTTCAACTCCTAGTCCTTCGTGTTCTCCTCGAATGCTACGGTGTGATTCCTTCCTTTGATCAACGTTAGCCACCCAAGTGTTTGGCCTCTAGAGGTGATCCACCAAGGAAGAACAAGTATTCAAGAAGTTGGGTATTTGGCAAAACCCTAGTTTCTATCTCTATAGAAATTGTAAGTACTCTCCACAATCTAATGCAAGAGTGTGTAACCCTAATCTATGATAAGACCCTTCTTATTTATAGATGTAGGAAATAACCCTTCCCTAAACTATTTAGGATTTAGGGTTTGTAATTATAATTAAAACTCCTTTAATTAATAATGCTCCTAATCCAATTAGGAATCCATGGGAGAGTACTTCTATTAATTAATTCCCAATCCCTATTAGGAATTAAATAATAGTAAAAGTAATAAATAATAATAAGACTCCTCTTATTAATTTATATTTAATATTTCCAAAATATTAAATAATAAATATTAAGCTATTTAATTTATTCTATCTCCATAGACTAAATTAAATACACTTAACTTATTATTACAATTATGCCATTTACTTCTTAAATAAATATTTTTTCTTTTGCGGTGTGACCCTTTAGGTCTCTCCATATTAAACCGGTTGTGAGATAAATCAATTAGAACAATTCTAATCTTATTTAAATAAATAAATTAAACTATTTAATTCATTTAAATAAATAACATTTATTCTACAATAATGGTAAGCCCCCTTAGCGATCAACGACTTTCCAGATAATATAGATTTCAACATTAATCACAAAAGAACCTTTGAGTAGATTAGTTACCGTACAATTCAATCCTTCTACCTTACAATGTCCCAATTAAATATAAGAACATGGAATTACTGTCAAGTCTTATTTTATTTAATTATATGTATTTCGATTCCCAAATGCACAAACTCTAATTAATGCAAATTAGAAACTCCTTTCTAATTTCATTCTGCCTTGGCCAAGGACTACTTGAGTTATCATTTATCGAATCACATAGGACATTCACATCTTTTACTAGACGAGGTAGATTCTTTGTTGATCATTCACCTATCTCCATGTATAACTAATTATACCCAATCATACCCTTTG
Organism: Aralia elata; assembly: GCA_034770075.1. Taxonomy (NCBI): domain Eukaryota; kingdom Viridiplantae; phylum Streptophyta; class Magnoliopsida; order Apiales; family Araliaceae; genus Aralia; species Aralia elata. The sequence continues at coordinate 67,856,670 of CM068385.1, forward strand.
ATATACCCATAAGGTCTTAAGGGACATGTCAAAGTATAACTCATCATAACACAAGATACTATGATGATCTCAAGTCCAAGGATCACTTGTACTACTATCACTAGAGGAATTCCTATTGACAGGCGAGTAAAACTTCCATTAGGTATTCCTTAGCGAGTCACGTTCAGTGAACTTATTCTCTAATAATGCACCTACATACTTGCTATTAGTGTCTCCACACAAATGATTATGAGATCAATCATCCTCTTCCCAAGGGCAAACAACGTATGTACTAATCTATCCGGATTCACTAATCCCCAATTTAGTAATCCAACGATTAGGAACAATTTTAGTTTGTGAGCTATCTTGATTTTAGATCTCATTAGCATGATCACCATCATGATTCTAAAAGCATTGCTCAAAACTATGGGTTTATCACATTTAATATAACAGCACTATGTAGATAATATAAAATGCCTTTTGAGAAAATCAATTCTTTATTAATAAATGAATAAGATTACAAAGTATATGCTACATCATATCAAATATGATTGGCTTGTGTGCATACTACTTTCAATCTTAACAACAAAGTTTAAGTTTTAATTAATACTCGGTACTACTCATGGCACATAGGTTGTTAACACATAAGCACATAACACATAAAGTCTTTTATTATCTTTAATGAATTCCTTAATTCATTCTTTAGAACTCGATGAGAGTTTATCACCACTATGTTTTCCGTCTCCTAAAGGCTACTACCCTAAGATTTTCCCAACTAAGGCTCATAACCTATAGCTCTGATACCAACTTGTGAAACCTCCAGGTACTTCATTCCCATAGGATTTGGTGTTCACTATTCAAATAAATCACATCACATCTAACTACCCATTCAAATATAAATGAAAACTCTTAATAGAAATAGAGATCTCCCATTAAAGGGTTACAATATCTTAATAATATCAATCCCAGGTTATCTAACCTTAAACAAAACATCAATGCGGAAACATAACATAAATAACGTAAGTCTATTACATAACATCTTTCAATAAATTTAAACAAGTCTTCATCACTTGTTTGCTTTGCCTTTGCCCTTACTAGTGGATGGCTCATCAACTCTCTCAACTTTAGCTGCAATGTTATTATGCAAGGGTGAGCAACAATTGCCCAACAAGTATCACAATAAAATAATAATAACATGCGAATAGTCAATGGATACTGGATAACTGAAAGCTCGACTTTTGAATCAAGATTATAAAACAAGAATCAAAAGAACATGTGAGGTCACAAGACCACGAACTATGTCCTAGGTTATCAAGTATTTCTACTTTAAACCTTTAACAATCGTAAGACTACATGGACCTTACTTCTCTCTCGTACTTAGGGGGATCAGCCCTTTGTACCATGTATGTGCACAACATCTAAACGCTAACGCGTAAAATAATCTCCTATAAGAGGGATGTTCATCTCAGTTTGACATCAGAGTCCGCACCAAAGGAAGTTTGGTTTGGATTTGCTTCAATAACGTTTCTAGAATTTAGACCGCTCATCAACTATGGACTAGTCGAATCAATAAGGGATCGCTAGTCAATCAAGATTCAATAATTAAAATATAAATAGTATTCAAGAACCAAAGACTGAAGCTCACAAAATGTACAATTGAATAAACTCTGTATAAGTGGAATATTACTAAAAGGGAATTAGGATATCTCAATTGGATTCATGAAATTGAATGAATTAGGATAAAGAACTTGCTCAATAAAGTAATAGAGTTAGGAAACTTGCACAATAAAAGAGTGAAGTTCAAGAACTTGCGTAAAGTAATAAGTAAGGATAAGATACTTGCCTCGTGCCTAGATTATAAATTAAAATTCACGTTCATATAAATAAACCTACACATTCCATTATATAAAAGCAATAACAATGATTAGTTACAATATTATCAACACTTCAGGATTCACTCTCATCCAACCTCATCTTAATATCACAATTGTTATCCGATAATCAATCTTACTTCAGAAGTTACAAGCTTAGTTATAACAACATCACACTTAAGAATTTCCTAAAACTTAACGTTAAGTTAAGGTACATCCACTTTATATTTTATAATCATTAAGTATATGCTTACCATCCATCACAATATCTTAGTATTCATTTAATACATTAGTCTAAGCTTTAAACATGTATAGGATAACATAATATGACCAAAAAGAAAGAAGAAAAAAAATGTTTTCTGCATCTCCCGCCGGGGCGGGAGTTTTCTTCACAAAATTCCCCGCCGGGGCGAGCATACCGCTGGGGTGGTAAACTTAGTTCAACTACACCGCCGGGGCGGCAAGCCTAGTTCAACGAGCCCACCGGGGCGGTGAACCTGAAACCTAGATTCTGCTGTTCGCGAAGAATACAAAACAGGGCCATAAACTTCCAATTTATTTGTTCATACAACAAATTAAACATACCCAATCATCATATACGTTATAAAACCAAAACTCATCATATATGATATAATTAAGACCAACAAAACAACACAAACATTCAAATTTAGACCCATATATTCCATGTTCATGCTATTTTTCAAAGTTTCACCAAATCTCATGAATTCACACATAACAGATTCGTTATAGCACCAAATTAATCCGTTTAAGTTTCGTTTTCTTTGTTTTTACATGTATAAACATAATCAATAATCAATTTACCGATTAATATGCAAATCAAGTATCAATTTTCATACATATAAGCCATATTCAAATATATATTGTTCCTCTGTAAGTTTCAGAACTCCAATTTAAAGCATTATCTCATGAATTAACTCAATTAAAATAATTTATAAACATCATATAGTAGATTATACATGCATTCTAACAATTATGAACAACTTCCAAATAATTAACACATAGAATTTGATTATCAGAGAACTTAAAAATGTACGTTCATGGAGAAACTTTAAAAGCATAATCAAAGCTTGGATTTAAGAAATTACCTTCAATTAGTAGTTTAGATTGCTAGATGATGAAATAAATTCTTCTCCCAATTCTCAAATCCTCTCAAAATTCTCTCTGTATTTCTCTCTGGCTTAGCTTTTAGGAATGCAGTATATGAATAAGGCTGATGAACTATAATACGTATTAAATAAAATTGGCACAACATGGGTGTCAGTTAAGTGCATCATGGCTTAACTGTTCCCATGTTCTTAAGGCCATGTTTGGTTTGTCCCTATAAGCTCTTCTTTTGGTTTATTTTAATTATCTAGTTTATTATATAGTTTATTGTCACACTTTAATAAACAAATTATATTACAATTAAATAAAAACTACTACTACTCAATAGATTAATTAATCATATAATAAAAATTCTCATTTATTTATAACAAATCAATAAATCTCTAATTAATTATTAAATTAACTAGAGCAACGTCAAAACTAATAAATAACTCATTTAATTAATTTATATCAATTAAATTCACACTTGCACTATAAAATTACTTTACATTAATATAATTAATGTAACACATTTAATTAAATTAAGCTACAACAATTTCATCAAATATTTATTTAGCTCAATAAATAAATCACACAAATATTTATTTAATTCAATAAATATTTAATGATTAAATATATAAAATTCTCGTTCATTACATCTTTCCCCCCTTAAAAGGATTCTGTCCCCAGAATCACGACTCAATTAATTCGTCCCGTTACATTGGTACATACTATGCTTACTCTGTTGAAGAGGATGATTGATCTCATAATCATTTGTGTGTAGACACTAAAACAAGTATGTAGGTGCTTATTAGAGAATAAGTTCACTGAACGTGACTCGCTTTAAGGAACACCTAATGGAATTTTATTTGCCTGACAATAGGAGTTCCTATAGTAATAGTTGTACAAGTGATCTTTGGACTTGAGATTATCATAGTACCTTGCGTATTCTAAATTATACTTTGTCATATTCCTTAATGCTTCAAAGTATGTTATAGAGTATGTTTGGGTATAATAAAGTGTACATGGAAGTAGGTGAATGATCGACAAAGGATCTGCCACTTCCAGTAATGGAAGAGAATGTCCTATGCGATTTGATGAATGACAACTCAGAAATCCTTGGCCAAGGTGAATAAAAATTAGAAAGGAGTTTCTAATTTATATTAATTGGAGTTGTGCATCTTAGAATCGAAATGCATATGATTAAATAAATAAGACATGTCAGTAATTCCATGTCTTATGTTTAATCGGGATATTGTATGATAGAAAGATTGAATTGTATGATAACTATTCACGGAATAGATTCTTTATGTTCTTTGTGATTAAACGTTGAATTCATATTATCTGGATAGTCACGATACATTATTGTAAGGTGTCACTCATGATGTAGAATAAATATTATTTATTTATATTTGAATTAAAGAAATTTAATTCATTATAAATAATATTAGAATGGTTCTAATTTATTTATTCTACTTACCAACTTAATATTGAACCTAGATGGTTACACCATAAAAAGAAAAATAAAATTGAATAAGTGATTGGCTTAATAATAATAAATTAAGTGTATTTAATTTATTAGTGGAATAAATTAAATAGCTTAATATTTATAATTAAGTATTTAGAGAAATACTAAATTATAAATTAATAAGAGAAGTCTTATTATTAATATTATTATTATTATTATTATTATAAATAAATTGGCTAAATAATAATAATTTAATATTTAGAGAAATACTAATATTTATAATTAAGTATTTGAAGAAATACTAAATTATAAATAAATAAGAAGAGTCTTATTATTATTATTATTATTATTATTATTATTATTAATAATAATTTAGTTCCTAATTAGATTGAGAATTAAATTAAAACCCTAACTCTTAAAAGGTTTAGGAGAGAGGGTTAGTCTATAAATAAAAGAAGTCTTATTATGGAATAGACTAATGCTATTTTGTAAGTATTCTCTAATACTTAAAGAGTTAGGAGAGAGAAAACTAGAGTTAGCCACCCAAGGTCTAGTAGAACCTAAATTCATCTTCTTCAATCAATATACTCTTGGTGGATTAACTTTAGAGTGTTGCACACTTGGGTAACGAACGTTTAATTTGAGGAATTGGAGAAGAACGTGAATGATCAAGAAATGTGAACTTGTAGCTGTTCAAAAGTTGATTCTACAAAGGTGTAATCCCTTCTTCTTTATCTTGAATTAATAATATCGCATAAGGTGATTCCTAGGGTTGAAGAAAAATTTTAAATTTTATTTATGCCATGCATCTGCTGTTTTACAATATGATTGTATGTATGTTCTTGTTTCTGCAAACCAACACATTTGAACCTTTACCAACTATCGACTCCGTCTAAATGGCCCACTTTAAAAAGCAAACTTTCGAAACCCCGTCAACATAAGTCGGTTTTTTCTAAAAACACTCCTTAAATTCACGAATATCTAAAAAACCTAAAAAAGAAAAAATCCCAGCGTCGACAGATGGCGACTATGTGGGAGCTATCGTTTACACTCCAAAATTAAATCCGTACTTCTACTCTACTAATACAGGAATCAGTATAGTGACAAGCAAGGGTCGATCCCACAGAGAGTGAATTGGTTTATATTTATTCTTTTATTTTCCTAAATCTAATTAAACAATTAAAATAAAGATTGGGAGGTTTTGAGTTTGATTAACTAATTAACAAAAAGTAAATAAATAAAAAATAACCAGTGAATTAAAAGTTCCAGTTCATAAGTTCAGTATCACCTTTTTACAATGACAGATTAATCAAGCGTAACATTATTTATCCTTCAATGAAATTAATAGTCCTAGATAACCACAATCGCTAATTATCTGAAATTCTCCTTATGTTTTAAATCTAATGTGACAATCGCCTCAAGAGACCCTAACTATCATATAACCTAGAACTATCAGTCTAGATTTAATATAACAACAACATTAAGGATTAGAGAATTAAACTATTCCAAGCAACAATCACACTATCAGGGATTATTTAGCTTGCCTTCTGATAATCACAATAACATCCAAAAGCTTGTCTACAATCAAGTATTATTAATTGCTACTTATGATCAGATATAATATCGTTTGCTTAATACTATATCTTAATCTAGCAGATGATAATAGTTAACTAATTTAATCCTGTATAAATCAAATCAATTAAACCAACTAACATTCAAGCAATTCAATCAGATTATCAAGAATGAATTCCATATAAGAAGAAATAAATAATGAATACTTAATTTAAAACCATTAATTATACATAAGGTTCAACATCCCCTAGAACTGAAAATAAAATACTTAGCTTGACATGATTCCAATCTTCTCCAATTAGGGTTATAATTGTAGTTGCCAAGATGTTGTAGATCCTCCCTCATATCTAACTAATTACATGTATTTATAGTCCTAAGATATTATCCTAAGTCTCTAAGAAATAAGAATCCAATTACACTTAGAATTCCCCAAGATTTCCTGCCTAAAATAAAATATATTTTCTCTTCCCGACCATCTTCGCTGGGGCGAAGATTTCTGCCTAGCTTTCCTCGCCGGGGCGAAGATTTTGTTCGTGCTTTTCTCGCCGGGGCGAGAAACTCCAGAGAGGTCTGGGCCCGGGCCAAGATTTCCAGGCCAAAAGTCTCGCCGGGGCCAAGATGTCAGTTTTCAGATTTTTCATCTTTTTCTCTCTTTTCGCTCTGGTTTTCAATCTTTCTCTATTTTTAACTCTGAATCCTCCTGAAATCAATAAACAACCTAATAAGTGCATATACACAATGAAACTTACAATAAACTAAATATATATGAATGAAAATAAATGAATATTATGCACTTATCAAATTCTCCCACACTTAGTCTTTACACGTCCTCGTGTAAACTAACAAAGGTTATATTGACTTCATCTGAAATCTGAGTAAACTTTCAAAAGGTTCAAATCAATTACCAACCATGAATATCATCACTAAATAACAAAGATTTGGTCAACACTTCATCAATCAACGTACAACAGTAACCTCGTCATTCCCCACCGAATATCTCTAAATCACACTGTACCCACATGAGTATCTTTCCTACGATCTACACACATACTCAACTTAGTTATCATGGAATAACAACTGTGCACACTAACTCAAAACTCAAAACTCATTTTCTCTGTTTTTTTCCTCAAGAACCATCAACTTCACACACTTTTTCCCAGGTGAATGCATTTTATGCTCCGTTTCACCTTTCTCAATCTTTCTTAAGTGAGTGCATTTTATGCTCCATCTCACTTTTCTTATTACCAACGAGTGTGTTTTACGCTCCATCTAGTTGCATGTGTTTATGGGTGAGTGTGCTTTACGCTTCATCTCAACCCACCACATGTTTTCCTTTGCATTTTTCTTTTCAATTTGCTTCAATTTTTTTTTTCAAATTTTCTTCTTTTTTTTCCTCCATGTCCTGTAAACAATCCAAGCAGATAAACAGTTCTAAATCATGAAATTAGTGCACATAGACAACTCTACAGATAACTCAGCCAAATAAACATATATCTCATATTCAAGAACTCATGCAATACAAATTCAATTCAAATCAGTTACTATGGATCATGACTTAGTTATCATCATTTATCAATTAATTCAGCATCAAACAAATTCTATCAAATTAGTATCAATTTTCATTTTTCAACCAAAAACCTTTTAAACACTTAGCCAAAAACCAAAAATTTAAGAGCAAGAAATTTTCAAATTTTTCCACACAATTAGATCATAATCTCCTAGAGTAAATTTAAATATAACCTAAACCCCTCCCCCACACTCAAACCTTACATTGTCCCCAATGTAAAACAATCATGCAAAGACGAAGTAACTAAATAAAATGCAACTAAAATGCAAAAAATAAAAGTGAAAGATAAGAAAGCAAATCTGAGATCTTGGGTTGCCTCCCAAGCAGCACAATTATTTTATGTCTTTTGCTCGACATCAATCCTCTCAATCTATATAATTGGACTTGCATATTGCAAGTGAGCTGGTAATGGTCTCAAATCTAAGTTGGGGCCATCTTTCAGGTCTTGACTCCGCTCCATTCCTGTACTTTTCTCCAGCTCCCATCCATTGGTAATTGCAGGTGTCAAATTCTCCTACACTATAGGGTTAATAATATTAATCTCACAAACAGAATTGACATCATCAAAATACCTTATGGCCTCATGTGCAGGAAGTTTTAGCTCATCCACTTCAACCTTATGACATATTGCTGGTATCTCTTCCTTATACTCCTCCTTCTTAGACTTTGGATGCCTAGATGGACAAGGTAAGGGATTAGTATCAACCTGAACCATAGAATTAATAATTACCTTGGATGGTTCTGTCTCCTCCTTGGCATTCTCCTCTTCAAATTCAGCCATGCTGCCTGTTTCACCATTTCTTAACTTGCTTTGGACTGGAAGAACTAACTTTTCTTGTTACCACACCTCCTCACCACTTCTCAAGGTAATTGCACTCACATTATCTCTTTGATTGACAACTGTCTGAGAGGGTACTTATCCTGATCCTTGAGATTATAATCTGCTTACTGTGGTGGCAAGCTGACCTATCTGATTCTCCAAATCGCGTATGAAAGTCCTTGTTTCTTGTTGGAACTGTTGTGCTTGATTCATGAAAGATTTGAACATATCCTCAAGAGATGGTCCAGAATTGGTAGGAATTGCTTGTTCATGTGTTTGATGTTGCTGTTGAATCTGTTGAAAACTAGGCTGCGTATCATCCTCATAGCTCCAATTGGAATGATCTCTCCATTTTGGATTGTAAGTGTCAAAATAAGGATCATAGCGATGTGGAATTTGTCTTGAGAATGTCCCCACGGCATTGACTTAATGAACAATTACATCCTCTTGCAACATTGGACAATCATTTGTATCATGCCCTAATTTGGAACAAATTCCACATACCTTTGCAATTTGCATCTTCCCTGCTGCCATTTGTTGAACCAAAACAGTTAAGTCAGAAATTTGTTGCTCAAGATTACATGTGCTTACCGCATTCACCCTTATAGGTGTATGATCAATCCTAGTTCCATACTGCTATGAGTTTACTGCCATGTTTATAATTAAGTTTTTCGCAACCTCTGAAGTTTTGTCAACTAGTGCTCCTTCACTCGCTGCATCAATCATACTCTTGTCCATGGGCAACAGTCCCTCATAGAAGTACTGGATCAGGTGTTGATCATCGATCTGGTGGGGTGGATAGCTGGAACAAAACTGCTTAAATCTTTCCCAATACTCATAAAGAGTCTCTCCATTGAACTATTGGATGCCACATATCTCTTTATTTATGGTAGCAACTCTTGAAGCAGGAAAGTACTTCTCCAAGAACAACCTTTGCATTTCGTTCCATGATCGTATTGATCCTGAAGGTAGATAGTACAACCAATCCTTTGCCAAATCTGCTAGGGAGAACGGAAAAATTCTAAGCTTGATCTGTTCCTCTGCTACTCCTTATGGCTTCATGGTGGAACACACCACATGAAACTCCTTTAGATGCTTGTATGGATCTTCACCTATAAAACCACGAAAAGTAGGCAAAAGGTAGATTAGTCCTGATTGTAATTCAAAAGAAGCATCTAAAGTAGGATATTCAATACACAATGCTGGTTGATCGAGATTAGGCGAAACTAATTCTTTCAAAGTCCTGTTGTTATTAGCAGCCATCCCTTCGTGCAATTTTCTCTAACTCTGGATCAAAATTCAGTTCAAAAGAGTGAGAGAATCGAGTCCAAAAATAAAAATAAATAAAAGAGAATAAAAATAAATAAACGAAAACAAAGAATAAATAAAAATAATTAACACTCCCCGGCAACGACGCCAAAATTTGGGAGCTGTCGTTTACACTCCAAAATTAAATCCTTACTTCTACTCTACTAATATAGGAATCAGTATAGTGACAAGCAAGGGTCGATCCCACAGAGAGTGAATTGGTTTATATTTATTCTTTTATTTTCCTAAATCTAATTAAACAATTAAAATAAAATTGGGAGGTTTTGAGTTTGATTAACTAATTAACAAAAAGTAAATAAATAAAAAATAACCAGTGAATTAAAAGTTCCAGTTCATAAGTTCAGTATCACCTTTTTACAATGACAGATTAATCAAGCGTAACATTATTTATCCTTCAATGAAATTAATAGTCCTAGATAACCACAATCGCTAATTATCTGAAATTCTCCTTATGTTTTAAATCTAATGTGACAATTGCCTCAAGAGACCCTAACTATCATATAACCTAGAACTATCAGTCTAGATTTAATATAACAACAACATTAAGGATTAGAGAATTAGACTATTCCAAGCAACAATCACACTATCAGGGATTATTTAGCTTGCCTTCTGATAATCACAATAACATCCAAAAGCTTGTCTACAATCAAGTATTATTAATTGCTACTTATGATCAGATATAATATCGTTTGCTTAATACTATATCTTAATCTAGCAGATGATAATAGTTAACTAATTTAATCCTGTATAAATCAAATCAATTAAACCAACTAACATTCAAGCAATTCAATCAGATTATCAAGAATGAATTCCATATAAGAAGAAATAAATAATGAACACTTAATTTAAACCATTAATTATAAATAAGGTTCAACATCCCCTAGAACTGAAAATAAAATACTTAGCTTGACATGATTCCAATCTTCTCCAATTAGGGTTATAATTGTAGTTGCCAAGATGTTGTAGATCCTCCCTCATATCTAACTAATTACATGTATTTATAGTCCTAAGATATTATCCTAAGTCTCTAAGAAATAAGAATCCAATTACACTTAGAATTCCCCAAGATTTCCTGCCTAAAATAAAATATATTTTCTCTTCCCAACCAACTTCGCCGGGGCGAAGATTTTTGCCTAGCTTTCCTTGCCGGGGCGAACTCCCACCGGGGCGAAGATTTTGTTCGTGCTTTTCTCGCCGGGGCGAGAAACTCCAGAGAGGTCTGGGCCCGGGCCAAGATTTCCAGGCCAAAAGTCTCGTCGGGGCCAAGATGCCAGTTTTCAGATTTTTCATCTTTTTCTCTCTTTTCGCTCCGGTTTTCAATCCTTCTCTACTTTTAACTCCGAATCCTCCTGAAATCAATAAACAACCTAATAAGTGCATATACACAATGAAACTTGCAATAAACTAAATATATATGAATGAAAATAAATGAATATTATGCACTTATCACTATGCTAGAGACTTTTTAAGAGGGTTTAAGCTGCGTTCAACTCCTAATGTTTTCCCTTTATATTAAGTTTATTGACTTATCTCGTGTACTCTATTCTATCATGTGTGTACTTTACTTTATCGTTTTATATTATTTATTCGTTTTTATCTTATTTCAATACTTCACAAATGTCATCATATGCATACGGTGAGGAACGATGAATGTATGTGAATGTATGTTGTGTGATTCTTCCACTAGAAGGCTGTAACGATCAAGAATTTTATATTTAATTTAAAATATTTATTGAATTAAATAAATATTTTAGTGATTTATTTATTGAGTTAAATAAATAATTGATGAAATTGTTGTGGAGTAATTTAATTAAGTGTGATATATTAATTTAATTAATGTTTAATTAATTTGTATAATAATTCTGATGGTTAAATGGAAATTTTATTATAACGTTTAATTGAATTAATATGATTACAATTTAATTATTTAAAGGTATGACAAATGAACTATATGACAAATGAATTATAAAAAAAATAAAAATTAAAGGGGTGTTAAGTTAGTTTACCAAACATGGCCTTGTGGCTTTTGAATTTTGTAACTGAAAACAAAAATTAAACTCTTGATTGTGTAACTGATGAAACCATAACGTTGTACGCGTTATATTTTATCAGTTCAAGTTTTAGTTTTATGTATTGTTTTACCTGCTAAGTTTAAAACACAGATGTTGGAGAGAAGAGAGAATAGAGAGAGCTTTAGGGAGTTCTGTGAATTTTGAGAACCCAAGACCATAAAAAAATTAAGAGGAAGAAGAAGGTATTATCAAGCTTGCTAATCATCTTGCGTAATTTAAACAAGAAATCAAAGGTAAACTCTCTAAAAGCATGTTTAATTTGTTTGATAGCCTTTGTAGATGATTTTGGTATATATCAAATTCATGAAAGCATGTTTTAGAAAAAGAAATCGTGTTCTTCATGGTTATTCACTGAAAGTTGATTTTTGTTTCTCTGTAAATGAATTTTCATGGCTAATGCATGAGGAAATTGTTTATATGTGTTGTTTAGTATGTATAAATCATTATATGTTGTTTATAAACGATTTTGATTGAATTAATCCATGAAAATATGTTTAAAGGGGAAAATTTGAGTTTATAGTGATATATCTATGAATATGGCTTATTTGGGACTAAAATTGATGTTTAATTGGTATAACAATCTGTAAATTGATAATTATTGTTGTTAGTATGTTGAAATACGAAAACAATGCATGTCTAATGGAGTGATTTGGTTAAGAAATGAATCCAAGACGAGTGATTATGTTTAGTAGGTGAAAATGTGAAATATTAGCATGAACACTGAATTTAAATCCTTAAATTGGTTTGTTGAAGTTTTAGAAGTGTTAAAATTGCTTTGTAGATGTCTACTGCTGTCTTTAACGAGTTTGTTGAGTCAAAAACTAATCAAATTGGACTTTAGATGAGGTAGTTGTGAATTTGGGAAGGTGCAGAGTCTGTTCGCGAACTGCAGATTCTGAGTCTGTACACCAGCTCGGCCGCGCTGTTGCCAAGTGTAAAAGCAGCGCCACCGCGCTGCTACTAGAAATCAGATTTTGAAGTCGGGTGCGGTTGCGCTTGAAACAAGAGTAAAAGCAGCACCGCCGCGCTGCTACCTGCTCAGACCCAGTAATGGGTATTTATGTGTATGGTTCTAGGAATGTTAACGTAACCTTATTATATGAATGTAGCAAAGTAAAACACATGTTATAAGACTTAATAACACAACGTAATTGCACATATGATGATTATAAGTTATAAATTAATAAGTTACAAAAGTTTGTAACTCGATGTTTGTAAGGATTGGAGATGTCATTTATATGCTATGTCGTGTGTTATATATTAATAGAGAGTTCTGATTCGTGCTATGTGGTTAGTAAGGAAGTTCAGATCATGAACTATGAACTAAGTTACTAAGTTGCACTAAAGTGGAAAGTTAAACATAGTTGCAATGAAACTAATTTATGTTGTGATCCTAATGGTATGTAGGACATTTGGTGAACGTAAATTGTGATTGTGTAGATTACGCATGAGGCAAGTTCCTGAACTTCACTCCTTTATTGTGCAAGTTCTTTTATCCCTACCTTAATTATAAATGTCGCAAGTTTCCTATCTCTAAACTTTTATTGAGCAAGTTCCTAACCATTGTACCTTGTTATTCAAAGCTTAAATTGTTCAAGGTCAGTATTCCAACTGAGATTTTCTAACTCCTTGGAAGTAATACTTTGGATATACAATGTTTATTCAATTGTATATTGTTGTGAATTAATCTTTGATTTAAATATCATTGTTCAATCTTATATTATTGTAACGAACCTTTGAATGACTAGTGAACCCTTATTGATTCGGCTAGTCCATAGTTGATGAGCGTTCTAAATTCTAGAACTGTTATTGAAGCTAATCCAAACCAAACCTCCTTTGGTGCGGACTCTTATGGCAAAACTGAGATGAACAACCCTTATATAGGGGATTATACTGCGCAATAGCGTTAAAATGTTTGTGCATAATACATTGTACGAATGGCTCATCCCCCGGAGTACGAGATGGTAGTCCATATAGTCTTTTAGACTGTTAAAGGTTACGGTAGAGATACCTGCTAACCAAGGATATAGTTCGTGGTCTTGTGACCCTCAGATGTACTTTTGATCTTGCTTTCTAAACTAATTCAAAAGCTGAGTTTTTCATTGAGTTTTCAGTCCTTGAATATCGTTAATTGAATTTAGAGAAGATTATAATATTCAATTAAAACCTTTTCATTGATTACTCCTATGTTATTATTATTGTTACCCTGGTGGGCAATTATTTTGCTCACCCTTGTATAAAACATTGCAGCTAAGGTTGAGAAGTCTGACGAACCGTCCACGAGTAAGGGCAAGGGCAAGATGAACAAACAATGAATAATAGTTCATTTTTATTTGAAAGAGCTTATGTAATGAGACTTATTTATTATTATGTTTATTCCGCAAATGATGTAATAAAGGTTAGATAACCTGAGATTTTATTTAAGATGTAATCCTTTAATGGGATATTAGTTCATGAAGTTTATTATTATCCTTTGTTACGGGTAGTTAGATGTGTATGTTCTGGACAATGAGCACCAAATCTGTGGGTTTGAAGTACCCGGATATGGGGGTGTCACAGGTTGGTATCAGAGCCTTAGGTTATGAACCTTAGGTGGGGAAACCTTGGGCTATAACCATATAGGAGATCGCAAATATAGTGCTGATAAAACTCTTATCGAGTTCTAAGGAATGAATTAAGGAATTCATTGAAGATAAATAATAAAAGACTTTATGTGCCTACTTGTTAACAATTTCTATGTAACTTGTGTGTTTGTGAGTAGTAACGAGTCATAATTAAAACTTAAAATATTTTATTGTCAGGATGACTGATATAGGAGGATCCAGCCAGGCTAGGGAGGAGGAGCCCCGAGATATTCATATAATCCGGGAGCAATTAGTGCCAAGGGAGCCATCCCCATTGATCGCAGTTGACGGCCCTAAGTATGAGCCTGAATTTGATCTTGAGGAGTGAAAGATAGAAGATGAAGAGGAGGATCCGGTTGAGATACCACTTTCCTTATTGGGAGCTATGATGTATGATGAGGTATATGATCGCAACATTGAGTTGTAGGATAGGGTTGAGGAATTGGAGGAGCAGGTGGCAGAGCGTCAGATCGTTATTGAACAAAAGGATTTGAAGATTCAGAATCTCACTGCATGAGTTACAGAACTTGATCAGAAACTAGCTCAGTTAGAATATCAAAGAGAAAAAATAATGGTTGAGAATGAGGATGTGAAGGATGAATTGAGGGAGGAGTTAGCAAAACAGGCGAGAGCGGAGGACGCGTGGTTGAAGGCTACTGATCGTGCAGATCGTGTTGAGGATGAGGTTCGGTCAAAGAAGGCCAGAATGGATGAGATGAACTATGCGTTCCACACAACGATAGATAGAGCTCAGGATCGAGTTTTCCACTATCCAGTGCAGTTCGAGGATTTACCATGGTACATGATGGATCGCAGAATGATGATTCGTATCATGGAGCAAGAATGGAGAAGCTGTGCGACGTGGGATGTCCTAGTAGGTTGCGATAAATGCGATAACATATTATGATAGCTAGCCACGAGTAATAATAAAATGTAAATCCCAATTGTTGATATAATAATGGGATATGATGTTGATGTGGTTTTGAAATTTCGTTATGATAGGGTAAATGATGTAAATATCAGTAATGCTATCTTTGTTATGTTTGAAGGCGACGAATGAATAAAACACAAAAGTTTGTCAAATGTGTTATGTGCTATGTGTTGTTTAAAAATATTTAAGTTAAGTCTTAAATGTTTAAGTAAATGAATAGTAATCTAATGGTGAATACTTTAAATAGAAAGATGTTACTAAGAAGAAGACAAACTCGTCAGCAACCCCCGAGGGGTCTACGAATAATAGCGAAGTTGAAGTTAACCCAATGCAGCAGCTGGTAAACCTATTGGCGAGAGCGTTTGCAAATCAGTCCCAGGCTCAAGCCACGACTTTCAAGGACTTTAAAGCTGTAGGGCCCCCAAAATATCAAGGGTCTATGAATCCAATTGAAGCTCAAACATAGATCATGGAAATGGAGAAGGTTTTTGATGTCGCTAGGGTTGGTGATGTGACACCCCCAAATTCAGGTACCAATACCTCGAATCTAGTGCTCACGATAAAATACATCCATACACCTCTAAACAACATAAATTAACTAATGCGGAATAAATAAACATATGTTGTTCATTACAAAAGGTTTACTACGGTCCCAAGGTCTATAACCTTAAATAGGATACATCACAGAATATAATAATATTACAAAATGATTCCACGATTACATAACGAGATAGTACATATAACTACTCCGTAAGCTTTCCTTTGCCTTTGTCCACTTTGGAACTTCCCGGCTTAACTGCAATAGGTTCATGATATAGCAAGAGTGAGCAACTACTTTGCTCAACAAGTTTAAAATGAATAAGGAAGATATATCATGAATGAATTAGAATAATAATCGCATGGTTCAACAATTTAAGAACATTGAGGAAATAGCTGACAATATAATCAAAGTTCAAATGAAATAATGAATATTGATTATTTACTGCTGAGTGGTCCAATAGACCATGAACTATTTGGCCAAAGGATCAATCATTCAACTAACCCTTTTAAATGCCTGGCCCGTCAGTAGTACTCGAGGGGATCAGCCTCTCGTACCCTATGTATATGCATAACATTTAGCTCTGACTGCATCGAATAATCGACATATTAAAATCCCCTACATAAGGGTTGCTCTCTCAGTCCAAGAATCCGCACCGACAATCGGTTTGGATAGCTTTTAAAATAATAACCTGTACGTGTCTAGCCGAAACAAGTGGCATAAACTATTCCTTAAACAGTTCATGAAATGAAGAACTTAAACATTTCACAGCCCAACAACAAATCATGAATTCAAATGCACAAAGTGCGAATACCAATAATTATTTCTGATGTGGAATAATTAACAATAATTAATCCACTAATATCATTTGAAAGTAATAACTCATGTCTGAGTTAGGAGACTTGCAATAATATAGAGTACTTGCCCAATAAATAAATCGAGTAAGATAGAACCTGCTCAACAATGAAACTTGCCCAATTATAAAGATTGAGTAAGTTTAAGAACTTGCAATTCATAAGGATAAACTCGCACAGTAATAAAAGTTGTACGGGTTAGGAAACTTGCAACAAGATATATTACTTGCTCAAATATAATCTTGAGTAAGGTAAGAAACTTACATTCAATATGTAGAAAGAATGTAGTTAGGGAACTTGCCCAACACAAGGGTTAGACAAGCGTTAGGAAACTTGCCTGGTGCCTCTGCTACAATATTACAACACATGCTCCTTAATATCCTACACAATTAAGTACATATTCACATAACAATTAGTCACATACCGGATATCAAATAATGTTTTATACTACTCTATAATGTCTCATTCATACTAGAAACAAAATATTAAACAAGGTTATGCCCACTAGTTACGGCGTTACGACGCTTGCACGTCCGTTCGCCAACCTTGCCTATTCGAACACCCAAGTGACACGCAATTGCGTATGCCTAGCACTCTCTTTTGAATTATCTAATACCCATTGGCTAATCCTAAGTATTATTATAATTCATAACATTCATGTTTTAGGACTTCGAACAATGTCTTTTATTGTCGGAAGCATTACACGTTGCACACACGCATGACCGACGCCTTCCGTTTGCACAACAGCCCTAAAAACGATCAATTTTAAAATTGCTCCATTTGGAAAATTTCAATTCTAAATAATGGATGTTGTAGGTCTATCTCTAAGATTTCCGGATCATCTTGAATCATCCAAATCCGAGTCCGTATGAGAAAGTTATGGCCATTTTCCCAACGGACGTCGAAGCTGAGTTGGGCAGCGCACACGCGGGCGGGCGGCACCAGGCGCACAACGTGCGGTAGCGCGCGCGCCTGGGCACGCGGGGCCTTGGTGCGGGCGGGCGGGTGGCCTGATGGCCCTTGTCAGACATCGCGATTTTGACCCTCCTTCACTCCAATCCTCATAACTTCTTCTCTAGATCTTTAAATTGGTCCGTTTTGGACTCTATGGACTCCTAAGACATAGAGCTACAACATATCAAAAATTCAGAGTTATCCATTACACTAACATGGCCGAATTGTAGGCCAAAGTATCAACTCATGCTCTGTTTTGAATGTTCTAAGTGTTCTTCATTAAAATCATCACCAAATCTTCATTTTTACACCTTTTTACTCGATTCCAGTTGGGTTAACTTTGTAACCCTTGGAACTACAATATGAAAACAACAAATAAACATAACAAGCAAGGAATCATAGCTTTACAGTCTCCTAAATTCGTCCAACAGTCTATATTGTCCAAAAAAGTCTATTGTTCTTCATATTCCTCATCCTCCTTAAGCATAGGTACGGATTCATTGTGCTTTTGTTCCACTTTGATGTTATTAATGGCTTATGTAACTTTTTAACAACATATATAAACATCCAACACAAACAAAAACGACAAGAATCGTAGCAATAACTCAAACCCATCAACAAAAGCTTACAAGCCATGAAAACCTTAAAAACCCCAACCAAAACAAATGGAATGGATTGAGTTAAAGTTTTACCTTTTGTAGCTACTTCTTAGATGTTAGAACTCCTTTAGAGCTTTGTTAGAAACTCTCCTCAACCTCCTTGAG
The DNA here is from genome assembly GCA_034770075.1 of Aralia elata. NCBI lineage: Eukaryota > Viridiplantae > Streptophyta > Magnoliopsida > Apiales > Araliaceae > Aralia > Aralia elata. The sequence continues at coordinate 67,875,117 of CM068385.1, forward strand.
TTCTCCCGAAGCCTTTTCTTCAAGTTAGCTCACACCCATTTCTTTCTCTCTCTAGAAGCTTTGAAGGTTGAAGATGAAGATGGTGAAGATGGTGTAGATGCTTAGCTTGCTATTCCTTCTTCCTCCATGCTCAAAACCTGAACCTATCCCTCTCTCAATATGCAATGGATGAGTTTGTGAAGGAAAACTTGATTTTCCTCTTCCCCTTTCTTACTTCCAAGCCCTCTCTCCCTATTTGCTCTCCCTCTCTTAGAAAATCTGCTGAAATGAATATGCTATGGCTGGAGGTGTTTGCTAATTGAAAATGTCTCTTAGTGTATTCAAGGCTTCTTGGAAGAGGGATGGAACATTTGGAAGCTCAAGACATTGGTCTAGCTTGGGAAATGAAATGGGAAACACTAGGTTGCATGGGAGATGGAATGTTTGGCATGCTTGTGCTTGGGAAATAAATTTCCCAACACTTGGTCTCCTCCCCTCTTCCCAACCGTACACCTCTCTCTCTCTCTTACACCAAATGCTGATTTTTGTGCCCATATCCCATATGGGTCAAGTCTTGGGTCATGGGTTAGGTCATGGGTTTGGGTCATTCCTTTGGGCCACCCATAATAAACATTTGGGCCACTAAATAAATCACCAATGACTCCAAATAAAATTCTAACACTAGGAAAAATCATACTACGCATATACGCATTAACTAAATTATTCAACATCGAAAAAAAACTCAATTTTATGGCGTGAATAGTGCCTCGAGAAACGTGCCCCGTGAATAGTGATTTAGTGACGCTTCGCGAAATCAATTATTCACTTAAACAAAACTATAACATGTAAAATTTCATGCATTCACATAATCCAGGTTGTCACACAACCTTTAAACATGCAACACAAAATAATATTAATAAAATATAATATGTCCGCTAATATTCAAAAATTCGAATTACAAGGTAAACCCAGAATTCTCGGTCGTTACATCCTCCCCCCTTATAAGAATTCTGTCCCCAGAATTACAGTCTAGGTACGGAAAACTTAACACGGGTTCACTAAAAAAGATACGGATAATTCTTCCTCATCTTTTCTTCTAGCTCCCACGTGGCTTCTTCAGCTGCGTGGTTCCTCCAAAGCACTTTGACCGAATGGATGACCTTATTTCTTAACGTCTGCTCCTTCCTATCTAATATCTGGATAGGAATCTCTTCATATGACAAGTCTCGCTCAACTTGAATTGGTTCATAGGATATCATATGCTTGTAGTCGGGTTTATATAGTCGCAACACAGAAACGTGGAACACATTATGAATGTGCTCAAGTTCAGGAGGTAGAGCTACCTCGTACGCCACTTCACCTACCCTCTTTAAAACTTCAAATGGTCCTACGAACCTAGGACTCAATTTTTCCTTCTTTCAAAATCTGATCTTCCCTTTCCAGGGAGATACTTTCAAAAACACAAAACTGCCAACTTCAAAGTCTCGCTTCTGACGATGCAAATCAGCGTATTTCTTTTGTCGATCCTGAGCTGCTACTAATCGAGCTCTTATCACCTTGACGACATCCACAGTCTGCTGCACCAATTCAGGTCCCAACAGTCTCCGTTCACCGACTTCATCCTAGCATAGAGGTGTTCGGCACTTCCTTCCGTATAATGCTTCATATGGCGGCATGCCAATACTTGCGTGATAACTGTTATTATAGGCAAACTCCACCAATGGTAGGTGGTTATCCCAGCTGCCTTTAAAATCCATCACACATGCTCTAAGCATGTCCTCCAGCGTCTGAATCGTTTGTTCGCTTTGCCCATCCGTTTGAGGGTGATACGCCGTACTCAACCTCAACCGAGTTCCCAACCTTTCTTGCAAGCTCTTTCAAAAATTCGACGTGAAACGCGGATCTATGTCAGATACAATAGATACCGGCACTCCATGTCATGACACAATCTCTTTCACATATAACTTTGCTAGCTGCTCCAGATTGTACCTTATCTTGATCGGTAGAAAATGTGCAGATTTAGTTAAACGATCCACGATCACCCAGATCGCGTCGTAACCCTTCTGAGTTGGTGGAAGTCCCGTCACAAAATCCATTGTGATATGCTCCCACTTCCACTCTGGAATCTCCAGCGGTTGTAGCAGTCCACCCGATTTCTGATGTTCTGCTTTTACCCTCTGACATGTCAAACATCGTCCAACACATTTTGCAACCTCCCTCTTCATGTTCGACCACCAGAAGTGTTGGTGCAAATCCTGATACATCTTGGTACTACCAGGGTGTATCGAATACCTTATAGAATGAGCTTTCTGCAAAATCTCTTCTCTCAGCTCCGGAACCATCGGTATCCAGATTCTCCCTTCAAACCTTAGCAGCCCCGTGCTATCAATTTTGTACTTCAATTCCTCTCCTTCCGAGATTCGCTCCTTTATGGAAACACATTCATCATCCTTTTCTTAAGCCTCATTTATCATGTCTAATAAAGTCGGACTCGCCTCCACTGCGAACAGTTTCTCCTCTGTAGTTATCGGATACTTGACTTCCAATTCCAGTCTTTCCATATCCTTTATCAGTTCTTCTTGAGCTGTCAGCATCATCAACTTATCTCTGCCCTTCCTACTTAGAGCATCAGCTACTACATTGGCCTTACCGGGATGGTATAGAATCTCACAATCGTAGTCCTTGATCAACTCCAACCATCGCTTCTGCCTCATGTTTAGTTCCTTTTGGGTGAAAATATACTTCAGACTTTTGTGGTCTGTGTATATCTCACACTTCTCCCCATACAGATAGTGTCTCCAAATCTTCAGAGCAAACACTACTGCCGCTAGTTCCAGGTCATGAGTCGGATATCCCTTCTCATAGTCCTTCAGTTGTCGTGACGTGTACGCAATGACCTTCCCATGCTGCATCAATACGCACCCAAGGTCTTTGTGTGACGCATCATTGTACACCACAAATCCCCCTGTATTATCTGGCAGTGATAACACAGGTGCTTCACTAAGTTTTTTCTTCAACTCCAAGAAACTCTCTTCGCACTTATTCGTCCACTGAAACTTCACAGTCTTCCTTGTCAAATTTGTTAACGGTGTCGCTATCTTCGAAAAATTATGAATAAATCTCTGATGGTAACCCGCTAATCCCAAGAAACTTCGAACTTCGGTCGGCGTCCTTGGCTGCTCCCAATTTATTACCGCTTCTACCTTAGCAGGATCCACTGATACACCATCCTTGTCAATTACGTGCCCCAAAAACTGCACCCTTTGTAGCCAAAATTCACACTTGGAAAACTTTGCGTATAACTTTTCCCTTCTTAGCGTTTCTAGGGCTATCCTCAAATGCTCGACGTGTTCCTCCTCTGTCCTTGAGTAGACTAGGATGTCATCTATGAAAACGACAATAAATTTATCTAGGTATTGTTTGAACACTCTGTTCATCATGTCCATAAATGCTGCTGGCGCATTCGTCAGCCCAAACGACGTCACCAAAAATTCAAAGTGTCCATATCGAGTTCTGAATGCTGTCTTTGGTACGTCCTCCTGCCTCACCTTTAGTTGGTGATACCCGGTCCTCGAGTCAATCTTCGAAAAGTACTTCGCTCCCTTTAGTTGATCGAACAAGTCATCAATTCTGGGCAACGGATACTTGTTCTTAATCGTGACTTTGTTCAACTCTCGATAGTCAATACAAAGTGTCAGTGATCTGTCTTTCTTCTTTACAAATAGTACTGGTGCTCCCCACGGAGATACACTCGGACGAATATACCCCTTATCTAGTAACTCCTGTAGTTGAACCATCAGTTCTTTCATTTCCACCGGTGCCATTCTGTACGGTGCCTTTGAGGTCGGTGCGGTTCCCGGTACCAAGTCGATCACAAATTCCACTTCTCTATCCGGCGGTAAACCCGGTAACTCATCTGGAAAGACATCTGGAAATTCCCTTACTACAGGTATCTGACCCAACTCACCCTCTACTCTTTGGGTATCAACCACGTGAGCCAGATAACCTATACAACCTTTCCTTAGCAATTTCTTCGCTTGCATCATCGTTAGACAACAAGATTGTCTCGGCGATTTACTTCCATAGAATACAACCCTTGACCTATCTGGAGTCTTCAGGTGTATACATTTCTTTTGGCAGTCAATCACAGCTCCATGATTAGACAACCAATCCATCCCAAGAATCACATCAAATTCTCCTAGTCGTATCGGAATTAAATCTACGCTCAGTTTATGCCCATTTATCTCAGCACAACAATTTCTATGGATGTGTTCTACAGGAATAACTTCTTTATTAGCTACTTCAACATTCATTGGATTCTCTAATTTCTCACGAGGTAAATATAACCGTTTAGCAAATTCATCCAAGACAAATGAACAGGTAGCACCTGAATCAAATAACACATATGTATTGATATTGTTGATCAAAATAATACCTAACACCATGTCCTTTGACTCCACCGCATCCTGCACGGTCATGTTGAAAGTACGTGCCATTGGTTTGTTGGCTTGGCTAGATGGCCTTCCAATGCTCAGCCTATTAGTGTTGTTATTGCTATTGTTGTTGTCCTTGTTGCCACTTACTGCATCCCCCTTCCTTTTCGGACAATCCTTGATTTGATGATCTGATGCTCCACATGAGAAGCATCCCGCTTTCTTTCCTTTTGGGCTTTGAGGAGCAAAGTGCCCCTGTTGCCCACAGTTGAAACAAACTCCTTTTCCTTTCATGCACTCTCCAGAGTGATTCTTTCCACAATTACTGCACTTATTACCCTTCTTAACCTCTCCTCCAGACTTGTTGCCACCAGAAGATTGGCTATCACTCCATTTCCTTTTATTCGGGTTACTTCCCCCGCTGCTTCCTCCCTTGCTTCCTTCGTGACCCTTCTTTTTGTCCTAATTGAACTTTGCTAGAGCCTCGTTGCCTCCTTCAGTGATGATTGCTCTTTCCAACAGCGTAAAAAATGTGTCAATCTTTAGAACTGCCACCCTACTATACACCCATGGTTTCAGGCCTAATTCAAATCTCCTTACCTTTCTGGCTTCAGTGTCTACCTGGTGAGGTGCAAATCTGGCTAACTCATTAAATTTTGCCGCGTACTCCGCGACTGATATGTTCCCCTGCTTCAGCTCCAGAAACTTCACCTCCATATTCTGCTTCATACTCTCCGGGAAATAATTCTCGAAGAATAGCTCCTTGAAACGTTCCCATGGTATCACACCATCTCCAGCACGGTTTTTATTGGCCTTCCACCAATAGTTCGCTTCACCCTTCATCATAAAAGTGGCGAACCCTGTCTTCTGTTCTTCGGCCACCCTTGCAACCTCGAACACTTTTTCTATTTCTTCAATCCAAGTTTGGGCTTCAATCGGGTCTAGTGTTCCTTTGAACTCGGGAGGTCCTACAAGCTTAAAATCTTTGAAACTAGCCAAATGTTGCGCGGGCTGCCGCTCTGGTTGTTCTCCGACAGGTGGGGGTCTATTTCGCATGGCTTCTGCCAGCAACTCAGCAAACGCTCTCATTGGGTCTGGATGACCCTAAGTGTTATTAACTGATTCCTCAACCCTTTGGTTACGCGGTCGTCCTCTTGGCGCCATGATCTGATAAAAGAAAATCGTCGGCTTTTACTACTAGATTTATGCCATATGCAAAAAGTCACTTAAGTTAACAATTAAAAGTAAAAGCATCTATCAAACACGTTTGATTTAAATAAAATAACTGCATTTATAACCATATGTCACTGTTTTAATACAACCAAACTCAACATGTGGGATACTTCTATAAACGCTAAATGACATAGTCTGCCAACCATTAACTATCCCCTAACAAACAAAAGTAGGGAAATAATAACCTTCCACCCCTCTATCAGAAACAAAATTGGGGTTCAACTACTATCCCATGTACACTATAAGCATAGGGATTTACAACATAAGTATGTCCCTATCAAAACAAAAGTGGGACATACAGCAAACATAATGCTAAAAATAACATATCACCGCCTGCTGCGGCGAATTGCAACCCTGAGCTCCCGTCGAGCCAGCCAGTCAACCACTCGGCGCCTAATCACGTGCCTGCTGCTACCCTCATCCCTGGGGTACCTCCTCACCCTGTCCCTCAGCTTGCCTATGGAAGTAGTCAAGCCTAAACAGAGGGAATCAATCACTGTAGTCCGGGCTGCCAACTGCTCTATAGCTTCATCTCTCTCCAGACGAGTAGTCTCTAGCTGATCCTCTACCCGCTCTATCTGTCCTACCAACACCACATTTCTCTCTAAGAGGTCATAAACCATCACACCAAGCTTAACAGAAGCCCCACGCCGACCGTGAACCTCTGCCTCTAGCTCGGCAATCCTCTGGTCCTTTTCCTGCAACTTCTGGGTCAGCTCAGCCTTTTCCCCTAAAGTCTGATATGCCAATGACCTGTACTGCTCCTCTCGGTCCTAGTTCTCCTGGTTCTGTTCCTCTAAGTGGGCTACTCGATTCCCGAGCTCCTCATTCCTATTTGTCAGTTCTTCGATGATGTCACTAGCAGTAGTGCCCATGCCATCTGCATACTCAGGTGGCTCATCATCCTCCGCCACTGGATCCTCCTCGGGGTCCTCATCCTCTCCCTCATCGCTTAACAGCATCAGCACTCCTCCAGTAACTGGCTCCTCCTCAGAACCATACTCGGTCTCAGACTCATCCCTAGTATCCATCATCTCTGGCTCACTCGGCTGCACCTCCACTAAATGCCCTGCATCCACATGAATGTCTGTGAACTCCACCTCTCTAGCAGGACTGGACTCTCCCATCTCAGACATCCTACAGCCACAAATAGAAACAAATAGACAGCAAGATGTCAGTGCCACAATAAAATATATTCATTGATAAAATGAAATGATATTTTATCATGCATAACTCGGCTCGATGAATTTCCACAATCCACCTCCAGACATGACCATCATATGAATCTCCTCGATCCATCACCTAGCGTACTCAATACGAGTTTAATACTAAGGTTATAACCTAGGTTTCGCATTCCTAAAGTTTATAACCTAAAGCTTTGATACCAACCTGTGACACCCCCAAATTCAGGTACCAATACCTCGAATCTGGTGCACACGATAAAATACATCCATACACCTTTAAACAACATAAATTAACTAATGCGGAATAAATAAACATATGTTGTTCATTACAAAAGGTTTACTACGGTCCCAAGGTCTATAACCTTAAATAGGATACATCGCAAAATATAATAATATTACAAAATGATTCCACGATTACATAACGAGATAATACATATAACTACTCCGTAAGCTTTCCCTTGCCTTTGTCCACTTTGGAACTTCCCGACTTAACTGCAATAGATTCATGATATAGCAAGAGTGAACAACTACTTTGCTCAGCAAGTTTAAAATGAATAAGGAAGATATATCATGAATGAATTAGAATAATAATCGCATGGTTCAACAATTTAAGAACATTGAGGAAATAGCTGACAATATAATCAAAGTTCAAACGAAATAATGAATATTGATTATTTACTGCTGAGTGGTCCAATAGACCATGAACTATTTGGCCAAAGGATCAGTCATTCAACTAACCCTTTTAAATGCCTGACCCGTCAGTAGTACTCGAGGGGATCAGCCTCTCGTACCCTATGTATATGCATAACATTTAGCTCTGACTGCATCGAATAATCGACACATTAAAATCCCCTACATAAGGGTTGCTCTCTCAGTCCAAGAATCCGCACCGACAATCGGTTTTGATAGCTTTTAAAATAATAACCTGTACATGTCTAGCCGAAACAAGTGGCATAAACTATTCCTTAAACAGTTCATGAAATGAAGAACTTAAACATTTCACAGCCCAACAACAAATCATGAATTCAAATGCACAAAGTGCGAATACCAATAATTATTTTTGATGTGGAATAATTAACAATAATTAATCCACTAATATCATTTAAAAGTAATAACTCATGTCTGAGTTAGGAGACTTGCAATAATATAGAGTACTTGCCCAATAAATAAATCGAGTAAGATAGAACCTGCTCAACAATGAAACTTGCCCAATTATAAAGATTGAGTAAGTTTAAGAACTTGCAATTCATAAGGATAAACTCGCACAATAATAAAAGTTGTACGGGTTAGGAAACTTGCAACAAGATATACTACTTGCTCAAATATAATCTTGAGTAAGGTAAGAAACTTGCATTCAATATGTAGAAAGAATGTAGTTAGGGAACTTGCCCAACACAAGGGTTAGACAAGCATTAGGAAACTTGCCTGGTGCGTCTGCTATAATATTACAACACACGCTCCTTAATATCCTACACAATTAAGTGCATATTCACATAACAATTAGTCACATACCGGATATCAAATAATGTCTTATACTACTCCATAATGTCTCATTCATACTAGAAACAAAATATTAAACAAGGTTATGCCCACTAGTTACGGCGTTACGACGCTTGCACGTCCGTACGCCAACCTTGCCTATTCGAACGCCCAAGTGACACGCAATTGCGTACGCCTAGCACTCTCCTTTGAATTATCTAATACCCATTGGCTAATCCTAAGTATCATTATAATTCATAACATTCATGTTTTAGGACTTCGAACAATGTCTTTTATTGTCGGAAGCATTACACGTTGCACACACGCATGACCGACGCCTTCCGTTTGCACTGTTGGTCGATTTCGCAACCGATAAAACACGCGCAAGTATACGCGGTCAACAAGTAATAAAGAGCAAGTAAAGTATCGATCCCACGAGGAATTGTTTCTAATGTTTACCAAGTATTAACCTTTTATCATTTCAATCTTATTTAAACAATGAAAACTTGAGTTGTTTGATTAACTAATTGACAAGATTTTAAGATAATAAAAATCTAGTATTAACAAGTCTAAGATTACAATTTCCCCCAACACTTCATTTAAATCTCTTAACTCTCTCTTTTTCAACTAGTTAATACACAAGAATTGTTAACCGAGAATTTCACCTTATTCATAAGCCTTGGTGTATGGTCATATGAAAATCACCCATACACGACACATAGGTATATGTTTATCCTACATGCCAACAATCCATTCAATTCCATGAATAATCAACAAGACACACGCCACATAATCTTAGTCAATCTACCCATCAAACGAATGAACCTCCGTGTAGGGAGTCATTAATTTTGTAATCTCATAATGGTTACACACGACATTTAGATATATCTCTATCCCAAATACTAGCAAGTCATCCATTCTTGAGGACAATGAATAAGACACACGCCACATAATCTTATACACCACCCACAAGAATCTCGAACTTTTGTATGATATCAAAACTAAGTCTCAACACTATAATCCACTTTTCAATTTCATATAGGTGATCAATCAATTATACTTTCAGCATAAATCATGCTAGACATTCAATTCGCAATTTATTACGTTAGAATGTTGGTCGAGAACACGAATGTAAAATATGGCCACCTCTCGATGCACCATATTCATATCACACTAAATCCACAATTGATAGAATGAATGTGAACACCCTAGATGACTAACGCACTATATCTCTATGTGAATTACAATCAAAAAGGGTTGAAGCATAAGTTCTCAATTGGCCACATATGGTGCTTTGGTATATCTCTATCCTAGGCACAAAACTTAAATTCCATCACATGCAGAATTCATGAACACATGCTAGCATAATCAGATCTCAATTTATATTTCCTTTCTCAATTCCATATAGATTATCACCTTAATTGATGAACAAGGTAATTAATACATGAAGTGCAAATTATGATATCCAATTCTAAAATGATAACTAATATCAAAGAGAGATAATTTGATTCAAACTAGGTGTTGGGTTCCATTGAAATCTTAGAATAAAAATCTAGTTCATGGTAGCTACAAATAACATCATATTCAATTTATACATTATGTTGGATTACAAATCAGAAGGGAAATTAGAGATAAAACCATTTTTGATGGATATTCAGATGTTGTTTGTTGGGTTGATGATGATCTCTAGCTTTTCCTCCTTGATTTTGCAATCCTTGATGCTTTAGCTCCTTGGCCTTTGCTTGATATAGCTTGATTTGTAGCACTTTGGCCCTCCTTGGTGATGAATTTGGTAGCTCCCCCCTCTCTTGAATCTAATTTCTGGGGTCTAGTTCTCTCTAAAATGGAGGCTACATATTGTATTTATAGTTTCTCTAGCAAAAACCTAGCTTAGCCTACGAATTTAGACCAAAAATAAGCTGAAATCGCGAAATCAGGCGGATCGGGCGCAGCTGCGCGCAAGGATGCGCTGAATACTGAACTCCCTGGATGTCGGGCGCAGCTGCGCTGACTTTGGCTTGCATCCGGGCGCAGCTGCGCTGCCCAAATCTGCAGATTCTACAGGAAGGGTGCAGCTGCGCCGAAATTGTACTAGGAATGGGCGCAGCTGCGCTGCATTTTCCAACTCTAACGTCTGTTGGGAAAATGGCCATAACTTCTTCGTCCGAACTCGGATTTAGGCGATTAAGTAGGCTATGGAAAGCTAGAAGTAGCTCTACAACTTATATAACTGGAGCTCGTCGAGATAATGGCCGGAGCAAGGCTCAATTTGGCCAGGAAGCAGCTGCTGCGTAAAATCCATGTCAAATCCGACGGTAAAATGACCATAACTCTCTCATACGAACTTCAAATTGGATGATTCAAGATGTTCTGGAAAGCTAAGATCAAAATCTACAACTTTCGTGCTTTGAGTTTTGAGAGATTCGGATTGGATCATGGGTGAAATTGAGAAACTAGCAGCGGGAATGCTAGATTCAAGCCAAAAACGCATCGATCCAAGAGGCCTTTATTTCAATTCCTACAAAACAAAGTAAGAACACATAAAAGCATACAAAAACATATAAAAGTAATACAAAACTACATTACACAACAATAAGATGAAAACACATAAAACCAAACGGAATGACTTAGGATTTACAAATTATCAAGCTCAAAAGCACTTAATTTGTGTGTATAAAACACACTCATCAAATACCCCCAAAGTTAAACCTTTGCTTGTCCTCAAGCAAAACACGTAAACTATAAAAATTAAATACTTCTAATGAAACCTATCTTGAGCAATGAGTTAAAAAGTTTAAGCAATGGTCTCAAAGTATAAACACATAAAAACTCAAGGAAACTTTCAAAACGTTGCAAGTTTAGATTTACAATTAGCTAGTTATAGCTTGCTCTAGGTCCCTTCCGTGTGTGTATGTGAGTACCCAATAACACTAAACCAAAAAAGCTCGAATGAAGTTATGCAACCATATTACCTTATGAAATAATCAAAATAAACCCTAAAACAACATGCTTAACACACCACTCAATACAAAGGTATACAAATCACAATTTCCAAAAATTTGAAATCAAAAGACTCTAGGTAAGTGCATTTTATGCTCCATCTTATCCTAAGTCCACCCTTATGGGTGAGTGCGTTTTACGCTCCATCTCAATTCAACACAAGATTTGAAATATACAATTTTCTTTCTTTAATCACAATTATAAGAGAGTGCGTTTTATGCTCTATCTCTCCTACGCATGTGTCCATGAGTGAGTGCGTTTTACGCTTCATCTCACTCACCACATGACCATCAATTCAAACATAACAAATTTGGACACCTTACTTCGAGTGATGTTTAAACGAGTTCTAGAGTTTATAGTTATTTTCCACAAGCATTCGGTTATAAAAGCCTTCTCTAAGCATACAACTAGCTCAATACTCATGGGTAAGTGCATAAAAGTGAAAGGACGCATGAGCAAAACAATAACCAACAACAAAATTAAGTACAACGACTAAGCAACATATGTCCGTTTCCCATGAGTTAGAAACTATTCAAACAAGTTGCTATCATTGACCATGGATAAGCCAAATTAAATCAATGCTCAAGAGACACTTCCTAAAAATAAGCAAATTTTTTTTATTTATTTTTTTATTTATTTTTTTATTTATTTTTTATTTTTTTTTGAATACGAAAACATACTTAAAACACACAAATATTAAATAGTAAAACACAAACATTCAGTATTAGTATATTAAATACCCCCAAACTTAAAATTGACATTGTCCTCAATGTTTAAAATAGAAAAAATTAAAATAGAGGACTTCCCTGAGAACGTGTCAAATGTCATTTATATCATCTTCCAAGTCCTCAAACTTGGGGGCGCACTCCATATTGCTTGGCCATGGCACCTGAAAACAATTGAGTAAAGGAATTAAAATGTAATCAAATAAACCAAAATTTAATCAAACAAAAACAAAAGCAAAACAATAAACTTGGGTTGCCTCCCAAGAAGCGCTTGGTTTATAGTCGTTAGCCCGACTTCACCATTTCATTTCAATTCGGCTCAATCGCAAAAATGACCATAGCATGCCGTCTCGCTGTTCTTTCTTTAATTTGCATGGCATGTATGCCTGATTGACGACCCCCAAACTTAATTTCAATTATTGGCACAAAGAAGCTCTCCCCGCCCGCTTCATCCATTGGTAGTGATGTAACATTTTAGGGTTTCGCTTTAGTAGGAGTCATTGTATCAAAATCACCTAGTTTGATCTTTTTAGATAAGTGCCCAATTGCGAACGTTGACAAACTAGGTGCTTCTTCTTCCGTTGTGTCTATGATAATATTGGGGCATTGGGGCTTGACAAGCACAACGGGCTCTTCTTCTTTCTTCTTTTCCTCAGCCCACCATTGTTCCAAGTTTATGTTAGCTCTCATGTCAAAAGGAGCTTTGCCGACGACATGACTACCAATTGGGCATGGTTTTGCAAAACTGACTGGATTCTTGAATTTTGCTGACGAAGGCACTTGGGGCACTAATACAATCGGCTCACCTTCGTTAGCACTTACAGATAGATCTTCGGTGGCCTCATTTTTTATAGTCCCACTTGTCTCTACTTTGTCGACATCTTGTGGCGCATCCAGTTGTATATTTGGCTCGGGCTCACCGTCAGTCTCAAAATCCATGTATTGAGGACCATTGGTTGAGGTATTGATGATTTGTTCCATAAGATTTTTAATTTCTTTGGATAATGATTCCTTCCTCAAATTAAAATCTTCGTGGAGTTTCAAAACCTTATCATGGCCAATATCCACCCTCCTCGAAAGTGTCTCAATTCATGCTGACATTGTAGGTGGACATGAGAATTCTGGTGTGTACGTTGGATTTGGAGCATAGTATTGATCTTCATAGTTATAGCTCCATGTAAAATCCGAGTGATACCCCCAAGCTTGGTGATAATCGGTATAAGCATAGCTGTTGGGAAAATCACCACCGTAATGTACCGGTTCAAAATTGACAGTGCATTGATAACTCAGATGATTGTCATCATAATAACCACAAGTAATTGATCTATTTTGAGTGCTTTTTGCTTCAAAAGCATCCATCTTCCTTTCAAGTATCTTAATTTGTGCTGAAATTGAAGAAAATACATTAAGTCCATCAATTCCCGTCTCCTTTGGTTGAGTCATATTTGTGTACGGCCATTGATCATTATAGCCAACCATGGTGTGCCTCGCAAAGAAGAAAGCATAAAAACAGAAAAATGTTAAACTAAAGCAAAAATAAATTTATATACAAGTTTAATTTAAGACCAATTTGATTATAATTAATATCCGAAAAACACTAGAAAAGCAATTCCTCGACAACGGCGCCAAAAACTTGTTGGTCGATTTCGCAACCGATAAAACACGCGCAAGTATACGCGGTCAACAAGTAATAAAGAGCAAGTAAAGTATCGATCCCACGAGGAATTGTTTCTAATGTTTACCAAGTATTAATCTTTTATCATTTCAATCTTATTTAAACAATGAAAACTTGAGTTGTTTGATTAACTAATTAACAAGCTTTTAAGATAATAAAAATCTAGTATTAACAAGTCTAAGATTACAATTTCCTCCAACACTTCATTTAAATCTCTTAAATCTCACTTTTTCAACTAGTTAATACACAAGAATTGTTAACCGAGAATTTCACCTTATTCATAAGCCTTGGTGTATGGTCATATGAAAATCACCCATACACGACACATAGGTATATGTTTATCCTACATGCCAACAATCCATTCAATTTCATGAATAATCAACAAGACACACACCACATAATCTTAGTCAATCTACCCATCAAACGAATGAACCTCCGTGTAGGGAGTCATTAATTTTGTAATCTCATAATGGTTACACACGACATTTAGATATATCTCTATCCCAAATACTAGCAAGTCATCCATTCTTGAGGACAATGAATAAGACACACGCCACATAATCTTATACACCACCCACAAGAATCTCGAACTTTCGTATGATATCAAAACTAAGTCTCAACACTATAATCCACTTTTCAATTTCATATAGGTGATCAATCAATTATACTTTCAGCATAAATAATGCTAGACATTCAATTCGCAATTTATTACGTTAGAATGTTGGTCGAGAACACGAATGTAAAATATGGCCACCTCTCGATGCACCATATTCGTATCACACTAAATCCATAATTGATAGAATGAATGTGAACACCCTAGATGACTAACGCACTATATCTCTATGTGAATTACAATCAAAAAGGGTTGAAGCATAAGTTCTCAATTGGCCACATATGGTGCTTTGGTATATCTCTATCCTAGGCACGAAACTTAAATTCCATCACATGCAGAATTCATGAACACATGCTAGCATAATCAGATCTCAATCTATATTTCCTTTCTCAATTCCATATAGATTATCACATTAATTGATGATCAAGGTAATTAATACATGAAGCGCAAATTATGATATCCAATTCTAAAATGATAACTAATATCAAAGAGAGATAATTTGATTCAAACTAGGTGTTGGGTTCCATTGAAATCTTAGAATAAAAATCTAGTTCATGGATGCTACAAAGAACATCATATTCAATTTATACATCATGTTGGATTACAAATCAGAAGGGAAATTAGAGATAAAACCATTTTTGATGGATATTCAGATGTTGTTTGTTGGGTTGATGATGATCTCTAGCTTTTCCTCTTTGATTTTGCAATCCTTGATGCTTTAGCTCCTTGGCCTTTGCTTGATATAACTTGATTTGTAGCACTTTGGCCCTCCTTGGTGATGAATTTGGTAGCTCCTCCCTCTCTTGAATCTGATTTCTGGGGTCTAGTTCTCTCTAAAATGGAGGCTACATATTGTATTTATAGTTCTTCTAGCAAAAACCTAACTTAGCCCACGAATTTAGACCAAAAATAAGCTGAAATCGCGAAATCAGGCGGATCGGGTGCAGCTGCGTGCAAGGATGCGCTGAATACTGAACTACCTGGATGCCGGGCACAGCTGCGCTGACTTTGGCTTGCATCTGGGCACAGCTGCACTGCCCAAATCTGCAGATTCTACAGGAAGGGCGCAGCTGCGCCGAAATTGTACTAGGAATGGGCGCAGCTGCGGTGCATTTTTCAGCTCTGACGTCTGTTGGAAAAATGGCCATAACTTTTTCGTCCGAACTCGGATTTAGGCGATTAAGTAGGCTATGGAAAGCTAAGAAGTATCTCGACAACTTATATAACTGGAGCTCGTCGAGATAATGGCCGGAGAAAGGCTTAATTTGGCCAGGAAGCAGCTGCTGCGTAAAATCCATGTCAAATCCGACGATAAAATGACCATAACTCTCTCATACGAACGTCAAATTGGATGAGTCAAATTATTCTGGAAAGCTAAGATCAAAATCTACAATTTTTGTGCTTTGAGTTTTGAGAGATTCGGATTGGATCATGGGTGAAATTGAGAAACAAGCAGCGGGAATGCTAGATTCAAGCCAAAAACGCATCGATCCAAGGGGCCTTTATTTCAATTCCTACAAAACAAAGTAAAAACACATAAAAGCATACAAAAACATATAAAAGTAATACAAAACTACATTACACAACAATAAGATGAAAACACATAAAACCAAACGAAATGACTTAGGATTTACAAATTATCAAGCTCAAAAGCACTTAATTTGTGTGTATAAAACACACTCATCATGCACAACAGCCCTAAAAACGGTCAATTTCAAAATTGCTCTATTTGGAAAATTTCAATTCTAATTATTGGATGTTGTAGGCCTATCTCTAAGCTTTCCGGATCATTTTGAATCGTCCAAATCCGAGTCCGTATGAGAAAGTTATGATCATTTTCCCAACGGACGTCGAAGCTGAGTCGGGCAGCGCACACGCAGGCGGGCGGCACCAGGCGCACGACGTGCAGCAGCGCGCGCGCGGGCCTTGGTGCGGGCGCGCGGGTGGCCTGATGGCCCTTGTCAGACATCGCGATTTTGACCCTCCTTCACTCCAATCCTCATAACTTCTTCTCTAGACCTTCAAATTGGTCCATTTCGGACTTTATGGACTCCTAAGACATAGAACTACAACATATCAAAAATTCAGAGTTACCCATTAACATTAACATGACCGAATTGTAGGCCAAAGTATCAACTCATGCTCTGTTTTGAATGTTCTAAGTGTTCTTCACTAAAATCATCACCAAATCTTCATTTTTACACCTTTTTACTCGATTCCAGTTGGGTTAACTTTGTAACCCTTGGAACTACAATATGAAAACAACAAATAAACATAACAAGTAAGGAATCATAGCTTTACAGTCCCCTAAATTCGTCCAACAGTCTATATTGTCCAAAAAAGTCTATTGTTCTTCATGTTCTCATCCTCCTTAAGCATAGGTACGGATTCATTGGGCTTTTGTTCCACTTTGATGTTATTAATGGCTTATGTAACTTTTTAACAACATATATAAACATCCAACACAAACAAAAACGACAAGAATCGTAGCAATAACTCAAACCCATCAACAAAAGCTTACAAGCCATGAAAACCTTAAAAACCCCAACCAAAACAAATGGAATGGATTGAGTTAAAGTTTTACCTTTTGTAGCTACTTCTTAGATGTTAGAACTCCTTTAGAGCTTTGTTAGAAACTCTCCTCAACCTCCTTGAGTTCTCCCGAAGCCTTTTCTTCAAGTTAGCTCACACCCATTTATTTCTCTCTCTAGAAGCTTTGAAGGTTGAAGATGAAGATGGTGAAGATGGTGTAGATGCTTAGCTTACTATTCCTTCTTCCTCCTTGCTCAAAGCCTGAACCTATCCCTCTCTCAATATGCAATGGATGAGTTTGTGAAGGAAAACTTGATTTTCCTCTTCCCCTTTCTTACTTCCAAGCCCTCTCTCCCTATTTGCTCTCCCTCTCTTAGAAAATCTGCTGAAATGAATATGCTATGGCTGGAGGTGTTTGCTAATTGAAGATGTCTCTTAATGTATTCAAGGCTTCTTGGAAGAGGGATGGAACATTTGGAAGCTCAAGACATTGGTCTAGCTTGGGAAATGAAATGGGAAACACTAGGTTGCATGGGAGATGGAATGTTTGGCATGCTTGTGCTTGGGAAATAAATTTCCCAACACTTGGTCTCCTCCCCTCTTCCCAACCGTACACCTCTCTCTCTCTCTTATACCAAATGCTGATTTTTGTGCCCATATCCCATATGGGTCAAGTTATGGGTTTGGGTCATTCCTTTGGGCCACCCATAATAAACATTTGGGCCACTAAATAAATCACCAATGACTCCAAATAAAATTCTAACACTAGAAAAAATCATACTACGCATATACGCATTAACTAAATTATTCAACATCGAAAAAAACACAATTTTATGGCGTGAATAGTGCCTCGAGAAACGTGCCCCGTGAATAGTGATTTAGGACGCTTCGCGAAATCAATTATTCACTTAAACAAAACTATAACATGTAAAATTTCATGCATTCACATAATCCAGGTTATCACACAACCTTTAAACATGCAACACAAAATAATATTAATAAAATTTAAGGAGATGTTATTTGAGACATACTTTCTGCCAAATTCGCAGGACCAGATGGAGGTTCAATTTCTAGAGTTAAAGCAAGGTACGATGACGGTTCCCGAGTATGCTGCAAAATTTAATGAGTTGGCGAGGTTTACGTCATATCAAGTCAATACCGACCAAAGAAAAGCGAGGAGGTTCAAGCAGGGACTGAAGCCCTGGCTGTATAGCTGAGTCTCTATGTTTTAACTTAATTCGTTCGCAGCTGTGCTAGAAAAGGCAATTATAGCATAAGGGGAAAGTGATGCACTAACAAAGTACAACCAGGAGTAGAAGAAGAAGAGTGAAAACGAGAACAGAGCAAGTGGTAGCCATGGTGACAGTGGTCAAAAGAAGAAATGGAATGATAGTGTCATTGCTGGGAATCACCAGGGAAGTCAGAAGAAGAAAATTGAGGCTTGTGCTACGTGTGGGAAGAATCACGCAGGTGTGTGCTTGAAGGGTAAAAGGGTATGTTTCAACTGCGGTTTGGAGGACCACATTGCACCAAACTGCCCTAGTCCGAAAAAAGGAGCATGTTTTACTTGCAGGTCGAAGGAACACTTAGCCCAAGATTGTCCTAAGAAAGCATCAGGAGGAGCAAGTGGAGGTAGGGGGAAACAGCAGCGGTGGCAATTTGACTATCACCGGACCAGCACTATCAAATCGACCAACTGCCCGAACATTCAACATGACAGTGCAGGATGCTATGCAGTCAAAGGATGTAGTGTCAGGTATCATTCCGATTAATGATATTAATGCCTATGTATTATTTGATTCGGGTACTACTTGTTCATTTATATCCGATGAATTTTCTAGGAAATTAGAATTGCTTCAAAAAGAATTAGATTACCCTCTGAACATAGAAATTGCGAATAAGGAGGTGATTCCTATTAGGTTTGTACACAAGAACTGCCGTGTAAATATTAAGGGTCATTTGATGATTGTAGACTTAATACCAATTAGACTCGGGGAGTTTAATGTTATTTTGGGAATGGATTGGCTGTTTAACCATGGCACAATAATTGATTGCCAAAAGAAGTGTGTAAACCTTATGACTCCGAAGAAGTCAAAGGTAATATTTTATGGCAACAAGTCGCCTAGACAAATGAGATGTCCGACGATGATGCATGCCAGAAAGTTGTTAAGACAAGGATGTGTGGGATATCTAGCCTACATAGTCGATACGGAAAATGTGGGTGTAAAACTGGAGGAAATACTAGTAGTTAGAGAGTTTGCGGATGTATTTCCAGACGATTTTTTAGGACTTCCGCCTGATCGAGAAATTGAGTTTGTGATCGATCTAGAACCAGGGACTGCCCCTATATCGAAAGCCCCGTACCGAATGGCTCTAGTGGAGATGAAGGAGTTGATGGTTCAACTGCAAGAGTTATTGGATAAGAAGTATATCCAGCCGAACGTATCACCATGGGGAGCGCCAGTATTATTTGTCAAGAAGAAAGATGGATCGATGTGACTTTGATTGATTATAGGGAGTTAAATAAGGTTACCATCAAAAATAAATACCCGTTGCCAAGGATTGATGATTTGTTCGATCAGTTGAAAGGAGCAAAGTACTTTTCAAAAATAGATTGGAGAAGTGGTTATCATCTGTTGAAGGTGAGGAAAGAAGATGTACCAAAGACGGAGTTCAAAACTCGATATGGTCATTATGAGTTTTTGGTAATGTCGTTTGGTATAAGAAAAACATTCGTAGCGTTTATAGATTTAATGAATAGGGTGTTTAAACCATTTTTGAATAAGTTTGTGGTGGTGTTCATCGATGACATATTAGTTTATTCCAAAACCCAAGAAAAGCATGTAGAACACTTGCGGATGACATTAGAGGCATTAAGGAGAGAGAAGTTGTACGCGAAATTTTCAAAATGCGAATTCTGGTCGGAGCATGTGCAATTTCTCGGGCATGTAATTGATAAGGATGGAATTTCGGTAGATCCAGCAAAAGTGGAAGCTGTGGTGAATTTGGATCAGCCAAAGATACCGTCAAAAGTGAGGAGTTTTCTAGGCTTGACAGGTTATTATCGTCGGTTTATTCAAGATTTCTCCAAGATAGCCACTTCGTTGACAAATTTGACAAGGAAAGCGGTGAAGTTTGTTTGGACTGAGAAATGCGAAGAAAGTTTTCCAGAATACAGGAAATTTTATGGTGTATAGTGATGCATCACATAAGGGACTAGGTTGTGTGCTTATGTAAAACGGCAAGGTCATTGCGTACACATCGCGACAGTTAAAAGATTACGAGAAAGGGTATCCGACCCATGATCTGGAGTTAGCCGCAGTAGTGTTTGCCCTGAAGATCTAGAGGCATTATCTCTATGGTGAGAAATGTGAGATATACACAGACCATAAAAGTCTGAAGTATATTTTCACACAAAAGGATTTAAATATGCGTCAGAGGCGATGGTTAGAATTGATCAAGGACTATGATTGCGAAATTCTGTATCATCCGGGAAAGGCGAATGTGGTTGCCGACGCCTTGAGCAGGAAGTGTCGGGAGAAATTATCATTGTTAACTGCTCAAGAAGAGCTCATAACAGAAATGGCGAAGTTAGAGTTAGAGGTAAGGTATCCGAAGGCGAAGGACGAGAAATTATTCCAGATAGAGACCCGTCCAACCTTGGTAGACAAAGTGAAAGAAGCACAACTCCAAGATGAAGAGTGTGAAAAGATAAGAAAAAGTGTGCCTGAAGGTAAAGAGGCAAAATTCAAAATCAATATTGAAGGGTTGTTGAGATTTAAAGGCAGTATCTGGGTTCCGCCAGTATAAGAAGTCAGAGATGAAATTTTGAGCGAGGCTTATAGCTCGAGATATTCGATTCACCCGGGAAGTACGAAAATGTACCAGGATCTTCGATAATATTTTTGGTGGCCAAATATGAAAAGGGATGTCGTTGAGTGGGTTGCTAAATGTCTAACGTGTCAAAAGGTCAAAGCTGAGCATCAGAGACCGACGACTCAGAAAGGGTATGATGCAATTTGGGTGATCGTGGATAGACTGACGAAATCAGCGCACTTTCTGCCAATAAAAACTAGATTTAATCCAGACTAGTTGACAAAATTGTATGTGAAGGAGATTATGTCAAGACACGGTGTTCTGGTGTCAATTGTATCAGACAGAGATCTGCGTTTCACATCGAATTTCTGGAAGCGACTACAGGAATGCATGGGAACATTGTTGAGAATGAGCACAACGTACCATCCCCAGACCGATGGGCAGAGTAAAAGAACGATCCAGACATTGGAGGACATGCTAAGAGCTTGTATCATGGACTTCAAGGGAAATTGGGATGACCATTTACCGTTAGTGGAATTTGCTTACAATAACAATTACCACACAAGTATTGGTATGCCGCCTTACGAAGCGTTGTACGACATAAAATGTAGAACTCCGTTGTGCTGGGATGAAATTGGTGAGTATCAACTACTAGGACCAGAGTTGGTACAACAGACTGCTAAGATTGTTAAAGTGATTAGGGCGAGATTGATAACTGCTCAGGACAGGCAGAAGAAATATGCTGATCAGCACCGACAAAAGCGAGAATTTGATGTCGGCAGTTTTATTTTCTTGAAAGTGTCTCCCTAGAAGGGGAAAATCCGATTTGGCAAGTGGGGAAAACTGAGTCTGAGGTTTATTGGACCCTTTGAGATATTGCGAAGAGTTGGTAAAGTGGCGTATGAGGTAGCTTTACCTCCGGAATTAGAACACATTCATAACGTATTTCACGTTTCCGTGTTACGACCATATAAGCCCGATTACAAACATGTCATAGAGTATGAACCGTTACAATTTGAAAAGAATTTATCTTATAAAGAAGTTCCTGTTTAGACAGTTGACAGGAAAGAGCAGGTGCTCAGAAACAAAGTAATACCTTTTGTTAAGGTAATCTAGAGGAACCACAACGCTGAAGAAGCTACATGGGAACTCGAAGACAAAATGATGAAAGATTATCCTCAGTTATTTGCTTAGTCTGTGTGTAGCGATTCTGGGGACAAAATCTTTTAAGGGGGAAGAATGTAACAGGATGAATTAATGATGAATTAATTGAGTCGTGATTCTGGGGACAAAATCCTATTAAGGAGAGAAGGATGTAACGATCAAGAATTTTATATTTAATTTAAAATATTTATTGAATTAAAAAAATATTTTAGTGATTTATTTATTGAGTTAAATAAATAATTAATGGAATTGTTGTGGAGTAATTTAATTAAGTGTGATATATTAATTTAATTAATGTTTAATTAATTAGAAATTTAATTAATTTGTTTAATAATTCTAATGGTTAAATGGAAATTTTATTATAAAGTTTAATTGAATTAATATGATTACAATTTAATTGTTTAAAGGTATGACAAATGAACTATATGATAAATGAATTATATAAAAAAATTAAAGGGGTGTTAAGTTAGTTTGCCAAACATGGCCTTGTGGCTTTTGAATTTTATAATTGAAAACAAAAATTAAACTCTTGATTGTGTAACTGATGAAACCATAACGTTGTACGCGTTATATTTTATCAGTTCAAGTTTTAGTTTTACGTATTGTTTTACCTGCTAAGTTTAAAACACAGAGGTTGGAGAGAAGAGAGAATAGAGAGAGCTTTAGAGAGTTCTGTGAATTTTGAGAACCCAAGACCGTAAAAAAATCAAGAGGAAGAAGAAGGTGTTATCAAGCTTACTAATCATCTTGCATAATTTAAACAAGAAATCAAAGGTAAACTCTCTAAAAACATGTTTAATTTGTTTGATAGCCTTTGTCGATGATTTTAGTATATCAAATTCATGAAAACATGTTTTAGAAAAAGAAATCGTGTTCTTCATGGTTCTTCACTGAAAGTTGATTTTTGTTTCTTTGTAAATGAATTTTGATGGCTAATGCATGAGGAAATTATTTATATGTGTTGGTTAGTATGTATAAATCATTATATGTTGTTTATAAACGATTTTGATTGAATTAATCCATGAAAATATTTAAAGGGGAAAATTTGAGTTTATAGTGATATATCTATGAATATAGCTTATTTGGGACTAAAATTGATGTTTAATTGGTATAAAAATCTGTAAATTGATAATTATTGTTGTTAGTATGTTGAAATACGAAAGCAATGCATGTTTAATGGAGTGATTTGGTTAAGAAATGAATCCAAGATGAGTGATTATGTTTAGTAGGTGAAAATGTGAAATATTAGCATGAACACTGAATTTAAATCCTTAAATTGGTTTGTTGAAGTTTTAGAAGTGTTAAAATTGCTTTGTAGATGTCTACTGCTGTGTTTAACGAGTTTGTTGAGTCAAAAACTAATCAAATTGGACTTTAGATGAGGAAGTTGTGAATTTGGGAAGGTGCAGAGTCTGTTTGCGAACTGCAGATTCTGAGTCTGCACACCAGCGCAGCCGCGCTGGTGCCAAGTGTAAAAACAACGCCACCGCGCTGCTACTAGAAATCAGATTCTGAAGTCGGGCACGACCGCACTTGAAACAAGAGTAAAAGCAGCGCCGCCGCGCTGCTACCTGCTCAGACCCAGTAATGGGTACTTATGTGTATGGTTCTAGGAATATTAATGTAACCTTATTATATGAATGTAGCAAAGTAAAACACAGGTTATAAGACTTAATAACACAACGTAATTGCACAAATGATGATTATAAGTTATAAATTAATAAGTTACAAAAGTTTGTAACTCGATGTCTGTAAGGATTAGAGATGTCATTTATATGTTATGTCTTGTGTTATATATTAATAGAGAGTTCTGATTCGTGTTATATGGTTAGTAAGGAAGTTCAGATCATGAACTAAGTTACTAAGTTGCACTAAAGTGGAAAGTTAAACATAGTTGCAATGAAACTAATTTATGTTGTGATCTTAATGGTATGTAGGACATTTGGTGAACGTAAATTGTGATTGTGTAGATTACGCAGAAGGCAAGTTCCTGAACTTCACTCATTTATTGTGAAAGTTCTTTTATCCCTACCTTGATTATAAATGTCGCAAGTTTCCTATCTCTAAACTTTTATTGAGCAAGTTCCTAACCATTGTACCTTGTTATTCAAAGCTTAAATTGTTCAAGTTCATTATTCCAACTGAGATTTTCTAACTCCTTGGAAGTAATACTTTGGATATACAATATTTATTCAATTGTATACTGTTGTGAATTAATCTTTGATTTAAATATCATTGTTTAATCTTATATTATTGTAACGAACCTTTGAATGACTAGTGAACCCTTATTGATTCGACTAGTCCATAGTTGATGAGCGTTCTAAATTCTAGAACTGTTATTAAAGTTAATCCAAACCAAACCTCATTTGGTGCGGACTCTTATGGCAAAGTTGATATGAACAACCCTTGTATAGGGGATTATACTACGCAGTAGCGTTAAAATGTTTGCGCACAATACATTGTACGAAGGGTTGATCCCCCGGAGTACGAGATGGTAGTCCATATAGTCTTTTAGACTGTTAAAGGTTACGGTAGAGATACCTGCTAACCTAGGACATAGTTTGTGGTCTTGTGACTCTCAGATGTACTTTTGATCTTGCTTTCTAAACTTGATTCAAAAGCTGAGTTTTTCATTGAGTTTTCAGTCCTTGAATATCGTTGATTGAATTCAGAGAAGATTATAATATTCAATTAAAACCTTTTCATTGATTACTCCTATGTTATTATTATTGTTACCCTAGTGGGCAATTATTTTGCTCACCCTTGCATAAAACATTACAGCTAAGGTTGAGAAGTCTGTCGAACCGTCCTCAAGCAAGGGCAAGGGCAAGATGGACAAACAATTAATAATAGTTCATTTTTATTTGAAAGAGCTTATGTAATGAGACTTATTTATTATTATGTTTATTCCGCAAATGATGTAATAAAGGTTAGATGACTTGGGATTTTATTTAAGATGTAATCCTTTAATGGGATGTTAGTTCATGAAGTTTATTATTATCCTTTGTTACGGGTAGTTAGATGTGTATGTTATGGACAGTGAGCACCAAATATGTGGGTTTGAAGTACCCGGATTTGGGGGTGTCACAGAGGCAAACCCGTCGGATGCTTAAGAAAGATATCCACTCAGATCCACTGTAATCGAAAGATCAGATTCATTCCCATCGAGTAAATTGCGAAGATTTGTTTACCTTCATTGCAAAAAGCCCATGAGAGTAAACCTAGGGTAGATCAGCCTAAGATAAATCCAAAGCTTATTTCAGGGAGTCTCTTCATTCATGTTTACATTCAATGCTCTTATATATCATCATGCATTAAATCAACACTAACCCTTGTTTTACAAGAAAAGATTAAAAAACTTAAAATCATTAGCATGCATCCGCTATTTCCATTTCTAAACACTAAAGTTTGTAAGTTTCTTTACGCAAAATTGGTCCAAAAACCCGACTACGAGCCCGAAAAGTTAAAACTCCACCCATCAGGATGTCTACCTCAGAAATCCCAAATATTTATCATGCCTTGATATCCAGAGAGGGGTGTGATGATTTCAAGAAATAGATGATGGAAATGGATAATCTGATAAAGGAGCAATGTAAGATAACCCAAGAGTTAAGATCCAACATTCAATCAGGACCATTTAGGGGCCAGATTCCTCCATAGGGTAATAACATCCGAATCCTTAATTCTACGGGTCCTCCTACTCTAGTGTTCCAATTTGGTAGCATGCAAGCTATTAGACCCTCCACGATGTACGAAGCAAGTTTTCTAAACAGGGAATCTATAGAAGAAGGTATGGCCTTGAGGAACTGGAAATAATCAAAAGCCAGATGAAGTGACTAGTGAACCTCGTCATACATCCAAGGGAGTTTTTTTTAACAAGAGTCAAGTAACTGCAGCCGTAATGACAAAACCTGTTACAATGGCAGAATGGGTCAAAGAAAGTATGGGGTATGCGGGAAATTTAGAAGCATCCTCTTTAGAAATGATCATGGTACCTCGAGATGAATATGAGAGGTTGAAAGAACAAGTGGAAAAGCTTAACAAAATAGAGGAAAAATCTACAGAACTGAGAGATAATAAAAAGAGATTGGGATCTAACCAAGGAAGAAGACCCGATCTAATTAGGCCTTAAGGGAGAAAGCATTCAAGATGAATTAAGGTTATTAAGGAAGGAACAAAGAAAAAAGATTGCAATCATGAAAAAGAGAAAATTTACTCCCCTCGACGTGCCCAAGGAAGAAATTCTGTGCCTATTGATGGCTAAAGGAAAGATCACAACCTTGTTACCTCCCTTAGATCATAAGGCGAAGAGATACTATCCTTTTAAAGTATGTGTTTATCTTTCCAATTCTCCTGGACACTCAACTGAAGAATGTTGGCCACTGATGCACAAGATTCAAAACCTCATTGAACAAGGGGAATTAGTGGCGACAAATGATCCCGAGATCGGCCTGATCGAAAAACTATGAGAATGAGCTAAAAGCCTTAAAATATATCCAGAGAATAGATAATACAGACAAGGTGATAACTATGGTGACCAACATTCGAGGGGTCAAAGGAGAACCGATCCTTGTGAAAAGATACACCAAACCTAAGGTGGAAACACCAAATATAAATCCAGTAAAGGTTCAAAAATCATAACTAGTTGTTATAAAGATGACTTCACAAGAGCCCGTGAAAGGATTTAAGGCAATTCCGTAGAATTATGGGATATGTTCGTCTAAGAAGCAGAAGTTAATCCCCTTCATTGATTGGACAAGTCTTGACAAGAAGAAGAATAATCAAGTGACGACTATCATTGAGGAAATTCCCGACCTTAAGGTCGCATCCACTACAGCAATCGGGGAAAATTCACTACCAATAATTGGAGGATGGAGTCGATGCCAGTCAAGCGAGAGACGGGGAAAATATAGAGTGATGTTGTGCCTCAGGAAGTGTTGGGATGGTTTATCTATTATGTCTTTAGTTTTCTATCTTGTTATTTTACTTTTCTTGTCATGCTATGTTCTGTTTATGTTTAAGTGAAAAACTCATGTATCTGATCAAGATTGCATATATGGAATATGATGAGTTATTTATGTTTCATTGTCAAGTGCCCTTACATGAACATTTGTTGTCTTGTTGATGTGTCTCCAGATTTGAAGGACGATTATGATTTCAATATAGAGCTAGACTTCGATTTGATGGACATTTAATCTGAGGAAGTGATTAATGTGACACCCCCAAATCCAGGTACTTCAATTCCTCAGATTTGGTGTTCACTATATCATACATTCATAACTAACTACCCATAATAAAAGACAATATAATTAAACTGAATAAATTATCTCCCCACAATAGGGGTTACAACTTAAATCTTTAAGTAAACAAATCCCAGGTCATCTAACCTTTATAACATCGCTGCGGAATTAAAACATAAAATTAAACAAGTCTTATTACATAAATTCATCAAATAGATAACAATTCGCCAGCTACTTCTGCATCTTGCCTTTGCCCTTACTAGTGGATGGCTCATTTGATTTCTCAGTCTTAGTTGCAATGTTTAATGCAAGGGTGAGCAAACAATTGCCCACAAGTATGATAACGATAGCAATTGAATAATCAATGGAGTAGAGTTTAACTGAGGTATAATAACATATCCAAGATCTATCAATAACAATTCAAAGGACTGAGAGCTCAATAGAAAACTTGGCTCAAGAATTGAACATAGATTTTAAGATCAATAATATATCTGAGGGTCATAAGACCTCGAACTGTGTCCTAGATTAACAAGTATCTCTACTATAACCTTTAACAGTCTTATAGACTATGAAGTATCCATCTCGTACTCCGGGGGATTAGCCCTTTGTACAATGTATTGTGCACAAACATTTAAATGTTGTTGCATAATTAATCCCCTATATTAGGGTTGTTCATCTCAGTTTGATTTCAGAATCCATACCAAAAGAAACTTGGTTTGGAATAACTTCAAGATATTCTCAGTTTTTAAAACGCTCATTAATTATAGACTAGCTGAATCGATAAGGGTTTGCTAGTCACTAAAGTATTTGATTCAATGATAAAATCATAAAATGGAATTTATGTTCGAAGTATGATCAACAATTCATAATAATTTAGCAGATGACTTGAAAGGTACATAAGCATTTGATACTATAACAACCTTGCTTGAACAATAATAAGCTAAGGTTAATAAACTTGCTCAATGAAAGTAAAGTAGGAATCTTGCTTGAGTAAAAGTTAAGTTTAGGGAACTTGCTTTCAACAAAATAAAGAGAACAAGAATAAAAAACTTGCCTCGTGCGAAGATTACAGGTTAATATTCACGTTCTTTAATCAACCTATACATTTCGTTTATAAAGCGGTAACAATAATTAGTTACAGTATGCTAAACACTTTAGAATTCGTTTTATCCAATTTCATTGTAACATCCCGATTGTCATACGATGTTCAATAAGTACTTGCTTAACAACCAACGTAGTATCTTATTAATCATTTAATATCTTAGCCTAAGCTTTATACATGCACATGGCCATATAACAACATCACAAAGAAAAGGAAATTTATTTATTTAATTTTAAATTTTTTTTTATTTCCTGTTCCACCGCCAGGGCGGTGAATTCCTTTACAAAACCATCGCCGGGGCGAGGACACCGTCGAGGCGAGGATTCTAGTTCAATTCTTGCGCCGGGGCGACGAGACCGCCGAGGTGACAAAAATAGTTTATTTCTACCGCCGGGGCGGTAGACTCGACTGACAGCAGAGCAACTTCAAACCAAATTTTTCAAATTCTGTCATCCGACTTATAAATTAAACATACCCAGACATCAAACATGATGTAAAACAGTTACCCAATATTTTTCTAACAATTCTAACTATTATAAACACATAATCAACCAATTAAAAACCAAAAATTCACTGTTTGAACAAAGTAATCATGTTTTGGCCATTTTAATGAAATCAAACACTGTAAATTCATCTCTAAGCTATTTTAATCCATTCCACTTACATTCTTTTCGTTTTTCATCATATTAACACAATCAAACGTCAATTTACCGATTAATAAACTAATTGAACATCAATTTTCATACATATAAGCCATAAATGAAATAAAACTCTGTAAAACCAAAAACTCAATTCTAAAGCATGTTTTTCATGGATTAATTCCTTCAAATTGGTTTATAAACTTCATATAATCACTAATACATGCATATTATCAAATACAACAAACTAATTAATGCATTGAGCGATTATAATCACATACAGATAAGTAAAAAAATTTCATATGCAGTGAAGAAATTATTTTACAATAAAGTGTTCTGAGAAAATATAAATAGACTTTAGAATTCACCTTCTATTGCTTTGAAATCTTGGTTAATCCTCCTTGCTTGAATTCTTGATTCCAATTTCCAAAAATTCTCTCTCAATTTCTCTCTTCTTCTCTGTATTTTATCTTTTTCTAGCTTATGAAAATAAACTGATAAAACCTCACGTGGTTTTATCAATTCACCAGTTACAAACCAAACAAACTTATCAGTTAAAAAAAAATAAAAGGTCACAAAGCCTTGTTTGGCTAGACCCTAAAGAAAAAATTCATTTTTACCAACCAAGGGTCACAAGGCCTTGTTTGGTTTAACTTAAATTAACCCTTCTTCTATTTATTTTAATAACTCATTATACTATATAGTTTAATTGTCACACTTGCCACACTTTCAATTTAATTAAACCTATTATTAAATAAATTCAATTAAACCTTACCAATTTAATTATAACTCTTATTTGACCAATAACAATATTACCAAATAATGATCTTACTCAAATAAATCCTTTATTCAAATAAATCATTTTATCATCTAATTTATTTTATCATCTAATTTAATTATTAAATTAAATTAGAATAGACACATCAAATTACATTCAAATAACAATTAACATAATTTCACTTAAAATGAATTACTCCACTACATCCTTCCCTCCTTAAAAGGATTCTATCCCCAGAATCACAACGCAATAAATTCGTCCGTTACATGCTTCCCTCCTTACAAGGATTCTGTCCCCAGAATCGCGATACATGAACTAAACAAACAATTAGGGATAGTTTTTCATCATTTTCTCTTCGAGTTCCCACGTGGCTTCTTCAGCATTGTGGTTCTTCCAGATTACCTTAACAGAAGGTATAACCTTATTTCTGAGAACCTATTCTTTTCTGTCAATTATCTACACAGGGATCTCTTCATAAGACAAATCTTTCTCAAATTGAATTGGTTCATATTCTATAACATGTTTATAATCGGGCTTGTACGGTCGTAGCACCGATATATGAAAGACATTGTGAATGTGGGCTAACTTGAGAGGTAAAGCTACCTCATAGGCCACCTCTCCTACTCTTTTCAAGACCTCAAAGGGTCCAATAAATCGCGGGCTCAGCTTACCCTTTTTGCCAAATCTGATCTTCCCCTTCCAGGGAGATACTTTTAGAAACACAAAACTGCCGACGTCGAATTCTCTATTTTGCCGGTGCTTATCTGCATATTTCTTTTGCCTGTCTTGAGCAGCTAACAATCTGGCTCTTATCACCTTGACAATCTCAGTCGTTTGCTGTACCAATTCAGGTCCCAATAACTGACGTTCACCAACCTCATCCTAACATAATGGAGTCCTGCACTTTCTTCCGTATAACGCTTCATAAGGCGACATTCCAATGCTTGCGTGATAGCTATTATTATAGGCAAACTCGACCAGTGGTAAATGGTCATCCCAGTTTCTTTTGAAGTCCATGACGCACGCGCGTAACATATCTTCTAACGTTTGTATTGTTCTTTCACTTTGACCATCAGTTTGGGGATGATACGCTGTACTCATTCTCAACTGCGTCCCCATACAAGCTTGCAGACTCCTCCAAAATTTTGATATGAAACGTGGATCTCTGTCTGACACAATTGATACTGGAACTCCGTGCCTTGAGATAATCTCCCTGCCGTATAACTTCGCTAACTGATCTAGGGTGAACCTGATTTTGATCGACAAGAAATGTGCTGATTTTGTCAGTCTGTCTACGATAACCCATATTGTGTCATAACCCTTCTTAGTAGTTGGAAGGCCTACCACAAAATCCATCGTGATATGCTCCCACTTCCATTCTAGTATCTCCAAGGGCTGTAACAAACCACTTGGCCTCTAATGTTCTGCTTTGACTCTCTGACAAGTTAAGCACTTCGCAACACACTCAGCAACTTCTCTTTTCATATTTGGCCACCAGAAATGTTGTCGAAGATCCTGGTACATTTTTGTACTTCCTGGGTGAACTGAAAATCTTGAACTATGAGCTTCGTTCAAAATCTCTTCTCTGATTTCTTGCACCAACGGAACCCAGATTCTACCTTCAAATCTCAGCAACCCTTCGGTATCGATTTAGAACTTAAGCTCCTCACCCTCAATCACCTTTTTCCGAATTTTATCACACTCCTCATCCTGGAGTTGCACTTCCTTTACCTTGGTTACCAAGGTTGGTTGGGTTTCCATCTGGAATAGTTTTTCATTCGGCTCTACCAGACATTTCACCTCTAACTCCAACTTAGCCATTTCCACTATGAGTTTCTCCTGAGCAGTTAACAAAGATAACTTCTCCCTACCCTTCCTGGTCAAAGTGTCGGCAACCACATTAGCTTTCCCTGGATGGTATAGAATTTCACAATCGTAATCTTTGATCAATTCTATCCATCGTCTCTGACGCATATTTAAATCCTTCTGTGTGAAAATATACTTGAGACTTTTATAGTCCGTGTATATCTCACACTTCTCCCCATAGAGATAGTGCCTCCAAAATTTTAAAGCAAACACCACAGCTGCTAGCTCTAGATCATGGGTCGGATACCCTTTCTCATAATCTTTTAATTGGCGCGATGCATAGGCGATAACCTTACTGTTCTGCATAAGCACGCAACCTAACCCCTTGTGCGATGCGTCACTATACACCACAAAATTCCCTGTATTATCCGATAAAGACAACACAGGTGCTAAACTCAAACATCTCTTTAACTCCTGAAAACTTTCTTCGCATTTCTCCGTCCAAACGAACTTCACTGATTTCCTTGTCAAATTCGTCAACGGAGAGGCGATCTTGGAGAAATCTTGAATAAAATGCCTATAATAACCCGCCAATCCCAAGAACTCCTTACTTCTGACGGTGTTTTCGGCTGACCCCAGTTCATCACAACTTCCACTTTTGCCGGATCCATCGAAATCCCGTCTCTATCAATAACATGCCCAAGGAATTGGACACGCTCCAACCAAAATTCACATTTGGAGAATTTCGCATACAATTTCTCCCTCCTTAACGCTTCCAAAGTCACCTTCAGGTGTTCCACATGCTCTTCCTAAGTTTTGGAATATACCAGAATATCGTCTATGAATACCACTACGAATTTATCCAAAAATGGTTTAAACACTCTATTCATTAAATCCATAAACGCTGTAGGTGCGTTTGTTAAACCAAATGACATAACTAAAAAGTCATAGTGGCCATATCTAGTTCGAAATGCTGTCTTTGGTATGTCTTCCTTACTGCCATAAAACACTACCTTTGACGGAGTCATAAGGTTCACACACTTCTTTTGGCAATCAATAGTTGCCCCATGATTGAACAACCAATCCATTCTTAGAATAACGTCAAACTCCCCAAGTCGAATTGGGATTAAGTTTACCGTCATCACATGACCCTTAATATCTAACTGACAGTTCTTGTGTACAAACTTAACAGGAATCACTTCCCTATTCGCAATTTCTATGTTCATAGGGTAATCTAACTCTTCCTGTGGTAACTCTAATTTTCTAGCAAAATCATTGGATATAAAGGAACACGTAGCACCCGAATCAAATAATACGTAAGCATTTACATTATTGACCGGAATGATACCTGATACCACATCCTTTGACTGCACAGCATCCTGCACCGTCATGTTGAATGTTCGGGCGGTAGGTTGATTAGATGGTGTTGGTCCAGTGATAGTTAAATTGCCTCCACTGTTGTTTCCCTTTCCTCCGCTTGCTCCTCCTGAAGCTTTCTTAGGGCAATCTCGAGCAAAGTGATCCTTCGATCCACAAGTGAAACATGCACCCTTTTTCGGACTGGGGCAATTTGGCGCAATGTGACCCTCTTGACCACAATTAAAGCATACCTTCCTGCCCTTCAAGCAAACACCCATGTGATTCTTCCCGCAGTTGCTGCACGCCTCCACCTTCTTCTTCTGATTTCCCTGCTGACTTCTCGCAGAAACTGTAATATTCCGAACCCTAATAAGATATGTATATGTAAATTATGTGTTTAATAAATGAAATTTTATGATATGACTTTGTATTATGTGATTGTGTATTTTATTAAACAATTAGGTCAAATAAAAATTTTTCGCCAAGCAGCTGTGTCGTGCTTAATCGGACAAAATGATTTGTCGTGCTTCCGGCGAATTCACCGAGAAGCGTTTCGGCAAATTATTTTTGTAAGCTGCTGTGTCGTGCTTGGAATTGACGAAGTGCTTTGTCGTGCTTCGACATTAATAATAATATTATATTAACTGATGATAAAATTTTCAAATGAGCTAAATAGGGTTTAGAATGTTACGCGAAAATAGAAACCCTAAATTGAAAACCCTAATTGGTAAAATTTATCCGAATTGTCTAATCGAAACCCTAATTATTGCATAAGGATTTTAATTGATATACTTAGATTCTAAATAATGAATCATGATATTAATTATAAATTACTGAGGTTAAATTAAACCCTAAACGAAAGATTAAAACCCTAATTATAGGATTGAAAACCCTAAACCCTAATTCGAAACCCTAAAACCCTAATTTGGTTTAATAACCCTAAATTATGAGATGATAAACTTTAATTATGATATATTAACTTAATTAAAGTATTACTAACCATGATTAAACATCCTAATCATGATTAACCAAAAATCAACTTTAATTAGTAAGTAAATAAATGAAAAATAAAACCCTAACCAATGAAAAACAAGCTAGGAGTGTGCAAGCTTGTGCTTGACACACTCCAGCACAAGTAGGTGAATCACACCAGCTTATAAGCAGCACAAGTTAAGTGGGAAGATAGTTTTGGTGGCAAGATTTGGAATTAAACCCTAGGAAACCCTAAATCCAAGTTGCTATAAGAAGAATGAGATGCTAAGCTTTAAACCTACGAAAATTCAAAGCTTATACACTTATATTACCAGCCTAAACAAGCCCTAGCAACCACAAGTTCAGAATCAGAAGCCAGAAATCAAACTTTAAAGAAAAAGGTGCACAAAACCCTAATTTATGTTTGATCTTCAAGCCTCCAATAATTTTATGTTTTAGATGTTTAGGATTATGTGTAAACATGTTATTTGATGATCTGGGTTGGTTAAATAAGGATCCATAACATTTAAAAGATCGAATTTGGTGAAAAACCCAACTGTTCTTGGCAGCCAAGAACAGTCTGACAAGGCTTTTTGTCAGAGAGTTTGATCCGCTTAAATTGGTCGTTTGATCTGTTTTAAAGTTTGTATATGTAGTATGCCATGTTAACTATAATATCCAATTGGTATAATAGTAAAAAAATGTCTAGGATGAAAGATATAAACGGTCAAAACCCGTTGACCGACCACGGGTGGCTGAATTCTAGGCAGCCCAGAAAATTCTAAGTGTTCTAGACAGCCGTCTGACAAGATTTGACCGGCTTCAAGCTTGCTTATATGATGTTTGTAAATGTTGTTTCTTGGATTGAACATGTTCTATGCCATGTAGACTCCAACCTAGAATCATTAGATCACATAATCAGTAACTAGCATGAAAGTTATTAACGGTCAAACATGGTTGACCGACCATGACCAAAGAGTTTCTGGGTTACCCAGAAACTCAAGAACAGCCTCAACAAGCTAGTTTGACCACGATTTATCTAGCATCAATTGATGTTGTATGATCTAGATTAATACATGTCGTTATACTCTGCCATGTTGGCTACAACAAAAAACAAAAATCAAACACAAACAATCAACCATCTGGATTTAATTTGAGGTCAAAGGTCCATGTTCGACCATGACCAAGTGTTCTTCATGAAGAACACCTTTAGCGACAAAATTCATACTTAAGCCCAGAAAACTAAAAACCTTATGAAGACTGTCGCTAAAGCCTTTAGCGACGGTTTTAAATAAAATTTAATAAAAATAATTATATAAATTATATAAAATAATAAATAATTATTAAATAATTATTAAAAATTCATAAAAATATTCGAAAATTCATTTTAAATTATAAAAAATTATTTTTAAATATTTTTATATATTCTGATATATTATTTAATTTAATTAAATAATAATTAATAATTATAATAAATCATTAAATAATTATCTTAATTATTTAAAAATGATATTAAATCATTAAATAATTATATTAATTATTTAAAAATGATATTAAGGTAAATAAAATTATTATATATAATAATTAAATAAAATATTAAATATTTAAATATTATAAATGATAAATAAATCATTTAAATAATATATTAAGTATTAAAAAAAAATGTTATAAATGATAATTAAATCATTTAAATATCAAATTAAGTTTTGAAAATTATTATAAGTAATAAATAAATTATTTTAATAATAAAATAAATTCTAAAAATATTATTAATGATAAAATAAATCATTTAAATAATATTCTATCTTTCTAAAAATATTATAAATGATAAATAAATCATTTAAATAATATTTTAAGTATCCAAAAATATTCTAAATGATAAATAAATCATTTAAATAACATATTAAATGTTTTAAAATTATTCTAAATGATAATTAAATCATTTAAAAATATTTCTAAGCTTGTAAAATTATTTAAAAATACTTCCAAGCTTCTGAAAATTATTTAAAAATAATACCAAGCTTCTAAAAGTGTTATAAATAATAATTAAATTATTTAGACTAATAATTAGACTTCCAAATGAAGTTTTATCAAACAATCTATGTGTTTAGCCATTAAGGATGCGACCGAGATACCGAATCAACGTCGAACCTTAATGAAACTTGTGTAGTTTAGCGTGATACATGTTTATATACGTGCTAACGCTTATTATTGGTATACGTAGACTACGTGCGTTGACCGATTGTACTAAAATTATAGTGAGCTACGCTAAGGCAAGTGTCTTAACCTTACTCAACTTATATTATGCAAATATTATACATCTTGCTATCAATTATTGTGAAGTTATTGCTTCTTGTTCAGCATAACTTAAGAAATGAATCATTATTCATATATTGTTTATTCGAGCGGAAATTGTTGTGTCAAACCAAATTGTTTGGTAAGACATCTGATACTGAGCAAATGGAAATGCCTTCACAGGAAGGCCAACAAATGTCGATAGTATATTGACCACAAATGGTAGGATGATATGCATACTCCTAGGATATTGGTGAGGCTGATCACCTACCAGATATCCAAAATTCAAATGGTTCTAAGTCTTTAATGACTGATAGACCTAAATGAAATATATGGTTCTTATACAGAACCCTCAGTATAAATTGTTGATATCTTTCAAATCAAACACATGGTGTTTATATATTCAAATGAACTTGCTGAGCATTTGTAGCTCATTCTTGCGCATATCTTCCTTTGCAGCTGTAAATGATATTCCTAGCACGTCTGGGACTGACAAGGGGAAAAGACATGCTTATTAAGTTTTATTTCTGTTGTTGAATACTTTAAGTCTTTTAAAGACTTGTTGTTGTAATAACTTAGTATAACGAATGATGTAACCGAACAAAATGTTATGTAATATATTATGATCCTTTATGTTATAGAATGCGTTATACTCTGATCTTTAAATTCTTTAGAATAGTTGTACTAAGTTAAATACAGTGTCTTTATGAACTATACATCTGAATGAAGGTATTTAAATGATGTTGAGAGTCCTATAAGTCTGGGGTTATCCCCTCAGTTCTATGGACAATCTTATCATTAATACTGTGAATGTCAGATAGATAGGGAATATTGATATGAAAGAGATATTCATAAGATATGAATCTATACATCTAAGTGAGGGTATCCAAACACAGACAACGTTCAGGCCAGAACTAGTACCTGTTATGGGATACTGTGAATCTTGGATAGATAGAAGTCATATATTATTGAGTATTTACAGTTGTATAGTTCCACGTGAGCACCAGATCTGCTACAGGGGAGTGTAGAGATTTGGGGGCGTCACAGAAACGTTATCATTCCACTTTCTCTTCTGTCCACTGCCACCATGGCTACCACTTTCCTTATTCTCATTTTCATTCTTCTTCTTCTTTTGCTCCTGATTGTACTTAGATAGAGCATCACTACCTCCTTCGGCGATAATCGCCTTCTCTAGCACTGATGCAAATGAATTCAATTGGAACATCGAAACCCGACTAAACAACCAGGGCTTCAGTCCCTGCTCAAACCTTCTAGCCTTTCTCTCATCCGTATTGACTTGATATGGCGCAAACCTCGCCAACTCGTTAAATCTTGCCGCATATTCAGGCACCGTCATCGTACCTTGCTTTAACTCCAAAAATTTCACCTCCATCTGATTCTGTGCACTCGCTGGAAAATATGTTTCGAAAAACATCTCCTTGAATCTATCCTACGAAATTACCCCTTGACCACCTCGAGTTTTGTTAGCTTGCCACCAATAGCTAGCTTCTGATTTCAGGCATAAATGTTGCAAACACAGTCTTTTGATCCTCGCTGACCCTAGCGACGTCAAAAACGTTTTCCATCTCCATGACCCATGTTTGGGCTTTGATCGGATTCATAGACCCTTGAAATTCTGGGGGTCCAACAGCCTTGAAGTCTTTGAAAGTCGTGGCCTGAGCTTGGGGTTGGTTTGCAAATGCTCCCGTTAACAAATCCACCAATTGTTGCATTGGATTAGCGTTAGTTTCGTCATTGTTGTTTGTAGATCCCTCAGGAGTCTGTTGACGTGTTGGTCTTCTTCTTGGCGGCATCTTACTGTTAAGAATTTGCGCCATTAGATTATTGCTCAATTACTTAAGCATTTAAGCCTTAACTTAAACATT
The DNA here is from genome assembly GCA_034770075.1 of Aralia elata. Taxonomy (NCBI): domain Eukaryota; kingdom Viridiplantae; phylum Streptophyta; class Magnoliopsida; order Apiales; family Araliaceae; genus Aralia; species Aralia elata. Next base: position 67,913,026 of record CM068385.1, read on the forward strand.
TATAAACAATCATATAGCACATAGCACATTTGATAAACTTCTGTATTTTATTCATTTACCACTTCAAAACATAACATAGATAGCATCATAGTTATTTCATCATCTATCCTGAATTCATAATATTTCAGGATTACATCATCATATTCCTCTATTTATCCCATTTGAGATTTACATCATATTAGCTCTCTTAGAAAACAACTTATTATTATTGCTATTCGTGACCTATAACGACATTCCACGTCGCACGACTTCTTCGCGTTCTTGCTTCATGATACGAATCATCGTCCTGCGATCCATCACGTACCACGGCAAATCCTCGAACTGAGTTGGGTAATGAAATACTCGATCCTGTGCCCTATCCATTGCTGTGTGGAAAACATGCTCCATCTCATCCATCTTGGCTTTCTTTGAGTGCATCTCATCCTTAACATGGTCTGCATGATCAGCAGCTTTCATCCACGCGTCCTCAGCTCTAGCACGTTTTGCAGACTCTTCTCTTAGCTCACTCTTCAGTTTCTCCACTTCAGCTGATAACTCTTCTTTTTGGCTCTTTGCTTGTACCGGCTTCCACTCCACGTCCCCAAGACGTATGTCAAGCTCCTCAATCTCATTATTCTTCTGCTCTATGGTGGTCTGACGATCTGCCACCTGCGCCTCCAACTCCTCCACCCTATCCTGCAACTCTATGTTGCGATCATACACCTGCTCATACATCTGAACACCTAAGGAAAATAATGGTATCTCCTCAGGGTCTTCTTCCTCCTCCTCAATCTCCTCAGGATCCTCCTCAGGATCAGTCTCAGGCTCGTACTCAGGACCTACTACTGTGATCAATGGGGATGACTCCCTCTGCACTAGCTGCTCCTGGACTACATGAACATCTCGGGGCTCCTCCTCCCTAGCCTGACTGGATCCTCCTATATCAGTCATCCTGCCACCAAAATTTTAAGTTTAATTACTACTCGATACTACTCGCGAGCATATAAGTTATAGCACATAAGGTATAGCACATAACGTCTTTTATTATTAACCTTCAATGAATTTCCTTAATTCATTCCTTAGAACTCGATAAGAGTTTTAACACCACTAGATTGTCGTTTCTTAACAAGGCTAACGCCTAAGGTTCCCCACCTAAGGTTCTTAACCTACAGCTCTGATACCAACCTGTGACACCCCCAAATCCAGGTACTTCAATTCCTCAGATTTGGTGTTCACTATATCATTCATTCATAACTAACTACCCATAATAAAAGATAATATAATTAAACTGAATAAATTATCTCCCCACAATAGGGGTTACAACTTAAATCTTTAAGTAAACAAATCCCAGGTCATCTAACCTTTATAACATCGCTTCGGAATTAAAACATAAAATTAAATAAGTCTTATTACATAAATTCATCAAACAGATAACAATTCGCTAGCTACTTTTGGATCTTGCCTTTGCCCTTACTAGTGGACGGCTCATCTGATTTCTCAGTCTTAGCTGCAATGTTTAATGCAAGGGTGAGCAAATAATTGCCCACAAGTATAATAACGATAGCAATTGAATAATCAATGGAGTAGAGTTTAACTGAGGTATAATAACTTATTTAAGATCTATCAATAACAATTCAAAGGACTGAGAGCTCAATAGAAAACTTGGCTCAAGAATTGAACATAGATTTTAAGATCAATAATATATCTGAGGGTCATAAGACCTCGAACTGTATCCTAGGTTAACAAGTATCTCTACTGTAACCTTTAACAGTCTTATAGACTATGGACTATCCATCTCGTACTCCGGGGGATCAGCCCTTTGTACAATGTATTGTGCACAAATATTTAAATGTTGTTGCGTAATTAATCCCCTATATTAGGGTTGTTCATCTCAGTTTGATTTCAGAATCCATACCAAAAGAAACTTGGTTTGGAATAACTTCAAGATATTCTCAGTTTTTAAAACGCTCATCAACTATGGATTAGCTGAATCGATAAGGGTTTGCTAGTCACTAAAGTATTTGATTCAACGATAAAATCATACAATGGAATTTATGTTCGAAGTATAATCAACAATTCATAATAATTTAGCAAATGACTTGAAAGATACATAAGCATTTGATACTATAACAACCTTGCTTGAACAATAATAAGCTAAGGTTAATAAACTTGCTCAATGAAAGTAAAGTAGGAATCTTGCTTGAGTAAAAGTTAAGTTTAGGGAACTTGCTTTCAACAAAATAAAGAGAACAAGAATAGAAAACTTGTCTCGTGCGAAGATTACAGGTTAATATTCACGTTCCTTAATCAACCTATACATTTCGTTTATAAAGCGGTAACAATAATTAGTTACAGTATGCTAAACACTTTAGAATTCGTTTTATCCAATTTCATTGTAACATCCCGATTGTCATACGATATTCAACAAGTACTTGCTTAACAACCAACGTGGTATCTTATTAATCATTTAATATCTTAGCCTAAGCTTTATACATGCACATGGCCATATAACAACATCACAAAGAAAAGGAAATTTATTTATTTAATTTTAAAATTTTTTTATTTCCTGTTCCACCGCCGGGGCGGTGAATTCCTTTACAAAATCGTCGCCGGGCCGAGGACACCGTCGGGGCGAGGATTCTAGTTCAATTCTGGCGCCGGGGCGATGAGACCGCTGGGGCGACAAAAACAGTTTATTTCTACCGCCGGGGCGGTAGACTCGACTGACAGCTTCTGCAGAATGCGAACCAGAGCAACTTCAGACCAAATTTTCCAAATTCTATCATCCGACTTATAAATTAAACATACCCAGACATCAAACATGATGCAAAACAGTTACCCAATATTTTTCTAACAATTCTAACTATTATAAACACATAATCAACCAATTAAAAACCAAAAATTCACTGTTTGAAAAAAGTAATCATGTTTTGGCCATTTTAATGAAATCAAACACTGTGAATTCATCTCTAAGCTATTTTAATCCATTCCACTTACATGCTTTTCGTTTTTCATCATATTAACAAAATCAAACGTCAATTTACCGATTAATAAACTAATTGAACGTCAATTTTCATACATATAAGCCATAAATGAAATAAAACTCTGTAAAACCAAAAACTCAATTCTAAAGCATATTTTTCATGGATTAATTCCTTCAAATTGGTTTATAAACTTCATATAATCACTAATACATGCATATTATCAAATATAACAAACTAATTCATGCATTGAGCGATTATAATCACATACAGATAAGTAAAAAAAAATTCATATACAGTGAAGAAATTATTTTACAATAAAGTGTTCTGAGAAAATATAACTAGACTTTAGAATTCACCTTCTATTGCTTTGAAATCTTGGTTAATCCTCCTTGCTTGAATTCTTGATTCCAATTTCCAAAAATAAACTGATAAAACTTCACGTGGTTTTATCAATTCACCAGTTACAAACCAAACAACCTTATTAGTTAAAAAAACTAAAAGGTCACAAAGCCTTGTTTGGCTAGACCCTAGAGAAAAAAATCATTTTTACCAACCAAGGGTCACAAGGCCTTGTTTGGTTTAACTTAAATTAACCCTTCTTCCATTTATTTTAATAACTCATTATACTATATAGTTTAATTGTCACACTTGCCACACTTTCAATTTAATTAAACCTATTATTAAATAAATTCAATTAAACCTTACCAATTTAATTATAACTCTTATTTGACCAATAACAATATTACCAAATAAGGATCTTACTCAAATAAATCCTTTATTCAAATAAATCATTTTATCATCTAATTTATTTTATCATCTAATTTAATTATTAAATTAAATTAGAATAAACACATCAAATTACATTCAAATAACAATTAACATAATTTCACTTAAAATGAATTACTCCACAATAACTTTATCAATTATTTATTTTACTTCATTAAATAAATTAGGCAAAAATATTTATTTAACTCAATAAATATTTTTATTTATTCACAAAAATTGCATTCGTTACAATTAATGATGAAGTATGTGCTATTTATTCATATTCTGATCAACAACAGGGCTCAATACAAAAGGTATTCCTTCGCCAATTACCGATCCCTGGGGTGTTGGTGGTGGGGCTGGTATGTTACGTCTGGGTGGCATTGTCTGCTTAATGTAAGAAAACGTAATGTCATCATTTCATTATACTGGGAGGAATATCTATCATGAGTACTACAAGAAAACAACATATATAGTAATGACAATTGCATTCAGTGCTACCAGCTGTTACAACATACATGACCATGCTATAGCGTACTACTATAGATGTCATCAAACGTTTCTTGATACAACGAAATGGTGAGGGGTTCACCGACATACTCCCCTAGATATGAACAAAAGTTACAGTCTTACAATACTATCCCACACATGTAGCAAAATGTTGGGATTAACATATACAAGATTACAAACAGCTAGGCACATAAGTTAAGCAACCTATCCGAGCATACCGCGCTCCACAGCGTGGTCATGCTCCCTATGACCCATATGGATCATCAAGTCTCGACTCAGGGTGTGACGAGTCTGTCCCTCTTCAGCTGGGTAGTGGTACACGCCATCCGTCCACCTGCCCATAACTGAGTGGAAAGCATATCCCATCCGGTTCATCTTTCTCTTACCCCTCCTCACTTCACCCTCCAGGTCGTCCACTTGTTCTACGACATCATCCCGTTGTTCCTTGATCCGGACACGGTTTGCCACCTCCCTACCTAACTGGTTCTTCAGGATCTCATTATCCATTTGCAAATTAACTCCCCGATGCTCTGACTACTCCAGCTTACCCGCCAATTCAGCATTCCTTGCCAAGAGGTGATGCAGCATGACTGCCAATTGTGTGGAGGCCCCTAGCTGCCCTTGCACATCCGTCTCTAATTCTTGGATCCGGTTCTTACCCTCCTGGACCTCGCCTTCTAGTCCCTGAATCCTGGCCCGTTGCTCTCGAGCTTCACTCTCCAACTCCTGGATCCTATTTGCTTGATCGAGAAAGCGGTCGGTACGTTCTTCCAACATCTCCATCAAAAATGTGGTGTCAATAGGGGGCACCTCCTCCAATTCCTCTTCTGGGTCCTCCTCCGGGTCAGACTCCAACTCGGGTTCCTCCTCAGCAGGTGCAATAGCTAGAGTAGGCTCAACCATCAGGAGTGTCTCGGACACCACATGGATGTCACGTGGCTCCTCTTCTACGACTCTACTAGGTTCTTCTGTGTTTGACATCCTACAAGCACAACCACAAACAAACAAACTTCTATTAGTATCCTTCCACAAAATATAAGTCCATTGTCTAGAATGAATTTCATAACACTACACTCTCTGAGACAAGTCTTCATCTTGTAAAACTCTACAGGAGTTTTGTCTACTCTTATTCTCTATACACGTCCTAAGGTTATAGCCTAAAGGCCTCTCTCTAAAGGTTTATAACCTAAGGCTTTGATACCAACCTGTGACGCCCCCAAATCCGGGTCACCTGAGCCACGGACCTGGTTCATCACTATCTAATACAAGAATTATACAATCGATAACTTATAACGGAATAAAGGAATATTTACATTGAGATAACATAAATAACCCTGTCCCAAGTCTTGAAACCAAGACTACAGTAAAACATAACATAATACATAAGGATAAATACGTCTTAATACACAACATCCATTAATAAGTCTTAATACAAACGGTAATTCTAGAACAACAAATTACAACTAATCAGTAGCCTTCCCATTTCCCTTATCTTTTCCTGAGCTCTCGCTACATGCCGCACTAACTGAAATGTTTTAAGAAAAGTAAGGGGTGAGCAACAAATTTGCCCCGCAAGTATAATAGCAATGAAATAATCACATGAATAACTTTATAGCTCACAAGAGTAAAAATTTATCTAAGTCAAGGAAATAAACAACTTCTTTTATCACCGTTATAGCGGTCGCTATGGACCGAAGGATTTCTGAGTATCCAAGGATTTCAAAGTTTCCCAAAGAAAGGAATTATTCAATACTGAGGGTGCACCAAGGCACATAACTCTATTCTAGAATTACTGGAAATTCATCCGATAATCCATAAACTGGTACAATAGGTGATCAGCCTAAAATACCTGGCGTTATGCATAAGCCTTACATTTTCCATTTACACGCGTGTCAGTTCCTTGACGTTTATACAATTTCCCCTGGTGTGAGGGTTGTTCTTCTCAGCTTTACATGGGAGTCCAGACCAAAACAATTTGATCGGACAGTTTTACTTAACAACGATAATAGTTGGAGGACTTAACCTCACTTCAATAAATAAATCAATAAGTGTCTAGCTAGAACAATTAGCCTTGACATAGCTTTCAAACAGTTTATGGAATAAAGAACTTTAAGGTTCAACAACATGCCTAATAGCATCAATAATATCTTGAATGAATAACAATTCATAATCTTTGGAATCACACAATATATAACATTGCATGAAATGGGCTTTCATCGCAATACTTGAATAAAAGTATGAATACTAGCATATTAATTGCTAAATAAATAATATTTTCTCGAATATAATTTTGAGTAGGGTAAGTAAACTTGCACAATAATAACTTGAATAAGATAGGAGACTTGCTCGATAGATAAATGAATTCGAAACTTGCCCAATAAATAAATCGAGTAAGGAAAACTCGCACAATTAAATAAGGGTCGAGTAAGGAACTTGCCTTGCGCGTGCGTTAAAATCTTGACGTTAATCGTCCTTTAAAAATAATACCCTACAGTTCATTAAAATCATCATAAATATTAGTCATGTGAGGACTAGGTTCAATACAGTCATCACATCATCAAAATACATTAACTTCCGCCACGACTACCCAGTCGGGGGTCTCGAACCAAGCATAATCTGCAATCAATTTATTCAATTTACGCCTTAAGACAACATCACTTTGGTTGACACTAGTATAAAATTAAGCACATAAGGCTTTAACAAGATGTAAGCGTTTTTAATCATTTTGTACAAAATTATAAGTTTTAGACTCGCGGAAAAAATTCACTGGGTCTGACCTGGCCCGACCCGGTCTGGCCTGACCCGACCCGGGCTCAACTTTAGAACAACGCCATGCAGTAGCCCAGGTTCTGCAGTTGCAGAACCGCGAGGTCAAAACCTCCGTCCGCTCCAGCCCCTATATCTCCCTCTATACTCGATCAATTTGGTCCTTTACGGACTCTATGGATTCGTAAGACATGGGGCTACAACATAACAAAAAATGCAGGATGACCCATAGACGCTAACATGACCAAATCTTAACCCAAAACATAAACTGCATACTCTATTTTTTTGCAGTCATGATACATTTTACTCAAATCATAACTATGACTTCGTTTTAGCACCTTTTTGGTTCATTCCAACTAGGTTATCTTCACAACTCATGGAAGTACAATAATATAACAGCAAACAATCAGAATAATTACACCATCCAGGCTATACAGTCCTCTAAACAGTCCAAAGGTCCAAAAGTCCAAAAATATCCATAGTTCATCCTTTATGCCAAGGTTCAGATTTCTCTTCATTTTTGTTCCACTTTAATGGTATTAATAGCTTAGAAGGTGTCTTGATAACAATATTAAGCAACCACAACCAATAATAACAACCAAAAATCTCCAGAAACGCAAAACCCATTAAGAAAGCTTCAAAAACTCAAAAACTTTAACAATGGAGGAAAGATGATTTTACCTCTTACTCTTACTTCTAAGGTTGCTATAGAAGCTACTAGGATTCTTCTTCTCCTTCCTCTAGCTCCCTTACGTCTTCTTCTTCTTCCCTTCTTCTTCCCGTAGCTTGCTCCTTCTTCTTCTTCAAATTTTCTCCATTCTCTCTCTATAGTTCTCTCTCTTTCTGTATTCTCTATCCTTGCTTGCAAATGAGAAGTATGCTAATGGTTTGAATGAGAAGGAAAGTGAGCTGATGGGAGGATAAGGTGGTCTCTCAAGAAATGTATTGATATGTAGGAAATGCTTCACCCGAGCTCTTTAAAATGAATTTAAGGAGGATGTTTGGTGAAGTTAACAATTCAATGCTTAGTGTACTATGACGGTTTATTCCCCCTCATGTGATTGGCTAATACAATTAGTGCTCTTTCCTAATTGGTTGAGGCTTAATTGTCTCTCCAGTTAGTTCGAATACACAGATAAATATACCCGAATACTCCCACTTTTGTACCAAATTTGGTAAATAATTCTACCCAAAATTAAAATGGGTACTCCCATAAATTATTGGGACGCGTAAAAATATTTATTATGGGATCTGTCCAAATATTCGGAACACTCATATAATACATTTCGGATACGGATTAAATCACGTATCAGCTCTAATAAAATTTTCGACACTAGAAAAAATTATTCCTCCGCATACACGCCTTAACAAAATTAATAGAAATCGAAAGAGACGCAAAAATGTTTGGGCGTGAATAGTGCTCGTGAATAGTGCCTCGGGAAACGTGCCCTGTGAATAGTGATTTTATAAATTTCGCAAAATCGATTTATTCACTCCAACGACACGACAACACATAAAATTTAACATATGCACATTTTCTAGGCTGCAACACAACTCTAAGCATGTAACACAGATAAATATAAATATAAATAAAATTCATTTTATTCATACATAACTCCGGTTACAAGGAAATCTAAATTCCCAATCGTTACACTAATCCTACGCGAAATGGATGCTGAAGTGTTTCCGCTAGGGGTGAAAATGATCCCGAGTTGAGTCGAACAATACTTTGCTCAGATTATACTCGAAACTTTTTTAAGGTACTCAGATTCGTACTCGAATTCGAATAAAATTTTGCAATCTTTGCTCAGATTTGAATTTGACTCGTTTTATTGTACTCAAGTTCGACTTGACTCGACTCGTTTTTAAATCGAACTACTTGCGAGCATTTGAGACATTCACGAATTAGAATCGGATCATTTATATTATGATAATGTATATAAAATTAACTTAGTCAAGTAGTTGAAATAATTAAAATTTGAACACTTCAAATTAGATCTCTACCCTTGTAAAAAAAATTAATGAGATGATATTATCACTCTTGAAACAATAAATGAACTACTTCCAATTCTAAAAGTATGTGTAGAATTTAATTGTTAAATAATATATATTAAATAAATTGAGTATACTCGATACTGTATACGAGTAAGGATCAACGAACTTATATCGAGTATGTATCAGTGAGGTAAGTAAAATTCAATACTCTAAATAAGCGAATAATGGGTGGCTCATATTCGACTAGTATAAGTGTTCGAGTATCAAAATGGATTCGAATTTGACTCGTTTAAGTATCGAATCCAAGTCTCACTCGAATTTTTTGAGTCGATCCCGAATTGGGTTTTGAACCACTCGGGTTTTTTCCAGCCCTAGTTCTTGCAGCCGATCAATTTCGATTTTATGAAATGGTTCTATATGTGAAAAATGAATTTCGACATCGATAACGACTTTTACAAAATTGTGAGATGAGAGAACTGAGAAAATAAGCTTGGTCCGAGGGCGCAATGAAAATCCAAAAAGACACTATTGTTGAGCTAAATCTATACTAGCAATTTATGTCTAGCAATTTATGTGCAAGTATACACGGTCAATCAAGTAATAAAGTGATAAGAGAGTGTCGAACCCAAGAGGAATAAATCAATAACTAACTCCAATTACTAATTTTGTATCAATTCGATTTTATCTAAACAATGAATTTGAGTTGAATCAACTATAAATTTAAAAGAAATACTTTATAACTTAACAAATACCAAAAATGAAATATAGGATTATAATTTCCCCCAATGAGTCATTCCCCTCAAATTATCAATTATAATGAATTATTAACTGGAAATCACAAGTAATTAACTATCCTCTTTCAAGAACATTTAATATTAAAATCCATCTAAATCATTCACTATATTCCTATGCAAACAATAATAGATACATTTACTAAGTACAAATCCCCATACATGTTACATGCGACATATAGATATATTCTTATTCTATATGTAAATATGATTCCACTCCTAAGAAATTCTTCATAACATATGCCACCATATTTTAGATCTAACCCTAGATTATTTTTTCCAATATGATCTAAGTTATAAGATAATTGCTGGCCAAACAATTAAATTAAAAGCAAATATAGTAGATAATTCATAAACAATCAATCACAAGAGGAAGAGAGTAATTCAATCAAAAACTAATAATTGGGTTCCATTGTAATCCTAAATAGGAATTAGTTCGTAACATAAAAATAACATATCATCATCATTGTACTAATCATTGTTCAAGTACAGAAATTAAATAAAAAGAATTAAGAAGAATTATGTAGTTGTTAGTCCTAATCCTTGATCTTCAATCTCCGTCTCTTTTCTTCTCTAGATGTCGTTCTCTTTCTTTTTCTGTTAAAATGATGATAATAATCATAATGATGATCCATGTCTCTCTATTTAGCCTCCTCAATCTCTAGGACTTCTCCTTTTTTACGTTTCTCTTATTAAGCTGGGACTTAAACAACTGAAAATGACTCTTCCTCGCCGCACGCACCTCACGCGCCCGGAAAAGTGACCTAGCGCCGCAGCTCGCCTTATCGAGCGCTGCGGCTCACATGCCATGCTGTGACTCGATCTATCCAGCGCCGCGACTCGATTACTTCTGCAACTCCCTTTAATTCTTTTTGCGTTGTACGCCCAAATGAACCTTAATTCCTTTCTTAAACCCCTCTCATTGCTCCATACCCTTGCCTAGCATTCTTAGCTTCATAATAGGGCTAAATATACACCATTTATTATTTTTTCTCTTTTTTCGATCACGAACTCCATACCTGCATAAAAATTGTGACGCCCCCAAATTCGGGTCTCCAACTACCCAGATCCGGTCATCACGATCCAATACAAACATTCACCCCTAACAACATATGGTAACTAAAATGCGGAATATAATAAACATACGTTGTTCATTATAAAGGTGTTACTAGTCCCAGAATACAATAACCTTAAACACATACACAAATCCATACCCTAGATAACGAAGAGGGTTTAAATTACATTAACAGTGGTTAACTACACATAAATTTAAAGTCTGCTACATGAAGTCTATCACTTCATCTTTTCTTTCCCTTTGTTCTTCCCTGACGTCTCGGGTTTAGCTGCAATGAAGTCATGATATAGCAAGGATGAGCAACGAGTTTGCTCAGCAAGTTTAAAGTACAATAATAAGGGTACATCATGATGAAAGGGATATAGAAAGAGATTTCAACAATAGCATTATCAGAAGCAATAACAATAAATGCTTTTAGAACAATTGATAGACAAGTAGACTTTGAACGATAACTTCCAAAGGAGTCAATAGCTAGTTGACCCTCTGGTTACTGGCTACAGAATAAGTACTTAAGGGGATCAGCCTCGCGTACGCTATGTGTATGCATAACATTTAACTCTGCTATTTGTACCTTATATACGGTACCTGGGGTACTCCCCTATAATAAAAGGGGTGTTCATTCAGTCTAAGAATCCTCACCATTGATTGGTTCAGATAGCTTTTATAAATTTTCACATACGTGCCTGACCGAGACAAGGGTTCAGACTTAATCATGAATAGTTCATAAATTTCAGAACTTTAAATAGATATACGAATTCAAATGCACGAGTGCGAATGTCAATGAATACATAGATGTGGAATAATTTTAAAAATAATTAGACCACTTAAGGCATGCTTGGAGATAAGATTTTCAGCTTAAAGAATAACTTGCAATAATATATACCTTTTTGCATGAATTAAAAATAATGCATAAGGTTTAGAAACTTGCTCAATATAAAAGTTGAGTAAGATGAACTTGCCTGTTTGCTCAGCTACAGATAAAATTTAGCTTTAATTAATTGATCTTGAGTGACCTATCATTGGATAAAGTCGATTTATCAATTTATATGGCATAGTTGTATATTGGCACACCTTACTATACCATTTACCTAGCAGGTAAAAATTTACCATCTACATTTAACTACTATTTAACATTAGCTAAACAGGAATTAATTAATAATCTTTAGCTATTAAAATGATGGTAGCTAATCATGATTACTATTTTTCGATTACTCAGATTTATTACCCTTATCTGTCTCTAAATATGGTTTAACAATCCTTATTTATTATTTATAAAATAAATAATAAATTTATTTTGGTTTAAGACAACAGAAAAACAATTGATCACTTATTTAGTTTACTCTTAGTTACTATTACCTTAGGGGTAATTGAGTAATTATTAGTCTTGTTCCTTATTTGACATCAATTAAATACTTAATGTATTAATTCTACACACACTTAATCATTATTTAACATTAGTTAAACAGTCCTTAAGTATTTATTATTTTTATTCAGGCCAAAAGTAAATAATCAACTTATTAATCTCACTCATACTCAATCATTATTTCATTAAGGATTAAGTAGTTGTTATCCTTATTAGCCTTATTCATACCCAATTATTATTAGTTAATAATTAGATATTTATTATCTTTATTTAGTACCATTTGATAAAGAATAAATAACCATTTATTAACTTTACTATACCTTATAATAATTCAATAGTTACTACCTTTATTTATTATTAATAATAAATAATTATTTATGAGTTTTACTTATACTTAATTATTATTTAAGATTAAATAGTAACTAAATATTTATTACCTTTATTTATTATTTATGGGTAAATAATAAATAATTATTAAGTCAACTTGTTCCTACTTAATTATTGTTTGCTATTAATTAAATAATGGTTAAATATTCATTATTCCTTGATAAATAATAAATAATTATTACATTAACCTTATTCATTATTATTTAATATGAATTAAATAATAATTAAATATTTATTATCTTTATTTATTATTTATTGCTAAATAAATAATTATTTGTAATTTATATTCGTACTTATTATAAATAAATAATAATTAGATATTTATTTATTATTTAATGTTAAATAATAAATAATTATTTCCTCAACATTATTCATACCTAATTATTATTAACATAAATTAAAAATAATTAAATATTTATTTTTTTATTATTTAATGTTAAATAATAAATAATTATTAGCCCTAGTTTATTGTTGTTTTAAATAAACCAATGAATTACACCATCAATTTGGAAAACCATTCAAACATTGTTTATTAAGGATAAGAATCCCATTTTTTTTTCTCTTCTTCTCCTGCCGAGATTAGTAGCCATGATTTAGCAAGTTCCTGCAGTTTCTACTTCAATTAACCAGTATTACCCCTCAATGCAACAGGAAAAATCCTAACAGGTTCATACGACAATACAGTTCAATTTCTATACACAGTCAAGGATTGTTTTCAACATCTAACAAGACTGTCCATCGAACACAGTGAACACCAACCAGCAACAAAATAACTGACTCAAGCCTTATAACCAAAATATGGCATACGCTCTATAACACAGCACTGGCTTAATCGCAAAAACCAAGTTTGCCAGAACCTATGATTCCTTAATACACAATTTCCCAATACAACACAGTTTCAAAGCAATATATAGCATGAACCACGCCCTCAACTGCTAGAAAGAAATACAAACATTACCAAAAATAATTGAATCCAGTATAGAGAAACTAATATCCCAATACAGAGGAAGGTTTCAATCCAATACAATACAAGGTATAGTATAATCAACACCATACCAGATTTCTAAACCAAATAACCCAACACAGTCGAACATCACAAGCTAAGTACAGAAAGGAAAGAACCAAAACAAACCGCAAGAAAATTTATACCAAAAACCCTAACTAGAAAACTACCACAGTATCTCATTAATCCCAGTGTTGTACCTTGGGTTTGATCGGGTTGCTGTTTTTCTTCTTCTCCCAAAATAATTGATCGCGCTGGACATTTACCTCCCATTCCCCTGTTATCTCTACTCTCTGAAATTTCTTTTCTAATTTGGACTCACAAACAAGGAAATCGGCAGCTTTGGGGTTTGGGGGAGGGTTCAATTTATAGTATATCTTTTACCCAAATTAACTGGGTATTACCCCAATTGGTTATTCAGGGACCGTTAGTAGAAGAAAAGTAGACGGACGGTAGGTCTCGTCAATCCATCCGAGCCCAGCTGTGGAATCGCCGACAACCCTTGAGCCGCGCGTCACCACCGGTCGCGTCGCCGAATTTCTGGGACCCTTGGTCCGTGCGATGCTTGCTCGTTTGTCCGCTGGTCGTCGCTCGGTTTCCAACCTACGCTGTCGCCGGCACTTGGGCACCCTGGCCAATCCCCTCACGCCATCACCCGTCCCGCTCAATTGATTTAGGGCTAGGACTGAATAGGCTCGGCTAACTCCCTCTTCCCTCCTTCCGTTTTTATCTGTTTGAGGGCTTAGACCCTTAGACTCTAAAATTCCTAATTTCTTACCGACTTGATTTGGTACTGAGGTCCTAATTAGCTCCCATTTGATTTGCAGATATGGCTTGCCCCTTCCCTAACCTGATTGCAAAAGGGTTTAACCCGGCAGGAGATTGGGCTCAACCCAATGGGGTTGGGTCGGATGAAGTAAAGATAAGGGTGGCCCAATAGGAAAATAAAAGAAGTTTTGGGCTCTGCTAAAATTGGTTCGGCCCAGTTTGGAAATAGAAAAAAGGATTTGGGTCCAAATCAAAATAAATAAAAACCAATGGTCAATCCAAATGAAGGTGACCCAAATTAATTTAATTAACAATATTATATTCTAATATTTAACTTGAATAACTAATTCAATTAATTAATTATTTGAAATATTTGTTTCAAAAAAATTTCTCGTTCGAATTATTTAAATCCGATAATGGTAGAATAAAATTATTTATTAATTTTCTTCCAAATTTTCTTGCAATTAAATTCTTAGGGTTTAATCACTAATTTACTCAGACTATTTGTGAGCCCCTTTAATGCAAAGGAAATTATTGGACCGTATATTTATATAATTAAATAATAATACCTACATGGATCCAATTCAATTCGAAAAATTATGTACAAATGAATTTTATTAATCAAAATAAATTTGATACAATGTTTAAAAATTCCTGGACATTACATCCTCTCCCCCTTATAAAAATTCCGTCCTCGGAATTTCAATCTAAGGTTACTCAAATAACTGGGGGTAATTTGCTCTCATCTTCTCTTCGAGTTCCCACGTAGCTTCTTCCACCGCGTGGTTTCTCTAGAGAACTTTAACAGAGTGAATGATTTTATTCCTCAGCTTCTGCTCTTTTCTATCCAGTATTTGAACAGGAATTTCCTCGTATGACAAGTCCTTCTCGACTTGAATTGGCTCATAGGAAATGACATGCTTATAGTCTGGCTTATATGGACGTAATACTGATACATGGAACACGTTGTGAACATGCTCAAGTTCAGGAGGTAATGCTACCTCATACGCTACTTCGCCTATCCGCCTCAAAATCTCGAACGGTCCTATGAACCTAGGGCTCAATTTGCCCTTCTTTCCAAAACGGATTTTCCCTTTCCAGGGAGATACCTTCAGAAACACAAAGCTACCAACTTCAAAGTCTCGCTTCTGCCGATGTAAGTCGGCATACTTCTTCTGACGATCCTGGGCTGCTACTAACCGTTGTCTTATTACTTTAATAATTTCCACGGTTTGTTGTACCAATTCTGGTCCCAACAATCTCCGTTCACCAACTTCATCCCAACACAACGGTGTTCGACACTTCCTTCCATACAACGCTTCGTACGGTGGCATACCAATGCTAGCATGGTAATTATTGTTGTAGGCGAACTCTACTAGTGGCAAGTGATCGTCCCAGCTGCCACTTAAGTCCATCACAACTGCCCGGAGCATGTCCTCTAGAGTCTGAATTGTTCGCTCACTCTGACCATCAGTCTGAGGATGATACGCCGTACTCATTCTCAACTGTGTCCCCAGTCTCTCCTGTAGACTTCTCCAAAAATTTGACGTGAAGCACGGATCTCTGTTAGATACAATAGACACCGGTACTCCATGTCGCGATACTATCTCCTTCACGTAAAGTTTCGCCAACTGCTCCAATTTGTACCTGATCTTGATCGGTAGAAAATGGGCAGACTTGGTCAAACGATCTACGATCACCCAGATGGCGTCTAGACCCTTCGGTGTTGTTGGAAGTCCTACCACAAAATCCATTGTGATGTGCTCCCACTTCCATTCTGGAATCTCTAAAGGTTGCAACAATCCGCTCGACCGTTGGTGCTCTGCCTTAACCCTCTGGCAAGTTAAACACCGGCTGACGTATTCTGCAACTTCTCCTTTCAAATGTGGCCACCAATAATGCTGACGCAGATCTTGATACATCTTGGTGCTACCTGGATGTACCGAGAATCTCGTATTATGGGCCTCCTGTAATATCTCTTCCCTTAGGTCTGGTACGTACGGTACCCAGACCCTTCCTTCGAACCTCAGCAATCCTGTGCTATCAATCTTGTACTTCAATGTTTTTCCCTCCGATAGCTGCTTCTTAGTGTCAATGCATTCCTCGTCAAATTCTTGAGCCTCCTTTATCTTATCCAGTAGAGTCGGACCTGCTGTCACGGTAAACAATTTTTCGTCCGCCTCCATTGGATACCTAACCTCCAGTTCTAGACGTTCAAAGTCTTTTATCAATTCTTCTTGAACTGTCAGCTGCATCAATTTCACATTGCCCTTTCTGCTTAAGGCATCAGCCACTACATTTGCTTTGCCCGGATGGTACAGAATTTCACAGTCGTAGTCTTTGATCAATTCCAACCATCGGCGCTGCCTCATGTTTAGCTCCTTCTGAGTGAAGATATATTTCAGACTTTTGTGATCTGTATATATCTCGCACTTCTCCCCATATAGGTAGTGCCTCCAAATCTTCAAGGCGAAAACTACCGCTGCTAACTCCAAGTCATGAGTCGGATAACCCTTCTCATAGTCCTTCAGTTGACGTGATGCGTACGCCACGACCTTGCCGTGCTGCATCAGCACACAACCAAGACCTTTGTGTGACGCATCCCTATACACTACAAAACCCCCAGTATTGTCTGGTAAGGTCAACACCGGTGTTCGGCTAAGTCTCTTCTTCAATTCCATGAAACTTTCCTCGCATTTCTCCGACCAAACGAACTTAACTATTTTTCTGGTGAGATTGGTCAATGGCGATGCTATCTTTGAAAAATCCTGTATGAACCTTCGATAGTATCCCGCTAATCCTAAGAAATTCTGGATCTCTGTCGGCGTCTTCGGCTGTTCCCAGTTGATAACTGCTTCCACTTTTGCTGGGTCCACCGAAACACCATTTTTGTCGATGACGTGACCCAGAAACTGTACCCTCTGCAACCAAAACTAACACTTCGAAAATTTTGCGTACAACTTCTCCTTCCTGAGAGCTTCCAATACAATCTTCAAATGTTCAGCATGCTCCTCCTCTGTCTCCGAATACACCAAAATGTCATCGATAAATACGACTACGAACTTGTCCAAGTACTGCTTGAACACTCTGTTCATCATATCCATGAATGATGCTGGTGCATTCGTCAATCCAAATGACATTACCAGAAACTCGAAGTGCCCGTAACGCGTCCTGAATGCAGTCTTCGGGATATCTTCCTGCCTCACCTTCAGCTGATGATAGCCTGTCCTTAGGTCGATTTTCGAAAAGTATTTTGCTCCCTTAAGTTGATCAAATAAATCGTCAATCCTAGGAAGCGGATACCTATTCTTAATCGTAACTTTGTTCAACTCCCGGTAGTCGATACAAAGTCTCATCGAACCATCTTTCTTCTTTACAAACAGAACTGGCGCTCCCCATGGGGACACGCTTGGTCTGATATAACATTTATCTAATAGTTCCTGCAGTTGCACCATCAACTCTTTCATCTCTACATGTGCCATTCGATACGGCGACTTCGATATTGGTGCGGTTCCCGGTGCCAAATCGATAACGAACTCGGTTTCCCTGTCCGGCGGCAGTCCCGGAAGTTCATCGGGGAAGACATCAGCGAAATCCCTCACGATTGGTATTTGACTCATCTCATCCCCAACCTGACACGTATCGACCACATGGGCCAAATAACATACGCACCCTTTCTTAAGAAATTTCTTGGTTTGCATCATAGTAAGACAACAAGATTGTCTTGGTGATTTATTACCATAGAATACCACCTTCGGCTTATTAGGAGTCTTTAGGTGTACACATTTCTTCTTACAGTCAATAACTGCTCCGTGAATTGATAGCCAATCCATTCCCAGGATTACATCAAACTCTCCCAGCCGAATTGGTATCAAATCCACATTGAGCTTAAATCCTCGCAATTCAGCACTACAATTCCTATGAATGCATTCTACGGGGATAATTTCCTTGTTTGCTACTTCTACGTTCATAGGGTGTTCTAACTTTTCACGAGGTAAATTTAACTGACTAGCAAATTCTTCGGAAATAAAAGAGCAGGTAGCACCCGAATCGAATAACACATATGCATTTATATCATTGATTGGTGACACCACGTCTTTGGATTCCATGGCATCCTGAACAGTCATATTGAACGTGCGGGCTGTTGGCCTGTTAGCTTGACTGGCTGGTGCCCCGTAGTTCAACCGGTTGTTATTCCCGCTGTTGTTGTTGCTCCTTTTGCCACTCCCGACGTCGCCCTTCTTCTTCGGACAGTCCTTAATCTGGTGGTCGGGTGCTCCACAAGAGAAACATCCTCCTTTCTATTTGTTCAGACACTGGGGAGCTATGTGCCCCGGTTGTCCACACCGGTAACAAACACTCTTCCCTTTCATGCATTCCCCAGTGTGGTTTTTCCCACAATTATTGCACCTGCCTGGTTTCTTCACCTCCCCTCCAGATTTGTTTCCCCCGGATGACTGACTCTCTAGCCACTTCCGTTTGTTGGGGTTACTACCTCCGCTGCTCCCTACCTTGGTCACCTCTTGATTCTTCTTTCTCTCTTGGTTGAATCGCGCCACTGCTTCATTGCCCCCTTCCGCAATGATAGCCCTTTCCAGCAGTTCAGCGAAGTTCTTGATTTTCAATATTGCGACTGACTTCTGCACCCAGGGTTTTAGTCCCAATTCAAACCTTCTTGCCTTCCTGGCCTCGGTGTCCACCTGATGTGGGGCAAATCGGGCCAATTCATTGAACTTCGCCGCGTACTCTACGACAGTCATATTTCCCTGTTTTAGTTCCAGAAACTTAACTTCCATATCTTGCTATGTATTCTCCGGGAAGTAATTTTCGAAGAACAACTCTTTAAATCTCTCCCAAGGAATGACTCCCTCACCTGCTCGACCCTTATTGGCCTTCCACCAATAGTTAGCCTCGCCCTTCAGCATGAACGTGGCAAATCCTGTTTTCTGTTCCTCGGCCACCCGTGCGACCTCGAAGACCTTCTCTATCTCTTCTATCTAGGCCTGTGCTTCTATTGGGTTAAGAGTTCCCTTGAACTCGGGTGGTCCAACCAATTTGAAGTCTTTAAAATTTGCCAGATGATGCGCTAGCTCGGCTGCTGCTTGGGTCCCTCCAGGTGGCGGTCTTGATTGCATGGCTTCTGCCAGCATTTCTGCGAACATCCTCATTGGATTGGATTGATTTTCAACCTCACTTTCTGACTCTTCAACCTGTTGGTTACGTGGTCTTCTTCTCGGCGGCATGTTTTGATAAGGAAAATCGCTGACTTTTACCTATAGTTTTATATTTTACACAATATATCATTAAAATCAGCAATCAAGGGTAGAAACATCTATCAAACACATTTGATTTAAATGAAACAACTGCATTTATATTGATATACCACTGTTTGTTACAAAGACTAAACCTGTGGCATACTTCTATAAATGCGCCACTACATGCCCTACCCATCATTAAACATTTCCCCTAAGACAAAAGTGGAGAATCCTAACTTTCCATCCCTCAAGACAACAAAAGTTGGGGTTTAACTGCTACCCCAAACAAATATAGAGTTCCACAAGACAAGCATGAATACATCCCTAATATAACAAAAAGCGGGACTGACTGTACTAAAGACAAAACATCCATCATATCACGTCACTGCATGTCGTGACGAATCCGTGCCTGCTGACCAGAAGAGAATGCTCCATCCCCTACCCTGCGACGAACAGAGTGGCTAGACTCCCCTACCTCAGTCGGGGGCCTCCTGTAGGCTGCATCTAAAGCATATCCTAGGGTCTCTATCCTCACCGCTCTGGCCTCCAACTGGTCCTCTAACTGGTCAACCCTCCTGGCTTCCCTGACCCAGGCCTCTCTGACATGCATCCTCTCAGACACCTCCAGCCCAAACTCAAACCTCATGGCCTCCTGTTTGGCTTTCAGGTGGGCGATCTGCAGATCCTTCTGCTCCAGTCTCTCTCTCAACTCAGCGTTTCGGGCCACCAACTGATGTAGCAGTGGTCCGATCTGCTGCGCTGAGGACTCGTAACCCTGCAGCTGCACCTTCACCACTCCCAAGTCATGCTCGAGCTGATAGGCCAGGTCTCTATACTGGTCCTCTCTGATCTGGTGGGTCTGATTCTGCTCCTCCAGATGAGCTATCCGAGCCTCTAGCTCCTCGTTCCTGCGGGTCAGTCCCTCAATGATATCGTCGGCAGTGGACCCCATGCCATCAACATAAGCAGGTGGCTCCTCTCTCTCGGTCTCGGGGTCCTCCTCACTGTTATCCGGGTCCTGACTACCGGATCTCATCACCCTACCTATAACAGGCTCTGGTAGCTCCCTCTGATAGTCCTCCTCTGGCTCGGACTCCTCCAGGGGTACCCCTGGGGCAATAGGAGCATACCCCACCAACTGCTCAGCAACTACTGGTATATCTAGGAATGTCTCCTCCTCCTGGGTCCCACTAGTCCCTTCCCTGTCAGCCATCCTACAAACACAGACAGAGATAACAAATATCAGTATCATAATAAAATATGTTCATTGATAGAATGAAATGATATTTTATCATGTACAACTCGGTTTGGCAGATTTCCACAATCCACCCCCAGTCAAGACCATTACCTGAATCTCCTTGATTCATATCCTAGCGTACTCAATACGAGTCTAATGCTAAGGTTATAACCTAGGTTTCGCGATCCTTAAGTTTATAACCTATGGCTCTGATACCAACCTGTGACGTCCCCAAATTCGGGTCTCCAACTACCCGGATCCGGTCATCACGATCCAATACAAATATTCACCTCTAACAACATATGGTAACTAAAATGCGGAATATAATAAACATACGTTGTTCATTACAAAGGTGTTACTAGTCCCAGAATACAATAACCTTAAACACATACACAAATCCATACCCTAAATAACGAACAGGGTTTAAATTACATTAAAGTGGTTAACTACACATAAATTTAAAGTCTGCTACATGAAGTCTATCACTTCATCTTTTCTTTCCCTTTGTTCTTCATTGACGTCTCGGGTTTAGCTGCAATGAAGTCATGATATAGCAAGGATGAGCAACGAGTTTGCTCAGCAAGTTTAAAGTACAATAATAAGGGTATATCATGATGAAAGGGATATAGAAAGAGATTTCAACAATAGCATTATCAGAAGCAATAACAATAAATGCTTTTAGAACAATTGATAGACAAGTAGACTTTGAACGATAACTATCAAAGGAGTCAATAGCTAGTTGACCCTCTGGTTACTGGCTACAGAATAAGTACTTGAGGGGATCAGCCTCGCGTACGCTATGTGTATGCATAACATTTAACTCTGCTATTTGTACCTTATATACGGTACCTGGGGTACTCCCCTATAATAAAAGGGGTGTTCATTCAGTCTAAGAATCCTCACCATTGATTGGTTCGGATAGCTTTTATAAATTTTCACATACGTGCCTGACCGAGACAAGGGTTCAGACTTAATCATAAATAATTCATAAATTTTGAAACTTTAAATAGATATACGAATTCAAATGCACGAGTGCGAATGTCAATGAATACATAGATGTGGAATAATTTTAAAAATAATTAGACCACTTAAGTCCATCGAACACAGTGAACACCAACCAGCAACAAAATAACTGACTCAAGCCTTATAACCAAAATATGGCATACGCTCTATAACACAGCACTGGCTTAATCGCAAAAACCAAGTTTGCCAGAACCTATGATTCCTTAATACACAATTTCCCAATACAACACAGTTTCAAAGCAATATATAGCATGAACCACGCCCTCAACTGCTAGAAAGAAATACAAACATTACCTAAAACAATTGAATCCAGTATAGAGAAACTAATATCCCAATACAGAGGAAGGTTTCAATCCAATATAATACAAGGTATAGTATAATCAACACCATACCAGATTTCTAAACCAAATAACCCAACACAGTCGTACATCACAACCTAAGTACAGAAAGGAAAGAACCAAAACAAACCGCAAGAAAATTTATACCAAAAACCCTAACTAAAAAACTATCACAGTATCTCATTAATCCCAGTATTGTACCTTGGGTTTGATCGGGTTGCTGTTTTTCTTCTTCTCCCAAAATAATTGATCGCGCTGGACATTTACCTCCCGTTCCCCTGTTATCTCTACTCTCTGAAATTTCTTTTCTAATTTGGACTCACAAACGAGGAAATCGGCAGCTTTGGGGTTTGGGGGAGGGTTCAATTTATAGTATATCTTTTACCCAAATTAACTGGGTATTACCCCAATTGGTTATTCAGGGACCGCTAGTAGAAGAAAAGTAGACGGACGGTAGGTCTCGTCAATCCATCCGAGCCCAGCTGTGGAATCGCCGGCAACCCTTGAGCCGCGCGTCACCACCGGTCGCGTCGCCGAATTTCTGGGACCCTTGGTCCGTGCGATGCTTGCTCGTTTGTCCGCTGGTCGTCGCTCGGTTTCCAACCTACGCCGTCGCCGGCACTTGGGCACCCTGGCCAATCCCCTCACGCCATCACCCGTCCCGCTCAATTGATTTAGGGCTAGGACTGAATAGGTTCGGCTAACTCCCTCTTCCCTCCTTCCGTTTCTATCTGTTTGAGGGCTTAGACCCTTAGACTCTGAAATTCCTAATTTCTTGCCGACTTGATTTGGTACTGAGGTCCTAATTAGCTCCCATTTGATTTGCAGATATGGCTTGCCCCTTCCCTAACCTGATTGCAAAAGGGTTTAACCCGGCAGGAGATTGGGCTCAACCCAATGGGGTTGGGTCGGATGAAGTAAAGATAAGGGTGGCCCAATAGGAAAATAAAAGAAGTTTTGGGCTCAGCTAAAATTGGTTCGGCCCAGTTTGGAAATAGAAAAAAGGATTTGGGTCCAAATCAAAATAAATAAAAACCAATGGCCAATCCAAATGAAGGTGACCCAAATTTAATTAACAATATTATATTCTAATATTTAACTTGAATAACTAATTCAATTAATTAATTATTTGAAATATTTGTTTCAAAAAAATTTCTCGTTCGAATTATTTAAATCCGATAATGGTAGAATAAAATTATTTATTAATTTTCTTCCAAATTTTCTTGCAATTAAATTCTTAGGGTTTAATCACTAATTTACTCAGACTATTTGTGAGCCCCTTTAATGCAAAGGAAATTATTGGACCGTATATTTATATAATTAAATAATAATACCTACATGGATCCAATTCAATTCGAAAAATTATGTACAAATGAATTTTATTAATCAAAATAAATTTGATACAATGTTTAAAAATTCCTGGACATTACAAAAATGCTAAAATGCATAGAAACAAACTAAAAATACGTAAGAACCTACAAAATAATTAAGCCAAAATACATGAATTGTAGATATAAAGTCCACTCATCAAATACCCCCAAACTTAAACTTTTGCTTGTCCTCAAGCCAAAGAACTAAAAACTAAAAACTAATTAACTAACTAATATGCAGTGTAAACTAAGCAAGAAATTAACATGAATCTGAAACATGGTCTCAAAGATCTCATACAACCAACTCTCAGCAAAATCATATCATGTAGAGCTTAACAATTCAACTCAGTCATGATCCCTAAAAGTGTGTGTACCAACTGTTCAAGTTAATTATACATAAGACAAGATCAAATAACTAAACAATTAATAAAAGGAAATCATAAAAACCAGGGGATCAAGAGATTTTTCTAACCATTTCCTTCCCACATTTTCTTTTCTTATCATTTTTAGTGAGTGCATTTTATGCTCCCTCTCACATTTAATTTCTTTTCTTATCATTGAACGAGTGCATTTTATGCTCCATCTCGTTCCTGTATTTATCGGGGAGTGCGCTTTTAAGCTTGTTCTCAACCCACGATACAATATAGTTTTACGGAAGGATAAATTTTTTTATTTTTTCACAATTTTCCCATATTTCCCCCAAACTTAAATGAAAGCCTATCTTTGCTTTAATTGAACTTGAAATAAGTTCTTAGGGTCTCAACAATTCCTCTCACAACTATTCAACTATATAATCTCTCTAAAGACACAATTAACTGAATAGCAGGATGTGAGTGATTTTATAAAACAGGAGATCACGACCAAAGTGAAATCCAATTCTGATTCAATATGATAAGTTACTGCATAATTCAAAATTTTACTCAAGTTTTACCCACCTATCATCATCTCTTATCATTGGTCGTCAACATATTCACAAAATTTTTAAATAACATGCAAACTACGCAAAATAACTGACTAGATGCAAAATAATGATAATAACAAGCTAATGCAATACCTTAAAGTACCCCCAAACTTAAAAATTATATTGTCCTCAATGTTTAAAATAACTTAGGAAGAATTAAAATCAAAACAAAAGACTTCCTTGGGGGTCTCAATCATCATCTTCCTCGTCGGCCAGGTTACCGTCGTCATCATCCTCCTCTGTGTCGACCTATCATATGCCTTCGTAGCCCTAGATGTTGAGCCTTCCCCCCAGTGTTGTTTCTACAAGGTACCTGAGATCCACACATAACTTGCAATTATTAATTATTCAAATCAAATCAAATATGTTGCTACCTAAAATGCAAATCCTACAATTTGACGATAAATCTATTAATTACTAATAAAAATGCAATTAAATAAAGAAAACCAAAACTTTTGGGTTGCTTCCCAATAACGCTTAATTTATAGTCATCAGCCTGACTTCTTCAATCCTTCATCATGTATCAAATTTATGCTTAATAAACTGCTGCAATCTCCCACACTTGGTCTTATCCTTATAATGCTTGACTTTCTCGTAAGATTGAAAACCCCCAAACTTGAATTAATCCGCCTCGTTCATTTGAATCAAACTTTTCCCATCTGCTTCATCCTTGAGTACACCTACAGCTGTACTGATCCAAAAATATTCTTCATTGACCACTTGGGATCTCTATTGCTTTGAAAACCTTGAAAGTTACCTCTTCATCTTGGACTCTCATAGTCATCTCACCTTTTTGCACATCGATGAGAGTTCTACCTGTGGCTAAAAATGGTCGCCCAAGAATGATAGGTATATCTCGATCTTCTTCATAATCTAAAATGATAAAATCTGTTGGGAAGATGAATTTGTCCACTTTAACCAACACATCTTTGACAATACCCCGAGAATAAGTAACTGACCTATTCGCCAATTGCAAGGTCACATTTGTAGGTTTTATTTCTTTCAATCGAAGTTGCCAATAAACAGATAGAGGCATCAAATTATTACTTGCTCCCAAATCACATAACACTTTTCCGACAAATTGGCTCCCGATGGTGCATGGAATAGGGAAGATACCCGAACCTTTAAGTTTGTGTGGTAGCTTCTTTTGCAATATTGCATTGCATTCCTCCGTAAGTGCCACGGTCTCGTAGTTACCTAGCTTTTTCTTTTTCGATAAAATTTTCTTAATGAACTTAACATAGCTAGGCATCTGTTCAATTGCTTCAATAAATGGGATATTGATTTGACGTTTCTTAAATACCTCCAAAAATTTCAGAAACTGTTTATCCACTTTTTGTTTCTGTAATCTCTGTGGAAATGGCACAGGAGGCATTTGTTTCTTTTTACTTTCATTTAATTTTTCAACTGGATTATGTTCCCTCTTTTCTTGTTTCTTTTCCTCGTTAACTTCTTCCACAACCAACTCTTCATCGGTGCGTGAATCATCAATTGTATTCTTGTTATCTGCCTTAAGTAATTCTTTGCCACTTCGTAAGATAACAACTTGGCATTATTCTTTTTTGTCGGACATACACTTACTTTCTTTCATAATGGATGAAGAATCTACAAAATGATTGTTTTGAATGCTTACCATTTTCTCCATCTGCAATTCTAGCCTAGTCATTCGTTCGTCATTTTGTTCCATGTACTTGGGTAACATATCATCCATTGTTGGCTTTTGAACTTGTTGAAACATCTGTTTTCCTTGATTCATATTTCTGAAATTATGCTTGCTTTGCCTGTTATAACCTCCTATAAATTGTGTTGACTCCGCACTGATAGCATATTGTTCACTTGAATGATTCCCCTGCACAAATATCGCATACTCCTGCTACAGTCTGTAGAGTTGGTGTACCAAACGAATCTATCTTCTTTGCTATTGCTTCCATTTTTTCCATTAACGTAGAAATTACATCCATTGAACACATTCCATTTGTCCTAAACTGATTCATTCTTACTGAAGGCCACTGATAACTATTTACTGCCATAGTTTCCACTAACTCGTAATCTTCATCACAACTTTTCTCCATAATAGCTCCACCCGCAGCTGCATCAATATTATTTCGCAATGCATTACACAATCCGTTATAAAATGTTTGAATTTGAAGCAACTTTGGAATCCCGTGATGTGGACACTTCCGTAACAATTCCTTAAATCTTTCCCATGCTTCATAGAGAGATTCAGACTTAAACTAAGCAAATGATGTGATCTCGTTTCTCAATTTCGTGGTCTTAGCTGGTGGAAAATATTTAGCAAGAAATTTTTTTGCTAACTCCTCCCATGTAGTTATCGATCCTACCGGCAATGAGTATAACCAGCTTTTCGCCTTATCATGAAGTGAAAAAGGGAAAAGTCTAAGTCTGATAGCATCCTCAGTAACCCCATCATACTTGAATGTATCACATATCTCCATGAAGTTTATTAGATGTTTGTTTGGATCATCACTCTTTGCACCCCCAAACTGTACCGAACCTTGGATCATCTGAATCATTCCTGGTTGTATCTCAAAACTCTTTACTTGGATAGCTGGACGTCGAATGCTTGATTGAATATCTGATACTAAAGGCATCACATAATCTTATAGTATCATATGCTCTTTCTCAACCATGTTTTCTAAGTCTTGCATTCTTAAATTCTTCGCAACTGTACCTGCAAAAAGTAACAATAAATTGTGTTTAAACTAAAATCAAATCGATTATAACTAATATTGAAAGAAAAATTACTAAAATTGTTCCCCGGCAATGACGCCAAAAACTTGTTGAGCTAAATCCATACTAGCAATTTACGTGCAAGTATACACGGTCAATCAAGTAATAAAGTGATAAAAGAGTGTCGAACCCACGAGGAACAAATCAATAACTAACCCCAATTACTAATTTTGTATCAATTCGATTTTATCTAAACAATGAATTTGAGTTGAATCAACTATAAATTTAAAAGAAATACTTTATAACTTAACAAATACCAAAAATAAAATATAGGATTACAATTTCTCCCAATGAGTCATTCCAATCTCTTCACTCTCTCCCTCAAATTATCAATTATAATGAATTATTAACTGGAAACTACAAGTAATTAACTATCCTCTTTCAAGAACATTTAATGTTGAAATCCATCTAAATCATTCACTATATTCCTGTGCAAACAATAATAGATACATTTACTAAGTACAAATCCCCATACATGTTACATGCGACATATAGATATATTCCTATTTTATATGTAAATATGATTCCACTCTTAAGAGATTCTTCATAACACATGCCACCATATTTTAGATCTAACCCTAGATTATATCTTCCAATATGATCTAAGTTATCAGATAATTGTTGGTCAAACAATTATAATTAAAAGCAAATATGGTAGGTAATTCATAAACAATCAATCACAAGAGGAAGAGAGTAATTCAATCAAAAACTAATCATTGGGTTCCATTATAATCCAAAATACGAATTAGTTCATAACATAAAAATAACATATCATCATCAGTGTGCTAATCATTGTTCAAGTATTGAAATTAAATAAAAAGAATTAAGAAGAACTCTGTAGTTATTAGTCCCAATCCTTGATCTTCAATCTCTGTCTCTTTTCTTCTTTAGATGTCGTTTTCTTCCTTTTTCTGTTAAAATGATGATAATAATCATGATAATGATCCAGGTCTCTCTATTTAGCCTCCTCAATTTCTAGGACTTTTCCCTTTTTACGTTTCTCTTATTTAGCTGGGACTTAAACGGCTGAAATTGACTCTTCCTCGCCGCACGCACGTGCCTCACACGCTAGGAAAAGTGACCTAGCGCCGCGGCTCGCCTTATCGAGTGTCGCGGCTCACATGCCATACCGCGACTCGATTTATCAAGCGCTGCGACTCGATTACTTCTGCAACTCTCTTTAATTCTTCTTGCCTTGTACGCCCAAATGAACCTTAGTTCCTTTCTTAAGCCCCTCTCATTGCTCCATACCTTTGCCTAGCATTTTTAGTTTCATAATAGGGCTACATATACACCATTTATTGTTCTTTCTCTATTTTCGATCATGAATTCCATACCTGCATTAAAATGCTAAAATGGATAGAAACAAACTAAAAATACGTAAGAACCAACAAAATAATTAAGCTAAAAATACATGAATTGTAGATATAAAATCTACTCATCAACTATGAGTAAAAATATAGGGCCAAGGAAAGATACAAAACTGTCGACATGTAAAAAACCCGAAAGGGCTGTGATGTGCAACAATGACAGAACTGAACTTGGTGAAAACCTAGCAATAGGCGCTAGGGGCAAAAATGGCAAAAATTTTTTATCTACTTTTCCTATTCGACTCAACCTCAATTTTGAACTACGTAAGACCTTATCTCCTCTCATTTTATAAGAGTACTTAGGCAGCCACTAATAGTACGGTCCCATCCTTACGAACCTATCAAAAACCTTCGACAATATGGACGACTCGACATCAATCGTGAACTATGTAAAACCCGATCTCCTCTCGTGCAATAGGAATACGTAGGTAGCCATCCTATACGATTTTAACCACATCATAGAAAACTTTTTTCCTTCAAAACATTAGCCACATATTATACCCTTACTAATAAACATAGTTGTGACGCCCCCAAATCCAGGTACATTCAAACCCTAGATATGGTGCTACACGGTACTACAACATCCACATATATCTAACTATATAATCTTAATGAAACGAATGTAATTACTATATTATTACGTCATATTAGTCCAATCTCAGGTTCTAAATACCTTTACATGTTCAAAACATCATAACAATAATTATTACATAATATTACTATATTATTACAAACATCTTCTATGGGTTCATCTTTCCCTTTCCTTTGTCCTTACCGGATCCTTCAACCCGCTCGGGCTTAGCTGAAACATTTAATTTTAAAGCAAGAATGAACATTTAATTGCTCAGCAAGTATAACAGTTCAATAACAACAAAATCAAAAATCATATCATCATTATTCAACAACTGAACAATAGATGTGAAACATTCCGAATAAATAGGAATAATACTTTACTTTCGTTTAAAACAATATTTTTGAAACAACAAATTGAGTGGTCATAAGACCTTGAACTTTTATTTTCATTTCATAAAAGGTTTCACAGTAATTCAACTGCAAACCGATATACTTACGAGCACTTCCAGGTGATCATCCTATGGTACTCTATGTTGATTAACACTTTATTTTTAAACGACTATATGGATTTAATTAGGTGCCTAATGGCCTTGCCGGAATATCCAACTAAAATTACCCCTGATATTAGATTGTTCATCTCATGCATGCCACAGAATACTAACTAAAAGAATTCAGTTGGATAGCTCTACTTAATATCAATAATATTTCAAAGATTTAATAACCAATCAATAAAACATTTTAATATATGTCTAGCCAGAATCAAATGGCATCAACATTTTCCTTAAACAGTTCATGAATATCGAATTTTAAAGCTTGAATAGTTTATGTCATAACATTACTGGAATACTTGTATAAATAGTAAAAGATTTATATAAGTATGGAATTCACATAATCATATAAGCATTACGTAAATTTGAATATCAAAATGTCATAAAAACTTTATAAGAACATGGTCGAATAAAGTTAGAAAACTTGCCTTATGCGTTCTTTAAGTTATATGCTTAAACGCTCTTCAAGTGTCCTACACAATTAAGTTTATATACACATATCAATTAGTCACATAATTGACGCAAAATATTAGTTTATGTTACCTTAATTTCACTTTCAAAAATATTTCTTTTTATTTGAAAATTTATATTAAACTATGTCTATAAGACTTAGCACGACGTCATATCACTTACACAACGCATGTCAAACTCGTCTATGCGAACGTTCAACGCCCGACTGCACAATAGCTCAGCACTGGCTTCTTGTTGTGTCAGTGTTGCTGCGCCATAACAAGCCTTCGGTCCGGCACTATCGCGCCACCCATCCAGGAAACCTACTGCAAGTGACGTCAGCACTCAGCAATTTTTTGTTTTCACCGTATCTACTACGCAACTTCATAACTCGCTCATCCCTTATCAGAATGAGTCCGTTCTTGAGCCATTTTCTAGCTCGTAACATTCTCTACAACTTCTCTTAGATGGAATAATTTTTTTGATTATTTAGCAAGCCTAAAAATTTGCTCAAAAATCCTTCGTGAACTAGTTTTTGCTAAAATGACGTTTCTAACGTCGGTTATTCGATTTTTCAGAACTTACTCATTCGAAATCGGAATGAGCTCGTTCTTGAGCCTACGACTCACATTTTATATGTTCTACAAGACCCCCAGGAAATCAATACTTTTCGGAAGCATTTATTACCCATAAACTTGAAAGTAATATGCACACAAGCCAATCATATTTGATATGATGT
This sequence comes from Aralia elata, assembly GCA_034770075.1. Classification (NCBI taxonomy): domain Eukaryota; kingdom Viridiplantae; phylum Streptophyta; class Magnoliopsida; order Apiales; family Araliaceae; genus Aralia; species Aralia elata. Next base: position 67,944,027 of record CM068385.1, read on the forward strand.
AGCATATATTTTGTAATCTTATTCATTTATTAATAAAAGAATTAATTTATTAAAGGCATTTTACTTTATCTACATAGTGTTGTTATTTAATATGTGATAAACCTATAGTTTTAAGCAATAATTTTAGAATCATGATGATGATCATGCTAATGAGATCTAAATTCTTAGAAAGCTTAAAACTAAAATCGTTCTTAATCGTTGGATTACTAAAAGGGGATTCGTGAATGGTTACTAAAAGAGGAAAAGATGATGAAAAATTACCCTAATTTATTTGTTTAACTTTGTAATGATTTCGGGGACGGAATCCTAATAAGGGAGGGTAACTCTAATATCCGAGACCTTTATGTAATTCGATGAATATTTTTTTAAATGAAATTATGTGAAACTCGATATGATTAATTAAATGAATGTATATGTGCTATGTGATGAGACATATTTTTTTTATGGTTAGTTTAAACTTATTTAATTGTTTGAATTAACTAAGAAAGATAACAATTTTATAAAATGCAAGAAATAGAGTTAAAACTCGAATTTGAGTTCGGAGTGGAATTTGAAGACGCGGACTGTATATTTGAGTCCGGAACGTTGAAATTAATTAGAATAGACTATAATCACATAATGTGTCGGGGTTAACTTTTCGGATAAAAAGTCAACCGCGAATTTCGGGAACTAATTTGGCGAAACGAATAATCCCACGACGTTCGGAACGTCGATTTTAGTAGGAATCGATATTAATATCGAAAATGTTGATTTAGGAGGGAAAAATGGTCAAATGATTTCTTAAATTGATTAATTGATTAATATAATATATTTTTTTAAAAAGGAGTCAGCTGGTATGCCAAATTGAAGAGGAGGGAGTATTTTATTTTATTCTTTTAACCAAAACCTTTCAAAATCCATAACCCCTCTCTTTAGTATTTGATATGCAACTGATGCAAAAGGATTCAATGTGGGTAACTGATGATTGAAGGCTAGAAATCATGAAGGGACTCAAACTTTATCAAGTCTATAAATTACATACCTTGAAAATACCTCCTCTTTTGCTAAAAACTTCTATACCATACGAAATTGAGTGAGGGAGAGATTGAAGAAATCCTGAAGTGATTCTGTGAGGTTACGCAAGCAAGGAGGGAAGCATTTCCAGATTAATTCGAGGAAATTCACTCAAGAGGTATTTCATAAGAACTTTTATTTTCTTATATATAAAAGAGGAAAAATGCTTATAGAATTGGTAAATGACTTGTTTGGGGTTTTGTGTTTCCATATAGTTGTTAATTATTGATGTTGGGAATATTAAGAACATGAGTTCTGGATTAATCATGCTTCAAGTACACATAAATTCATGAATTAAAGCCATGCATGCTATATGTTTGTATAAACGCCTCTAAGATGCTAAATTAAGCAAAAAAATGGAAATTTGTTAAAGTTTGAAGTTGTGTTATGTATATACATGTTATATAAGATAATCAAAGTCACAATAAGTGATTTTCGGGTTTAGAGCTATGAAAGCTAAAGCCAATTGAATTGAATTTAAGTTCTGCAGAAAGCAAAGCTTATTACTAAGTCTGTCCCGAAGTGGCGCGATCGCGCCACTTCCCAAGCTAAAGCCAGCGCGACCGCGCTGGTCCTCAGAAATGGAATTTGATTTCTTTTGCAATCCGAGCCTTTGAATATATGTGTTAGAGTCCAATATGCATTAAAATGTATTTGATATAATATTTAAGCTAGCTCTGCATGTCGTGGTTGGTAAAATTTGATTTAGAATAAGTATTTAAAGGAAAAGCTACCTTGAATTGAAGAAATGACGTAGATATATTCTAGTAACGTTGCGCATGTGTATCAGAACCTATGTAGTAATAATCTGAGGGTCAAATATGATCTTGGCCAGTCTTTAAGGAAAAGAACTATTAAACTTGTTTTTAAAAAAGGAAAATTTTAAAATGTGTTAACTGATTATTGAATGCATGGATTTATTTTGGTTCTAAGTTTCCAGGTTATTATGTGTATATGTTGTATACAAAGACCCCAATATGCTAGTAAATGAGTTGTGCATGAAAACCTCAATTCTGGGCTGGAAGGGAGTAACGCGGCCGCGCCACTCCCAGGCATAAATACAGCGCGGTCGCGCCGTGCTGTGGAGTTGCCAAGAGGTTCTGTTTTGTGAACTAAGGTTTGATACATATATAATAAGCTCTTATAAGTTTTGTTATGTGGTAATTGGCATACTTGTATTGTCTAAACATGCTATGACTATTTAGAATCAAGGTTTCAAAAGGTCTAAAGGGACTTATAAATGAAACCTTTGAAGTAAAAATAAAAGTAAGAATTTGAGTTATATGATTAATTGATGTGAATGTATATTTGGCTAAGTGTATGCCTAAAATACATATCTGTAAGCATGGAGCAGTTACATTAGGTATGTGTTGAATGATTATGATCTGAGAGTCTGTTAATGAGTATAGAAGGCTAATGAATATCTATATATGAATATATAGGTTATTTGAAGTATAGTTAAGCAGTAAACGTAACTACGTGAAAGGCAAGTATCCTATCTCTATGACCTTTACTTCAATGAAAGCAAATTCCTGAACTTCACTCCTTTATTGTGCAAGTTATATCTCATTCAAGTTTACATATTGTTCAAGTTCAATTGATGATATCTCAATTCCAGTTAAGAACTGATTTTACGAATGCATTCTGGCCTTTTGTTTCTGCTAGTTATTATTGATGCTAAAACGCTTTACTATTTGAACTATTCAAATTCATTGTAGCTACTTAAAGTCTACCAATCCAAATTGTTTTGGTGCGGTCCCGCATGAATACTAAGATGAACAACCCGAATAACGGGGGTAAAACTGATGTCGGGCATATAGTCCCATTTACGCTTAAGTTTTAAACTTTATACTTGTGCATAATGTAGGGTACGAAAGGCTGATCACCTAGAGTACTTGCGGAGAATGTTTTGCAGTCTATTTGATTGTCAAAACTTCTGATGGTTTTCGATGAATTAAAAACAATGTTCAGGGTTATTATACCCCTTAGTATGTTGTTGAAAATTCTAGAACCCTTGTCTTTGACATTCGACACTACTTTTTGAATATTCTTTCGATTATGGGGAAATGTCAAGACAGATGATTTTACTCTTGATATTCATTATTATATTATTTTATATATTTGCTGGGCAATTTGTGCTCATTCTTGCTTTAACATTTCAGTTAAGGGTGAGAAGGCAGAGGGCTCGGGCAAGGACAAGGGAAAAGCTAAGATGAAGAATTGAAAGTTTATATTATGCAATAAGTTAGATTTCCGCATTTGATGTATTGTAGCGATAAACGCTAAGTTTAGGTTTAAGTTTATTTAAGGTTATGTAAACCTGGGATTTTATTCGGATACTATTGTAATTATTATTATTATTATTTATGAAGCTTGTTTAATTAGATGATGGTGTTTGATGTATCGTGAGCACCATATTCTGTGTTTGATGATACACGGATTTGGGGGTGTCACATCTACCACATCTAGTAAAAGATGGGAATGTCCTGTGTGATTCGATAAATGACAATTCAGTAGACCTTGGCCAAGGTAGAATGAAATTAGAAAGGAGTTTCTAATTTGCATTATCTAAAGTTGGGCATTTGGGAATTGAAATGCATATAATTAAATAAAATAAGACTTGACAGTAATTTCATGCCTTATATTTAATTGGGACATTGTATGGTAGAAGGATTGAATTATACAGTAACTATTCACTAAAAGGTTCTTTTGTGATTAATGTTAAAATCTATATTATCTAGAAAGTCGTTTATCGCTAAGGGGGTTTGCCCTTATTATAGAATAAATATTATTTAATTAAATGAATTAAATAGTTTAATTTATTTATTTAAATAAGATTAGAATTGTTCTAATTGATTTATTTACAACCGGTTTAATATGGAGAACCTAAAAGGTCACACCGCAAAAGGAAAATATTTATTTAAGAAGTAAATGGCATAATCGTAATAATAAGTTAAGTATATTTAATTTAATCTATGGATATAGAATAAATTAAATAGCTTAATATTTATTATTAATATTTTAGAAATATTAAATATAAATTAATAAGAGGAGTGTTATTATTATTATTATTATTATTATTATTATTATTTAATTCTTAAAAGGGTTTGAGAATTAATTAATAGAAGTACTCTCATAAATTTCTAATTGAATTAGGAATTTAATTAATTAAAAGAGTTTAATTAGAATAAAAAATCTTAATCCTAAATAGTTTAGGTGGATTCTCCTATATCTATAAATAAGAGGAGTCTTATCATATATTATGGTTACACACTCTTGTATTAGAATTATGGAGAGTACTTACAATTTCTATAGAGATAGAAACTAGGGTTTTGCCAACATCCATCTTCTTGAACAAGTATTAATCCTTGGTGGATCACCTCTAGAGGCCAAACACTTGAGTGGCTAACGTTGATCAAAGGAAGGAATTTAATCGGTGGAATTCAAGGAGAACGCGAAGGAATTGGAGTTGAACTTGTACATGAGGAAGCTAGAATTCTACAAGGGTATAATTCTTATTCTCCATTTCTTTCTTTTAATTAATAATTGTGCATAAAAAAAGATCATGGTGATGGTTTGTATAAAAATTTAAAATCTGATTTTATCGCGCTTTCGGTTTGTGTTTGTAATTTAATTGCATGTTCGCGTTATATACACACCCAACAGTGGTATCAAGAGCCAAACTTTATGCAGAATATTAATTGTTTTGATTCGATATATATGTTGATATGTGTTTAAAACAATTTAATTGGGTATAATTGTTGGTATGAAATTGTAATAACCCAAGATTTTCGATATATTAAAATAAGAAATTTTACGTATGAATTTTTTTTTATATAATAAAATTATTTTTATTATATATTAAAACAAGTATGAGAATGTGTGCAAGGAAAGGAATGTGAATATGTAATATGTATATATATATATATATATATATATATATATATTTATTTCATATATGGTTTCAAGTAAATTTCTTATTAAAGAAATAGTTGATAATTATAAATGATATTCTGTTAATAAGTTAATTTTTATATTAAAGATATATGATTATTTACAAAAATATGATTACTATATTATTTAAATAATAAATTTATATTTTAAGAAATAATTATTAATATTATTATTATTACTATGATTATTTTTTTATGATATGAATTTGTAAGACTAGTCAATTTATTTTAAATTGACTAAGTATGGTAAATGTAGTAAAGTGATAGTACGGATCAAAACTCTAATTTGATCTATGATTATGGATTTTAATTTTAAATATAATTATTGATATAATTATATTTAGAATGAATGTATGTGTATTGAGAATAATAAGAATTTATTTCCTTAAGGAAATTCGAATACCAAATATAAGTATTGATTATATTTGAATGTATGTATGTACCATATGTGACTCAATGAGTATAATAATTATTTATCAATGATGATAAATATGTTATGACTTATGTGAATAATGTATGTGACTAATTGTTAGTCAAAATAGAGCCCACTAATAATTATTTAAATTAGTGGACTAACCTAAGAATATTAATATTAAACAATTAGTAAGATAGTAAGTTAATTAAATATTTAATTAAAGTGAATATAGTAAGTGAATAAATTTTGTACATTAATTAATATGGAAATTAATTAATGAGAATTGTGTGCTATATGTATAATTAATTTTAATAGTCCAATTAGTAAGGAAAACTAGTGGACTAGCCTAATTAGTTTACTAACCAAGCCCACTCATTTAATTAATCATGGACTTGGATAATTAATGTGTGGACTAATTAAATTAGCCCAACACTTATTAAATTAGTAACCAAGCATAGAATAATAACTTTAGAAAACTAGTAGCTCTAACTAATCAAAAAATGAGCCCAAAAGGAATTTCATTAAAGCCCAATTGCTAGCCCACTTGGTAGATATTTTAAGCACTTAATTAATACATTAAAGCAATAAAAGAAAAGCAAAAATGAAGCAAAAATAGAGGAGGACAGCCGGCAAGTGATGAGAAGGGAGTAAGTGAGGAGAAGCCATAACTTGGTGCTTGGAAGAAAGGAGAAAGGAAAATCAAGCAAAAGGTATAACCAATTTCAACTTTAATAAAGTGTATTTTCTTTTATTTGATTTGATTTTTTTATGATATGAAGTTTATGATCTTGAGGTCTAAAACCTTAGATCTATATGTTAATAAGTGTTTTGTGTTTGGATCTTACCTATTTGGGGGTTTAAGAGTTTAGAAAAAGATAAGAAAACAAGTTCATTTTAAAAAGGGTTAGAAAACCCTAATCTTTTTCCACTTTATATAGTTACCATTTGAGATTTATAAACTCTTTTTACGATCCGTCAAAAGGAGGTGATAGATATATAAGTTAACTACTAAATTCAAGTGGCAGAACTCAAAAATAATAAGTACAAAATTCGTAGCAACTGATTTAGTCTAAACTGTCCAAGCTTTTCTCAAAATGGACATAGAGCCTGCTGACTGGCAGGGGTATTTTCGTCAACTTTTTATACTCTAAAAATTCTAGGAAAATTTGAGGTGATAATATGGGAAGTTATGTGAGTCTTGTAAAAATTTGAATATTTTTGACTATGTAGAATGAAAGTTATGGATTTTATCGTGAGGGACCACTATCAAAAATATTTTTAAATAACTCTTTGTGGTTAACTCCAAAAATTATGAAATAATTACTGGGAGTATATGTACATAGCAGGAACATACTCTGTATATTTCAGAATTTTCTAACAAAGTTTTGATTTACGAAAAATGTAGCAAGATTTGGCTATTTTGGACTATTTAAATATAGTAAATGGATTTTAAAAATTCCGAAACAAATATATTTTCATATGGGGACTATATATAGTCTATTTTCAGAAAAGAAATAATTTTGAAGATGTTTTGATAGTTTTCATGTAAATGATGAAGTTATGGATAAATAGATTTAATTAATTATGTGAAGTTAAAAATTTGGAAAATGAGTTTTTATGGCTTGAGAACCCTAAATATGGTATATAAAGATTTTTGATAATGGTTTTGGTCATTTTCAAGGAAGTATAATATTTATGGTATTTTAGAATTATTAAATGAATTATTTAATAAAGGGAAAACTATTTTAATCCAGCTTGCTGAATAATGTGCATCCAGGTTGCTGGATTATAAGTTAGTTCGAATCTAGTTTGCTGTATTGTAGGATAGTTCAAATTCAGGTTGCTGGATTGGAAAAATAGTTGGTTGAATTGAATAATTTGAATCCAGGTTACTGGATTGCAATCCAGGTTAGAATCCAGTTTGCTGGATTACCATCTAGTTTGCTGTATTTGGGAATCCAGTTTGCTGGATTGGGTGTTTAACTTACGGGATCATAAAGAAAGACTTATATAATGAAAGACTTATATAATGAAAGACTTAGTGTTAATTCATAAAGTAGTGGTACAGTCGTACTCTTTAATAGTTGATGTATAGTATCTGGGCTAAATAATTCCTTCAGGGAGCGGAGGTATATACAAACTAGCAACCAATCTAACTCACTGTGAAAACAGTGTAGACGAGACGGAAACTAGTTTGTTGGTTATTTGTGGGAAACCACTCAGCATACTATATTGAACACTGTTAAAGACTCGATGTGTGCTAGCTTTAAAATTGAATGCGTATGGTGTTAATGTGTTATCTAATATTTGATTATGTGGTTGAATGTTAGATAATTTACTTATAAAGAAGTGATATTATAAGGTATAATATGATTGACTGACTGAAAGATCAATCTTATAACTGTTAGGTCTTTCAAAAAGAAGTTAAATTTAATTGTGTAGCGGTAGTCAATGACCAAGGCAAGTATCTGAACCTTATGCACTACTTTTATTTTGTGCAAACAGGTATATGCTATACATGGTTCATGTTATACCAGTATTCAAATCTTACTATTATTCTGCTAAGCAAGTTCCATCTTACTCAATCTATTATTGAGCAATTATCCCATCCTTTTCATTTACATTATGAATTGGCTCCGTATGTTATGCAAATATTTGAACTCTTTCTTTACTGTGGAAGTATCTGAACTCTTTCTTATTGAGCAATTATCTTAACCCTTGCATTACTTTATGCAATGGATCCATATGTTATGCAAGTATTCTTAAACTTTATTCAATCTATCTATTGATTTCAAATATCTCGATATTGTCTCATGTGATGCATTTATAATCAAAATTGTTCTGTTCTTTGTGCAAGTGTCCTCACTTGTACAAATTGTTATAATTATTATAAATTCGAATTTCATTCGATTCGTTCATTGTTAAAAGTATCTCATTACTGAATTGCTATGACTCATATTGAAAATTTGTATTCTTAGTTCGGTTATGCAAGTGTCCCCACTTGTATGAACTATTGTACATTATTAATTACCCTTGAATTCGAAATTCGTTGACAAGTTTTGATACATACTATTAAATTTCGGTATGTATACCTAGTTTAAATATTGTCTAAGCTATTTGACCGGCTAGACTAATATTAATTGATATCGCATGAAACGTTCTACTATTAGAACTAATTCGTTATTAAAGATATATGCCATTTGATTCGGCTAGATCAAAATTGTTATAATATGTTGAACTCAAAGTATTTCTTTGAAAGCAATCCAAACCATATTGATGTGGTACGGACTCATGATGTAAGACTGAGATGAACAACCCTGAAAAATAAATCAGGGGAAACTTTATTGTCGATAGCCCGATCACGCGCTATGTTTGAGAATTATGCATAATCTCGAGTACAATGAGGCTGATCCCCTTACGTACTTGCAGAAGAGTAAAGATTAGTTTTTATAGCTATCTTTTACTCTTGAGGTAGTCAGTAATAATAATAACTGATGATTCCTCTAGCAGTTCTTGATCCATTGTGATCACTCAGCATGAAATCTGGGAATAACCCTTTGTATTAAATATTGTTGCAGTATTGCTAATTCATCCTAATCAATTGGATATTGTTGAAATCTCGAAAGAATTTAACTCTTTCATCCTTGATTTATTATTCAGCATGAAATTCAAGAAAATTCTTGTTACTTGAAATGACTTATTGTTCAGCTATTTCAAAGAAATCTTAAAATGATTTGATATGTTGTTAAGAATAGTTTCAAATGACTTCACCACTATTGATTTGTGGTAGAAGTAGTCCTCAAAGGAAACATTTACTTCTTCAGCGCATTATTATAATTATTATTACTTGCTAAGCAATTAAATGCTCATTCTTGCTTTGACTTAAATGTTTTCAGCTAAGTGTGATCGACCAGAAGGCTCTGGCAAGGACAAGGAAAAAAGGAAAGCTCAAGGAATAGGTTTTAAGGTGTTATCTGTAATAATTAGTCTTTTATATTGTGATCATATATATCATGTAACATATAAGGAATGTAATTAAAGGTTGTCATACCTGGGGAATAGACAACTCTGATATAAATATTAAGTCTGTAATATATTAAACAGCTTAAAGAAATGTTACCGTGAGCACCGAATCTAAGGTTCAACGGACCCGGATTCGGGGGCGCCACAAAAATCATGTTTTTGGAGAAAAACTTCAAAATCCCGAATTAGAAAAGCTTCAGGAAATCTGATTCACGCCATCGCTGGGTTCTGACGCTCATGCGCAGCCACGCAGCAGCGCATGGCCTTGGCGTGCAGCAGCGCATGGCCTTGGCGCGCAACAGCGCTTTCTGACAACCCGGATTTTCAGTAATTATTAAATAAGGATTTAATAAATAAAATTCTTGTTATGAGATGTGTCAGATTGGAATAAATATATACATGTGTGTTATAAAATCATACTTAGTATATGGATGTCTAGATACATTCCTATACCTCTTTATTGTTATGTCCTTTGAGCTTTTGGAACTTCCAAAGACTTTTGAGATTTGAAACTTCCAAGTATTTATGTACCTAATATTCATGTACATGTACCTATAAATAGAAGTGTTGTCAAGAGAATGATATATACAAAATATTACTACAAATTATATGAAATAAGAGTGCTCTCTCTTTTCCCCTAATCATCATTGTTCTTATTATTTAGTATACTTTTATAATACGTTATCAGCACGAATTGCTCCTCACCTCCGTCTTGAAAATAATCATATTTGGTTTGAAGCAGAAGGTATGTTCATCTATATATATATATATATATATATATATATATATATATATATAAGTATGCTCCACATTGCATGCATAATTTTCACGATATGATTCTATATTTTATGAATGATTATCTATAATGGATGAAGAATTACCTCCTTTATTCTTGGACAAACTCCAAATGAATATGCTTGTATACTGTTATTCTGCTAAACAAGGTCTCATCTTATAGGTAAGCTTATATGCTCTCTCAAGATTTTTCTTTTACATCAGTATTATTGCCTTTAAATGTATTGCAATTATATTACATGTTATGCAGTATAAGTAGTGTTAATTCAATGCATTTGCATCACTTTTCTTGGAGCACTACTTTCATATATTACCCCTATACTTATACAAAAAAAAATCTGAAAAACAATGTGGGCTCTTGCCCCCTAGCTTGCATGTGCTTCTGCCCCTCATGCATGAGGACTTGACCAAGAGTCATGAATATTATCCGAACAATAAAATCTTTGAAAAATTAATATCTCGTGTCATGTGTAATTTATTTGTTTTTTTACAATTAATTTTGTAGGTGAATAAAATTAATCTAACACCAATACATTTTGTCATGTGCAATTTAATTATTTTTTATCATTAATTTTGTATGTAAATAAAATTAACTAAACAAAGACACTTAATGAAGGCATGGAGTTTAAATTCGTGTAATTCACATTTGGGTATTACTCGTTTCATATCGAAGGATCAAACACAATTGAACTAGACAAATGATAATAACATATAATTAGATAAAAATTATCTTCTTTATTTAGATAAAATATTAGTTATTTGTATCATACAAACCGTTATTTGCTTATTTGCTTATTGACTTATATATGTTTTGTCGTAGGTTTTATTACTGATTTTGTTTTGCGAAATGTTTCTTGTGTTTTTATTATCAATTGATAATGTTTGTTATATGTATGTGTCTTGACTTTCGGCACGTTGGAGTAGATGTGTTAATTGTTCATTATGTTTTTTTTTGTTGGTAAACTGTTTGTCCAACTTTTATTTTGTAACAATACTGTCTATTGATCATTCAATATTTGACCAAACGTTTATTCAATATAATAAACCAAATTTCTAACAATTCTTGATATTTTTATGAAGTTAAAATGACAAACCTTACCAAATTTGAGTTCGCGGCACTTGATATTACAGGTAAGAATTATTTGTCATGGATTCTTGATGCCGAAATTCATTTAGATGACATGGGTCTTGGAGACACCATTAAAGATGGTAATGAAACATCTAGTCAAAACAAGGCAAAGGCCATGATTTTCTTATGCCATCATCTCCATGAGGAGTTGAAGTTAGAGTATCTCACAATAAAAGATCCTCTTATTCTTTGAAAAAATTTGAAAGAAAGATATGACCATCAAAAGACAGTTATTCTCCCAAAATCTCGTTATGATTGGATACATTTACGATTGCAAGATTTTAAATCAGTAAGTGAATATAATTCTGCAATGTTTAAAATCAGTTCTAAATTGAAATTATGTGGAGATAATATCACCGAAGAAGATATGTTAGAAAAAATATTCTCCACTTTTCATGCCTCGAATGTGCTCCTGCAGCAGCAATATAGAGAACAAGGTTTTAAGAAATACTCTGAACTGATTTCATGCCTCCTTGTGGCTGAACAAAATAACGAACTTTTAATGAAAAATCATGAATCACGACCGACTGGTTCAGCTCCATTCCCTGAAGTGAATGTTACGAGATATAATAATAATTATGGTCATGGTCGTGATCGTAATACAGGTCGTGGTCGTGGACGTGGCCATGGGCGAGGACGGTTTAATTACCGCAACTATGATGGTCGTAATTTGTCAAATTCTAACAAACCTCCGCAGAATGAGGAGAAACCAGAAAAGGGGAAGAATATACATAAGAGAGATACCAAGAAGGAAGAAAATATCTGTTATCGGTGTGGAATGAAAGGACATTGGTCTCGTACCTGTCATACGGCCAAACATCTTGTTGATCTATATCAGTCCTTATTGAAAGGAAAGGGGAAAATATAGAAATAAATTTTTCTCAGCCTCAGCCACATCAAGATAATGATGATATTTATTTTGACCCTTTGGATATGACGCACCTTGATGTTGCAGATTTCTTTGAGCAAAATAATGAGAAAGTCAATGTTTCTTATAATGATAATAATTAGTTCCAAATTATGTTAATCATTTAAGTATGTTTTTTTTATGCTAGTATGTTATGATGTATTTTGTTTTCTTCTTTTCATGTTGGCTTAATTAATGTAATGGATTTTGTTATTATTAAAATAATAAATAAATAAATTATGTCTTATTATGAACTTATTATATATTTATTCCTTTTCATGAAGAAAATATGGATTTGCATCATGCTATAAATGAGCCCAATATCAGTGGTGGTGATATATGCTTAGCAGATAGTGCAACGACGCATACCATTCACAGGCATAAATAATATTTTTCAAATCTAAGAATGATGAAAGCAAAAGTGAATACAATATCAGGTTCAACAAACTTAATCGAAGGCTCTGGAAGAGCCAATATAATGCTTCCTAGTGGAACAAAATTTATTATTGATAATGCTTTATTTTCTACTAAATCAAGGAGAAATTTGCTAAGTTTTAAAGATATACGACTTAACGGGTATCATATTGAGACTGCCAATGACAATGGTGTATAACATCTTTACATTGTATCAAATGTCTCTACTAGAAAACAAATATTAGAAAAATTACCCGTTTTATCTTCAGGATTGTACTACACAAGTATTAGTACAATTGAAGTCAATGCAATAATGAACCAGAAGTTCAATGAACCAAATAATTTTATTATTTGGCATGATCGGTTGGGCCATCCTGGATCAATAATGATGCGAAGAATTATTGAGAATTCACACAGCCATCCATTGAAGAACCAGAAAATTCTTCAATTTAAGGAATTCTCGTGTGCTGCTTGTTCTCAAGGCAAATTGATCATTAGACCATCACCAGCTAAAGTTGGGATTGAATCCCCAAGATTTCTAGAACGTATTCAAGGAGATATTGTGTGGGCCTATTCACCCACCATGTGGACCATTTAGATATTTTATGGTTTTAATTGATGCATCTACAAGATGGTCATATGTGTGTTTATTATCAACTCGCAACCTGGCGTTTGCGAGATTACTTGCTCAAATTATTAGATTACGAGCACAATTTCCAGATCATATAATCAAGACTATTCGTCTTGACAATGCTGGTGAATTCACATCCCAAGCATTTAATGATTATTGCATGTCACTTGGGATAAACAATGAACATCTTGTTGCCCATGTTCATACTCAGAATGGTCTTGCTGAATCATTTATTAAACGTCTCCAGTTAATTGCTGTAACGACCCCAAAATTCATACAATCCAACTCTCCATATCGGTCGTTAACAATACATCCTCATTCTGATTTTACAACTTTATTCAATGTTAAACATAACAAAATGCGGAATAATTTTAAACTTTTCAGTTTTCTTTCTTTGCTTTCCCTGAATCATAACCTTAAATCATTTACGTATTCTAGAATCATATTTACTTTATGATTCACTTCATCAGAGTTATAATAAAATAAAACTTACTTCTAAGATCAATAACCTTTATATATCGGATAAAGTTAAATTTACAACTCAATACAAATTTAACAACTCTACATCTGTTACACTTAATACATCATCAATACATTAACCAGAACCTTAATCATGGTTCAAAAGACATTAATTTTAAGCTACAACACTTAATCTGCATGCATTACATCTGAATCATGCCATTCAAGCAGCACTTAACTTTACCTTGTATCTTTAACCTGCAAAAGTGGTTATTTGCAAGAATGAGCTCGACAGCTCAGCAAAATCTATCAGTTTGCATGCATCACATAACATGTAGATAACATGCTCATTATTTAAATCATAAACATTTGGCTAAACATGTCATATATAATGATCAACACATAACAAATAGAGATTGAGTTCCATAACTCAATCAACATTCTTTATTCAACGAACGTAGTCATAATTTGACTTTGTCGTCTCATACTTGTAACATATATAAAATGCATCATACTTTTATATCATATGTTTAAAAAAGTTAATCATTTAGTTCACATAACAAAAAGGAATTGAAAGACTTGCCTGGTTCGTAGATTACCAATTACCATAATCAGCTTACACTTACCTGCACTTCATGTATTCTACACGATATATATAATCATGCACAATATTTATTAGTCACATAGCAACACTTTGTGACGCCCCCAAATTCGGGTCTCCAATACCCGGATCCGGTCATCACGACCCAATACAAATATTCACCTCTAACAACATATGGTAACTAAAATGCGGAATAAAATAAACATACGTTGTTCATTACAAGGTGTTACTAGTCCCAGAATACAAATAACCTTAAACACATACACAATCCGTACCCTAATAACTATCAGGGATTAAATTACATTACAGTAATTGACTACACATAATTTTATTTTCTGCTACATGAAGTCTATCACTTCATCTTTTCCTTCCCTTTGTTCTTCCCTGACGTCTCGGGTTTAGCTGCAATGAGATCATGATATAGCAAGAATGAGCAACGAGTTTGCCCAGCAAGTTTAAAGTATGACAATAAGGATATATCATGATGAAGGAATATTAAGGAATTTCAACATTAGAAAAATCAGAAGCAAGAACAATAATTGCTTTTAGAACAATTGATAGTCAAATAGACTTTGAACGATAACTTCCAAAGGAGTCAATAGCTGGTTGACCCTCTGGTTACTGGCTACAGAATAACGTACTTGAGGGGATCAGCCTCGCGTACCCTATGTATATGCATAACATTTAATTCTGCTATTTGTACCTTATATACGGTACGTGGGGTACTCCCCTATAAGTAAAGGAGTGTTCATACAGTCTAAGAATCCTCACCATTGATTGGTTCGGATAGCTTTTATAAATTTCACATACTTTGTCTGACCGAACAAGGGTTCAGACTTAACCATGAATGGTTTATAAATTCCTGAATTTAAATATACGAATTTCAAATGCACGAGTGCGAATGTCAATAAATATACAGATGTGGAATAATTTTGAAAGTAATTAGACCACTTAAGGCATGCTTGGAGATAAAAACTCAAGCTTAAAGAATAACTTGCAACAGTATATATATACCTTTTTGCACGAATTAGAAATAGTGCATAAGGCTTAGAAATTTTGTGACAACCCGGATTTTCGAGAATAATTATAATAAGAATTTAATATAGAATAATTCTTATTATGAGTCGCGTTTGAATATATATGTGTTATATATATTTATGTGATTAAATAGATGAGCTTAATATGTATATATATAAATTTGAAATATATACATAGATTCGGAATGAATGAGTTAATAGTTAATTATTGCAACGATCGCGAGTCATGGGTAGCTTGATAATTCGAGCTTATGAATATTATTGAATAAAATAGACTTTTATTGATAATATTATGTGGTAAGTGTTTAAAGGTTATATTATAACCTAGACTATGTGTAGACGATGATTAGTAAGTATCAAAGTTTTCGTATTAGCTAATTTGGCGGATTCGAGAAATATCGCTAGAGTACTATTTATTGGATTAAATAAATAGTTAAAGGATAATATTATTGGACGAGTTATTTATTGTAAAGACGCTAACCCAAAATATGGGTGAGATATATGTACGTTGATGTATATGATTATGGGGAGTTAATCGGAAAGAGTAGCGATCGCGAATCGTGAATACCCTTGTAATTTGGGTTTATTAATAGTATTAACGGATTAAATATTATTTTTCGGTGACGTGTTTAAAGGCTATTTTATAACCTGGATGATGTCAATGTATGAAGTTTTATGCGTTATTGAATCGTAGGAGTGAATAATTGATTTTGCGAAAGATCGCAAAATTACTATTCACGGGGCACGTTTCCCGAGGCACTATTCACGCCATAAAATTTTTGTGTCTTTTTCGATGTTGAATAATTTCATAAATACGTGTATGCGTACGAATAATTTTTCGAAGTGTCAGAAATTTTATTTGAGCTGATACGTGATTTTATCCGTATCCGAAATGTATAATAAGATTGTTCCGAATAAATGGACAAACCCCGTAATAATTATTTTTATGTGTTCCAATATTTATGGTAATGCCCATTTTAATTTTGGGTAGAGTTATCTGCCAATTTTGGTACAAAAGTGGGAGTTTTCGGATATAATTTTGGTGTTTTTGGGTATTTATTTTGGCTTGTCACCCCAAGAGGGAACCAATCCCTCATTTTGGACCAATCAAATGAGAGCATGAGGAGGAGATTGCCGGCAAGCTCATAGAGCTCCTAACCCATTTCCCAAATTTACTCCTCCACTCTCAATCCCATTCAAACCATTTGATTTCTCTCTTGCACCTCATTCAAACCAAACCATCAGCTGAGAGAGAGAGAGAGAGAGAGAGAAATCTGCAGCAAAAAGGAGGAAGAAAGAAGGAGGAGGTCGCCGGAAAAGTCGCCGGAAAAGAAGAAGAGTCGCCGGAAAAAGAAAATAGAAGAAAGGAAGGAGAAGAATAAGAGTACTCGGGTGAGCCAAGAAGGAAGAAAATCCTCAAGCCAAGCTCCAAGCAAGGCTTAGTAGCATCTATGAGGGATTTACAGAGGTAAATCATTAATTTGAAACCATTTTCATTTGAGTTGGTTAAGGTTTTCAAGATTTTCATGGTTTTAGAGCTTTTATGCTCATGGGTTGGTTTTCTTGCGATTTTTGGTGGTTTTGTTTGTGTTTGATGTTTGTAAATGTTGTTAAGAGGTTATATAAGCCATTGATAACATCAAAGTGGAACAAAAACGCAATAAATTCGTACCTATGCTTAAGGAGGATGAACAACATGAAGAACATGAAGAACTTGGACTTTTGGACGATTTAGAGGACTTTGTAGCTATGATTTCGTGTTTGTTTAATTCGTTTGTTGTTATAATATTGTACTTCCATGGGTTATGAGTTTAACCCAGTTGGAATGGAGTAAAAAGGGATTAAAATGAAGTTTTGGTGATGATTTTTGTGAAGAACACGAAGAACACCAAGAACACGAAAATATAACATGAGTTGATACTTTGGCCTAAGATTTGGCCATGTTAATGTTAATGGATAGCTCTGAATTTTTGATATGTTGTAGCCCTATGTCTTAGGAGTCCATAGAGTCCGGAACGGACCAATTTGAACGTGTATTGAGAGAGTTATGGTGATTGGAAGCAAGATAGGTCTAGAACACCAAAACAGAGCATTCCGGGAAGCAAAACGCGTTGGGGACTCAGGCCTAGCGCCAACGGCGCTTGGCTGGGCGCTGTAGGCGCTGGCCACGGGGCCAGCTACTGCATAGGAGCGCTGTAGGCGCTGGCCATAGGCCATTGTGAGCGCCAACGGCGCTGGTAAGGAAACTGGGAAAAACTGCTCCGACGTCCTTTAGTAAAATGGGCATAACTTTCTCATACGAACTCGAATTGAGATGATTCAAGATGATTCGGAAAGAGAACGAGTAGACCTACAACTTTCGTTCTTTGAGTTGTTCAATTTGAGGTCGGGAGAAATTCCCAAATTGACCATTTGTGTGACTGATGTGTTTTTGGAGGCAATCGGAGAGTGTCGGGCATGCGCGTAAGCACGCGTAATGCTCCCGACAATGTTAAATGATGTTCTAAGTTTTATAACATGAATGTTATGATTTATAATGATACTTAACATTAACCAA
This sequence comes from Aralia elata, assembly GCA_034770075.1. Lineage (NCBI taxonomy): Eukaryota > Viridiplantae > Streptophyta > Magnoliopsida > Apiales > Araliaceae > Aralia > Aralia elata. The sequence goes on from CM068385.1 coordinate 67,962,001, forward strand.
TGAGTATTAGATAAATTGAATGGGCATGTTAGGCGTACGCAAATGCATGTCGCCTAGGCGTTCGAATAATCAAGTTTAGCGTATAGACGTGCAAGCGTCGTAACGTCGTAACTAGTGTGTATAATCTTGTTTAATATTTTGTTTCTACTAATAATGAAACATGATAGTATGTTATAAACCAATGTATGAGCATGCTAAGCACATGCAAAGGAGGCGAATTAGGTGTGTGACGTGTAAACGTCGAAACGCCGTGTAAAGTGTTAATGAACTTGAATAATGACTCGATTCAAATGAAACGAACATTATAAGATACGGGATGGGGTTAATGTAACCAATAAGTATTGATGGTGATAAGGGTCGTAACGTTTTCAAACGACGCGACGCCGAGTAACGTTTTAGAGTTAATCGCGTTATTAATTTATAATGCGCGAACAATATGAGATAAGAGTTGTTATATTGTAAACCATTATATGAAGCCTTTTTAGTGGCTAATTGGTATTTTATTGTTAAATAAATTGTGTAGGATATTTGAAGGATGAGCCATCATAATTTGGCAAGGAACGCTTAAAGGCAAGTTCTTTCAGTAACTTGTTAACTTGTTTAAATGTATTGATGTACATGACTTGATTACTAAATCTTTTACTATTATGTGGATTATATGAGAGCATGATTAAAGTGTGCATAATGTGCAATTATGTGATTATATTGTTCTATGTGGAACTTGAATTATTGTAAATATACAATGTGAGATGCATGAAGTATGCTGTGAGATACATGATGCATATATATGGATGAATTGCATAAGATTTATAATGCATGAGTAAGATGCATAGTATGAGAATCATGATGCATGGATAAAATGCAAACTTATGTGTTACGTGAAGCATGAAATGTGAAAACTGTCAGTTCTTGCTGAGCCGTCGTGCTCATTCTTGCAAAAATAAAACTTTTGCAGATTTACGATGCAATGCAATTATCTTGATATCGTGATGATAAGGATTAGAGGCGCATGGAAACAGGAAGGTTGCTAAATGTCCCTTTACTGTAATTATTTAGCTATGATGACGGTATATGATGTACGTGAATTTGACTATGTAAACCTTGAGTTAGAAATGAAGGTTATCCATTATAGTATTTATGATGTGATTATGTTAGTTACTTGTTATAGTAAACTACAAGGATGTCAATGTTATATAAAGGACATTTTTATAACGAATGTATTGGTTATTGAAAAACCTTGCGAATATTCAGGGATTGGACAAAGTCAAAATCTGAACCTTGCGTTCACACATGAGATATTGTAAAGGATCATGGTATTCATTCAACCTTGGTCATAAATGTTTTATTTAAGGTCTTCGTGCCTGGGATTAGATGAGGATATGTTGTTATATTATTGTAATTATATTCATGTAGTAAACCCATGTTGTACGGGTAGTACCGTGACGCGCCGGAATCGGGTTCAAGGTAAGACCCGAGTTTCGGGGGCGTTACAGTTGGTATCAGAGCTGATAGGTTATAAACCTTGGGTAAGAGTACCTTAGGCTATAACTGTAGTGAAGGAAGATGATAATGATGAAGATAGATAAAACTCAGATAGAGTTTAATTGATAGTAAATGAATTTAGAAAATTCATAGTAAGAGTTGAGATATATATAAGACGATTCAAAGAAGAATCTCGATGCATTATAAAAGATGAGAATTAGGAGTTACCTGACTCCAGTGATAAAGATGATAAGTGTTGATAGATATACGAGGTCTATAAGACAAAGATGCAATAAAATCATATATTATGATTAAAGACAAGAGTAGAGAAGGTCGTAGGATGAAACGATCGTAGGATAAGGAAGATCGTAATGTAAAACGATTGTAGAGTAAGATCACGATGTGATTGGATTAAGTCATAGAATGACAGATGATCAATTGAATGATTGAAAATTTTAGCTGAATGCTATAGACAGATGGTACTATGAGATAGTACGAGTAAAACTCGGAAAGAGTTATGGGTGATGAAACACGAATTTAATTCTTGTTAAGCAACGAGTAAGCTAGGATTGGGGGTGATTTCAATTGAGGACTCATGTTAGTGGCTGAGTTGTACAATTCCTTGTATGGGCGGGGGATTCGTGCTTGGTTTGAGAACCACTTAGCTTCCTATATCGGTATAGTGGTTGAGTTGAACAATTCCTTGTATGGGCGGGGAATTTGTGCTTGGTGTAACAACCCCTTAGCCTCCTATATTGATTAGTGGCCGAGTTGATCGATTCCTTGTATGGGCAGGGGATTGTGATAGGTTCGACAATCACTTAGCTTCCTATATTGATAATCGTTGGAACCTAGTATCGCGCTATCGCTATACGTATGACGAGAAGGTGATTCTTTTCTCATATTTATATTTGATAGTTAGAGAATATTAAGATTAGGTGCGAGTTCTTTAAACTCACACGTATGGTAAGTTCGTGACTCATAATCATATGGTCTGATGGAACCCCTCAGCGAATGGACGATTTTGGTCTGACTAGGATAAGTTTCTAAACCCATATGATTGTGGTAAGTTCCTGAACTCATATTGTGTGGTAAGTTTGATGAACTATATTGGGGTATCGAAAGGTGGTGGATTTAGAACTGTGAATTCTCAAAATGATGAGCATTGATGGAGTTAGAAATAGATAGAATTATTAAATAGTGGAGAAATGGGAGAAATTGAAGTTGATGAGGAGACATGGATATTCCAAATCTTCTAGCTATGTTAGACTTCGAAATTTATTGACTTCGTGCTGAAATTTACACTTTTGCTCTTCGAAAAATGTATGGGGCCAGATTTCTGGACCAGGGATTTTAAATGTACTATTATTCATATGTCTATGCAAATTGTTTCGGCTAGACAGAGTTGATTTGAAAATATCAAAATGTATTTTTAAATTTGTCATCAATGCATCATGAGACCTGATGTAGAATGACAGATGATGGAGTCATCAATACAGATTAACCTAGTGTTGGATGTGATCATAGGATCGTCAGCCCACTATGGTATGATGTAGTATGACAAAGTCACAAATGACGGAATCCTAACACACTGTTGCAACAGTGCAGTATTATGACGTCATAAAATGATTTTTGTTTTCTCTAAGGTATAAAAAAAAAATTGCATGCCAATTGAGTTGGCTATAATGATTCGATTGATGTCCGAATTATTGATGTAAGTCTAAGCTATTTGATTCGGCTAGACGAATGTTGCAATGTGTTTATGAAATTCAAGCATTATTTGAGAATTTATGCCAAACCAAATTATTTTGGTGCGGATTCTTGAGCTGGGGGAAATACCCGGAATAGGGGAATATAAGTGTCGGTTGTCTGGCACGGTCAAGATTTAATGTTATGCATACACATGGTGTACGAGAGGTCGATTCCCTCAAGTACAACTGGCGGAAAGCAACCCTTAATGTGGATGCTATAAGTGTCGGGTATCCGATGCAGTCAGAGTTAAATGTTATGCATATACATGGGGTATGAGAGGCTGATCCCCTCGAGTACTACTGACGGACTAATTCCTTGATTACGTTCATGGTCTTTATGAGGTAGATTACCTTTTTCATAATTAAAATTGGTAGGGGTAGTAATACCCGTAAACCTCTATGGTCATGGTTTTTATGACCCCTCAGCATAATATGAAAATTTTTAAGGAATATTTTATTTCCTATTTGTTCAAGTTACTTCACAATTATTGAACAATTGTTGAAGGTTCCTATTATTTGGGAAACTGATTTTGGGAAGAGTGATTATCCCAGGGAGAAGTAGTCGTAGAATGCGACAATTTTACGTGAATCCTTGAAAGAGGACAGTGTAAAGGTTAGATTGAAAACCTAGTTTTGATGGGTAGAATAAGCAAAGATGAATGCATTGAAATTTCGAGGACGAAACTCTTAGAAGAAGGGGTGAATGTAATATCCCGAATGTTTATGAGTTAGCAAATCATGATATTATATTATTATGATGATTGTGGCATACAATGATCCTTAGAAAAGGAAATTGATGGGTTAAACATAGGATAATACTCAGAGATTAAATAGGTAATATGAAACCTATGTTATAGTAATACGTTAAAATTTATTCAACGATAAAATTTCGGAAGAAATTAGACGAAAACTGAGTAAGAGGTTTGATATTTGTGATTCCGAGGACGGAATCCTTATAAGGAGGGAAGGATGTGACAACCCGGATTTTCGAGAATAATTATAATAAGAATTTAATATAGAATAATTCTTATTATGAGTCGCGTTTGAATATATATGTGTTATATATATTTATGTGATTAAATAGATGAGCTTAATATGTATATATATAAATTTGAAATATATACATAGATTCGGAATGAATGAGTTAATAGTTAATTATTGCAACGATCGCGAGTCATGGGTAGCTTGATAATTCGAGCTTATGAATATTATTGAATAAAATAGACTTTTATTGATAATATTATGTGGTAAGTGTTTAAAGGTTATATTATAACCTAGACTATGTGTAGACGATGATTAGTAAGTATCAAAGTTTTCGTATTAGCTAATTTGGCGGATTCGAGAAATATCGCTAGAGTACTATTTATTGGATTAAATAAATAGTTAAAGGATAATATTATTGGACGAGTTATTTATTGTAAAGACGCTAACCCAAAATATGGGTGAGATATATGTACGTTGATGTATATGATTATGGGGAGTTAATCGGAAAGAGTAGCGATCGCGAATCGTGAATACCCTTGTAATTTGGGTTTATTAATAGTATTAACGGATTAAATATTATTTTTCGGTGACGTGTTTAAAGGCTATTTTATAACCTGGATGATGTCAATGTATGAAGTTTTATGCGTTATTGAATCGTAGGAGTGAATAATTGATTTTGCGAAAGATCGCAAAATTACTATTCACGGGGCACGTTTCCCGAGGCACTATTCACGCCATAAAATTTTTGTGTCTTTTTCGATGTTGAATAATTTCATAAATACGTGTATGCGTACGAATAATTTTTCGAAGTGTCAGAAATTTTATTTGAGCTGATACGTGATTTTATCCGTATCCGAAATGTATAATAAGATTGTTCCGAATAAATGGACAAACCCCGTAATAATTATTTTTATGTGTTCCAATATTTATGGTAATGCCCATTTTAATTTTGGGTAGAGTTATCTGCCAATTTTGGTACAAAAGTGGGAGTTTTCGGATATAATTTTGGTGTTTTTGGGTATTTATTTTGGCTTGTCACCCCAAGAGGGAACCAATCCCTCATTTTGGACCAATCAAATGAGAGCATGAGGAGGAGATTGCCGGCAAGCTCATAGAGCTCCTAACCCATTTCCCAAATTTACTCCTCCACTCTCAATCCCATTCAAACCATTTGATTTCTCTCTTGCACCTCATTCAAACCAAACCATCAGCTGAGAGAGAGAGAGAGAGAGAGAGAAATCTGCAGCAAAAAGGAGGAAGAAAGAAGGAGGAGGTCGCCGGAAAAGTCGCCGGAAAAGAAGAAGAGTCGCCGGAAAAAGAAAATAGAAGAAAGGAAGGAGAAGAATAAGAGTACTCGGGTGAGCCAAGAAGGAAGAAAATCCTCAAGCCAAGCTCCAAGCAAGGCTTAGTAGCATCTATGAGGGATTTACAGAGGTAAATCATTAATTTGAAACCATTTTCATTTGAGTTGGTTAAGGTTTTCAAGATTTTCATGGTTTTAGAGCTTTTATGCTCATGGGTTGGTTTTCTTGCGATTTTTGGTGGTTTTGTTTGTGTTTGATGTTTGTAAATGTTGTTAAGAGGTTATATAAGCCATTGATAACATCAAAGTGGAACAAAAACGCAATAAATTCGTACCTATGCTTAAGGAGGATGAACAACATGAAGAACATGAAGAACTTGGACTTTTGGACGATTTAGAGGACTTTGTAGCTATGATTTCGTGTTTGTTTAATTCGTTTGTTGTTATAATATTGTACTTCCATGGGTTATGAGTTTAACCCAGTTGGAATGGAGTAAAAAGGGATTAAAATGAAGTTTTGGTGATGATTTTTGTGAAGAACACGAAGAACACCAAGAACACGAAAATATAACATGAGTTGATACTTTGGCCTAAGATTTGGCCATGTTAATGTTAATGGATAGCTCTGAATTTTTGATATGTTGTAGCCCTATGTCTTAGGAGTCCATAGAGTCCGGAACGGACCAATTTGAACGTGTATTGAGAGAGTTATGGTGATTGGAAGCAAGATAGGTCTAGAACACCAAAACAGAGCATTCCGGGAAGCAAAACGCGTTGGGGACTCAGGCCTAGCGCCAACGGCGCTTGGCTGGGCGCTGTAGGCGCTGGCCACGGGGCCAGCTACTGCATAGGAGCGCTGTAGGCGCTGGCCATAGGCCATTGTGAGCGCCAACGGCGCTGGTAAGGAAACTGGGCAAAACTGCTCCGACGTCCTTTAGTAAAATGGGCATAACTTTCTCATACGAACTCGGATTGAGATGATTCAAGATGATTCGGAAAGAGAACGAGTAGACCTACAACTTTCGTTCTTTGAGTTGTTCAATTTGAGGTCGGTAGAAATTCCCAAATTGACCATTTGTGTGACTGATGTGTTTTTGGAGGCAATCGGAGAGTGTCGGGCATGCGCGTAAGCACGCGTAATGCTCCCGACAATGTTAAATGATGTTCTAAGTTTTATAACATGAATGTTATGATTTATAATGATACTTAACATTAACCAATGAGTATTAGATAAATTGAATGGGCATGTTAGGCGTACGCAAATGCATGTCGCCTAGGCGTTCGAATAATCAAGTTTAGCGTATAGACGTGCAAGCGTCGTAACGTCGTAACTAGTGTGTATAATCTTGTTTAATATTTTGTTTCTACTAATAATGAAACATGATAGTATGTTATAAACCAATGTATGAGCATGCTAAGCACATGCAAAAGAGGCGAATTAGGTGTGTGACGTGTAAACGTCGAAACGCCGTGTAAAGTGTTAATGAACTTGAATAATGACTCGATTCAAATGAAACGAACATTATAAGATACGGGATGGGGTTAATGTAACCAATAAGTATTGATGGTGATAAGGGTCGTAACGTTTTCAAACGACGCGACGCCGAGTAACGTTTTAGAGTTAATCGCGTTATTAATTTATAATGCGCGAACAATATGAGATAAGAGTTGTTATATTGTAAACCATTATATGAAGCCTTTTTAGTGGCTAATTGGTATTTTATTGTTAAATAAATTGTGTAGGATATTTGAAGGACGAGCCATCATAATTTGGCAAGGAACGCTTAAAGGCAAGTTCTTTCAGTAACTTGTTAACTTGTTTAAATGTATTGATGTACATGACTTGATTACTAAATCTTTTACTATTATGTGGATTATATGAGAGCATGATTAAAGTGTGCATAATGTGCAATTATGTGATTATATTGTTCTATGTGGAACTTGAATTATTGTAAATATACAATGTGAGATGCATGAAGTATGCTGTGAGATACATGATGCATATATATGGATGAATTGCATAAGATTTATAATGCATGAGTAAGATGCATAGTATGAGAATCATGATGCATGGATAAAATGCAAACTTATGTGTTACGTGAAGCATGAAATGTGAAAACTGTCAGTTCTTGCTGAGCCGTCGTGCTCATTCTTGCAAAAATAAAACTTTTGCAGATTTACGATGCAATGCAATTATCTTGATATCGTGATGATAAGGATTAGAGGCGCATGGAAACAGGAAGGTTGCTAAATGTCCCTTTACTGTAATTATTTAGCTATGATGACGGTATATGATGTACGTGAATTTGACTATGTAAACCTTGAGTTAGAAATGAAGGTTATCCATTATAGTATTTATGATGTGATTATGTTAGTTACTTGTTATAGTAAACTACAAGGATGTCAATGTTATATAAAGGACATTTTTATAACGAATGTATTGGTTATTGAAAAACCTTGCGAATATTCAGGGATTGGACAAAGTCAAAATCTGAACCTTGCGTTCACACATGAGATATTGTAAAGGATCATGGTATTCATTCAACCTTGGTCATAAATGTTTTATTTAAGGTCTTCGTGCCTGGGATTAGATGAGGATATGTTGTTATATTATTGTAATTACATTCATGTAGTAAACCCATGTTGTACGGGTAGTACCGTGACGCGCCGGAATCGGGTTCAAGGTAAGACCCGAGTTTCGGGGGCGTTACAAATTTGCTCAATGTAAAAGTTGAGTAAAGAAGAACTTGCAATAATGTAAGAAGTTTAGGGTTAGGAACTTGCCTGTTTGCTCAGCTACAATTTAAATCTTAGCTTTAATTAATTGCTCTCGAGTGACCTATCATCGGGTAAAGTTGATTTATCAATTAACAGTTGTATATTGGCACCTCTTACTATACCTTTTACTCAACAGGTAAAATTCATCACCTATATTTAATTACTAATTAACATTAGCTAACAGAAAATTATTGATGACCTTTAGCTATTATTTAAACAGATAATAATTAATCATGGTCACTATCATTTGAATACTCAATTTATTACCTTTAATTGTATCTAGGTATGGTTTAACAATCCTTATAAAATAAATTTATTTTGGTTTAAAGATAACGGAAAACCCTTGATCATTTATTCATTAAGGTCCAAAAATAATTACCGTATTAATCTCCCTCATACTTGATCATCATTTCATTGATGATTAAGTACTTACCATCCTTATTATTTCTTACCTTTATTTATACTTAATTATTATAATAATCAAATACTTAGTACCTTTATTTATTATGTATTGGAAAAATAATAAATAATTATCCTTATTAACTTTATTCATATTTAATTATTATTATTGTTAAATAATAATTAAATATTTATTATCTTTATTTATTATTTATTGGAAAAATAATAAATAATTATTTTATTAACTTTATTCATATTTAATTATTATTATTGTTAAATAATAATTAAATATTTATTATCTTTATTTATTATTTATTGGAAAAATAATAAATAATTATCTTATTAACCTTATTCATATTTAATTATTATTATTGTTAAATAATAATTAAATATTTATTATCTTTATTTATTATTTATTGGAAAAATAATAAATAATTATTTTATTAACTTTATTCATATTTAATTATTATTATTGTTAAATAATAATTAAATATTTATTATCTTTATTTATTATTTATTGGAAAAATAATAAATAATTATTTTATTAACCTTATTCATATTTAATTATTATTATTGTTAAATAATAATTAAATATTTATTATCTTTATTTATTATTTATTGGAAAAATAATAAATAATTATTTTATTAACTTTATTCATATTTAATTATTATTATTGTTAAATAATAATTAAATATTTATTATCTTTATTTATTATTTATTGGAAAAATAATAAATAATTATTTTATTAACTTTATTTATTAGTTACATTAACCAATCCTTTTGCAGATGCATTATTGAACTCAAATGGTTAACTATCCATTAATTAAGCCAACGCAATTAACTGCTAGAACCTTTGAGGTTCCTCACAAAAATTTTCCCATACAGTATAACCAATATTATTACTACTAGAACCTTCAAGGTACCTTGACTATGATTTTCCCGTTAAAGACCTAATACAGTGTCCAACCCAACCAACACAGTCAGTCCAAATACAGAAGAAGGAAGAAAGAAATGAATGGAATAACCACAGTATCACATTACCAAAGATTTCCCAAACAAATCCAAACACAATTTACATGAACTGTTAACGGATTTTGAAACTCCAAACTTATAATAAAGTTTCCAATTTTATACCACAATACAATTATACACTGTGTAATACAAATCAACCAAGCTAATACAGTCAGCAATACCAAACTAATTACTCACCAAACTAATTACAGAAAATTTCCAAAGGACCTAAACCCACAAAATTTTTAGCTTCCATCTAAATGCAGAAAAAGGAAATAAGGAAGCAAATCAAATAACCATAGCAGCTCACTGTATACCTTGAGCCTGATCGTAGTGCGATTTTTCTCCTCCTTCCAAAATAATTCACCCAATCGGACATCCACTCCACCGCCGGTACCTTCGAATTGAAAATCGAAACCCCAAATTGGTTACCCCTGCTCCCTCTCTCTGACTAATTTCTGAACCCTAAAATTTTCCTTCACATTTGGGTCTCACAAGCAAGGGGAAAAATCAGTAGCTTCGGGGTCAATTTATAGGGGAAATACTTTACCCAAATGGCTGGATATTACCTCAGTTAGCCGGTCCAGGACCGTCGAGTAAAAATGAGCGGCGGCGACTGACCAGTCCCATCATAGCTAGCACCGGCCGGCAATTTCGAGCCGCACGCGTCTTCGTCGGTCGTGTCGCCAGATTTCAGGGACCCTTGGTCCGATTGGAGTAGCTCGGTCGTTCCTTCAAGTCTTAGACTAGACCGCTGGTTACCTTAACCTATCGCCGGCTTGCTGTCAAGCTGTCGCCAGCCTTCCTCTCGTTCCGTCTGGTCACTTGATGGAGAACCCTAGGCCTAGATTGGTTCAGCTAAATGAGCGCCTAGGGCTTGCTTGGTTTTGGTCTGAGGATTTGATCTGGCTTGATTTGATTTCTTTTCCCATTTGATTTTGCTAATGCTGATGTATCCCCAACCCCCAAATAAAAGGAGTTCAACCCGCCTGGAATGAGATAGGATGGACCGACCCGCTTGCTAAGGGTATGACCCGGCTGGTAAAAAAGAATGGGCTCAACCCAATAGGGTTGGGCCATTTGAATTAATTAAGGGGCGGCCCAAAAAGAATTGATCAAAAGAATAATTATGGGTCCATCTTAACAAGATGAAAATTGGGCAAGTCCAATTTAATTTATCCATAATGTTTTTTTTTTTTTTTTTTTCTAATATTTTAAATTAAATAACTAACCTAATTGATTAATTATTTATCATGATTCTCTATTTAAAAGAATTTATTTACTAGTCTTCTTTCCAAATTTTCTTGCAATTAAATTCTTAGGGTTAACCCACTAATTTATTTAGACTATCGGTGAGTCCCTTTAATGCACAGAAAATTATTGGATCACATATTTATATAAGTAAATAATAATACTTACATGGATCCAATTAAATTTGAAAATTAAATATAATCAAACTTATTTATTTAAATAAATTTGATACAGTGTTTAAAATTTCCTGGACATTACATCCTCTCCCCCTTATAAAAATTCCGTCCTCGGAATTTCAATCTAAGGTTACTCAAATAACTGGGGGTAATTAGCTCTCATCTTCTCTTCGAGTTCCCACGTAGCTTCTTCCACCGCGTGGTTTCTCCAGAGAACTTTAACCGAATGAATTATTTTATTCCTCAGCTTCTGCTCTTTTCTATCCAATATTTGGACGGGAATCTCCTCATACGATAAATCTCTTTCGACTTGTATTGGTTCATAGGAGATGACATGCGTATAGTCTGGCTTATACGGACGCAACACTGATACATGAAACACGTTGTGAATGTGCTCAAGTTCAGGAGGTAATGCTACCTCGTACGCCACTTCGCCTATCCTCCTTAATATCTCAAAAGGTCCTATGAACCTAGGGCTCAATTTACCCTTCTTCCCAAAACGGATCTTCCCTTTCCAGGGAGATACCTTCAGAAACACAAAACTTCCAACTTCAAAGTCTCGTTTCTGGCGATGTAAATCGGCATACTTTTTCTGACGATCCTGGGCTGCCACTAAACCGTTGTCTTATTACTTTAATAATTTCTACGGTTTGTTGTACCAATTCTGGTCCCAACAATCTCCGCTCACCAACTTCATCCCAACACAACGGTGTTCGACACTTCCTTCCGTACAATGCTTCGTACGGTGGCATACCAATACTAGCGTGATAGCTATTGTTATAAGCGAACTCTACCAGGGGCAAGTGATCGTCCCAGCTACCACTTAAATCCATCACAACTGCCCGGATAACATATCCTCTAGGGTCTGAATTGTTCGCTCACTCTGACCATCAGTCTGGGGATGATATGTCGTACTCATTCTTAACTGTGTTCCCAGTCTCTCCTGTAGGCTTCTCCAAAAATTTGACGTGAAGCGCGGATCCCTATCAGACACAATAGATACCGGCACTCCATGTCGTGATACTATTTCCTTCACGTAAAGTTTCGCCAGCTGTTGTTCCAATTTGTACCTGATCCTGATTGGTAGAAAGTGGGCAGACTTGGTCAAACGATCTACGATCACCCATATGGCGTCTAGACCCTTTTGCGTTGCTGGAAGTCCCACCACAAAATCCATTGTGATGTGTTCCCACTTCCATTCGGGAATCTCTAAGGGTTGCAACAATCCGCTCGGCCGTTGGTGCTCCGCCTTGATCCTCTGGCAGGTTAAACACCGGCTGACGAATTCTGCAACTTCCCCCTTCAAATGCGGCCACCAATAATGTTGACGAAGATCTTGATACATCTTGGTGCTACCCGGATGTACCGAAAATCTCGTATTATGGGCCTCCTGTAAAATTTCTTCCCTTAAGTCTGGTACATAGGGAATCCAGATCCTTCCCTCGAATCTCAGCAATCCTGTGCTGTCAACCTTATACTTTAAGGCTTTTCCCTCCGATAGCTGTTTCTTCATGTCAATGCATTCCTCGTCAAATTCTTGAGCCTCCTGTATCTTATCCAGTAGAGTTGGACCTACCGTCACGGCGAACACCTTTTCGTCCACCTCCATTGGATACCTAACTTCCAGCTCCAAACGTTCAAAGTCCCGTATCAATTCCTCCTGGACTGTCAGCTGCATCAATTTCACCTTGCCTTTCCTACTTAAGGCATCAGCCACTACATTTGCTTTGCCCGGATGGTACAGAATTTCACAGTCGTAGTCCTTGATCAATTCTAACCATCGGAGCTTGCCTCATGTTCAGCTCCTTTTGAGTGAAGATATATTTCAGACTTTTGTGATCCGTATATATCTCACACTTCTCCCCCGTATAGGTAGTGCCTCCAAATCTTCAAGGCAAACACCACCGCGGCTAACTTCAGGTCGTGAGTCGGATAACCCTTCTCATAATCCTTCAGCTGACGCGATGCGTACACCACGACCTTGCCGTGTTGCATAAGTACACAGCCAAGACCCTTGTGTGATGCATCGCTATACACTACGAAACCCCCAGTGTTTGTCCGGTAAGGTTAACACTGGTGCTTGGCTAAGTCTCTTTTTCAATTCCATGAAACTTTCCTCACATTTCTCCGACCAAATGAACTTAACTATTTTCCTGGTGAGATTGGGTCAATGGCGATGCTATCTTCGAAAAATCTTGTATGAACCTTCGATAGTATCCCGCTAATCTTAAGAAACTCCTGATCTCTGTTGGCGTCTTCAGCTGTTCCCAGTTGATAACGGCTTCTACTTTTGCTGGGTCCACCGAAACACCATTCTTGTCGATGACGTGACCCAGAAATTGTACCCTCTGCAACCAAAACTCACATTTAGAAAACTCTGCATACAACTTCTCCTTCCTGAGAGCTTCCAATACAATCTTCAAATGTTCAGCATGTTCCTCCTCTGTCTCTGAATACACCAAGATGTCATCAATGAATACGACTACGAACTTGTCCAAGTACTGCTTGAACACTCTGTTCATCATATCCATGAATGCTGCTGGTGCATTCGTCAATCCAAATAACACTACTAAGAACTCGAAGTGCCCATAACGAGTCCTGAATGCAGTCTTCGGGATATCTTCCTGCCTCACCTTCAGCTGATGGTAGCCTGTTCTTAAGTCGATCTTTGAAAAGTACTTTGCTCCCTTGAGTTGATCGAACAGATCGTCAATCCTAGGAAGCGGATACCTATTCTTAATCGTAACTTTGTACAACTCCCGGTAGTCGATACAAAGTCGCATAGAACCATCTTTCTTCTTTACAAACAGAACTGGCGCTCCCCATGGGGACACGCTTGGTCTGATGTAACCCTTATCTAACAGTTCCTGCAGTTGCACCATCAACTCTTTCATTTCTACCGGTGCCATCCGATACGGCGGCTTTGATATTGGTGCGGTTCCCGGTGCCAAATCGATAACGAACTCGGTTTCCCTGTCCGGCGGCAGTCCCGGAAGTTCATCGGGAAAGACATCGGTGAACTCTCTCACGACCGGTATTTGACTCATCTCATCCCCTACTCGACGGGTATCGACCACATGGGCCAAATAACATTCGCAACCCTTCTTGAGTAATCTCCTTGTTTGCATCATAGTAAGACAACAAGATTGTCTTGGTGACTTACTTCCGTAAAATACCACCTTCGACTTATTAGGCGTCTTCAGGTGTACACACTTTTCCTTACAGTCAATAACTGCTCCGTGGGTCGATAACCAATCCATTCCAAGGATCACATCGAACTCCCCCAAACGAATCGGTATCAAATCCACGCTGAGCTTAAATCCTCGCAAACTCGGCACAACAATTCCTATGAATGCATTCTACGGGGATAATTTCCTTGTTTGCTACTTCTACGTTCATAGGGTATTCCAACTTTTCACGAGGTAAGTCTAACCGTTTAGCAAATTCTTCAGAAACAAAAGAGCAAGTAGCACCCGAATCGAATAACACTTATATCATTGATTGGAATGATACCTGACACCACGTCCTTGGACCCTACGACATCCTTCCTTGTGACCATCATGGCTTTTCTGATCTTGGTTGTACTTTGTCAACGCTTCATTTCCTCCTCGGCAACGATTGCTTCCTTAAGTATCGTAGGAAATGTGTTGATCTGTAAAACCACAACCTTACTATACGCCCAGGGCTTCAACCCTTGATCAAATCTCTTCGCTCGCCTAGCTCCGGTGTCCACTTGGTGTGGATCAAACCTAGCTAGTTTGTTAAACTTCGTTGCGTACTCTGCTACTGACATATCATCTTGCTTCAGATCCAAGAACTTTATCTCCATACTTCCCTGCGTGCTTTCTAGAAAGTAATTTTTTTTTTTTGAAAAACAGCTCCTTAAAACGAGTTCACGCAGTCGCGCCTTCCCCAGCTCGGCTTCTATTCGCCTTCCACCAGTAATTTGACTCACCCTTCCTCATGAAAGTGGAAAACGAAGTCTTGTGTTCCTCGTTCACTCTTGCGACCTTGAAAACTTTCCCCATTTTTTCTACCTATGTCTGGGCTTCACTCGAATCCATATTCCCATGAAACTCCGGTGGTCCTAGTAATTTGAAACCCGTAAAGTTCGCCATGTGATTTCATGGCCAAACAACCGCAATGGCTGGTCTGCCTTGCATTGTTTCCTCTAACAAGTTCGCAAAGGTCCTCTTGGGGTCAGTCTGACCCTCCTCGTTATTCACTGACTCTTCCACCCTCGTGTATCGGGGTTGTCTCCTTGACGGCATTGTTTGTTCTAAACAAAACCTTACATAAATCCTTCTTGTTTTACACATCGTGCATAATTCTACTGATGTTATTCATTCAAGAGTCAAGGCACAAATCGATCACAATCAATCATGTAATAATAATACCACCTTTATATTCATACACCCCTTAGTGTGTCAAACACTTATAATTCCGGCATATTCCTATAAATGTTAACTATCCCATTAAGACACAAAGATGGGATTAATAAGAACTGCATTCCCCTAGACCTGAAAAGTGGGGATGTATCATCATCCTATCAACTCAAGGCACTTTTAGTAAATACTAATAAGCTCATCTTAGTACCTCGTACTACTTACATCATATAGCATTCCTGATATCCACTTATCCCTCTGTTACTAACAACAAGATGGGATTCACATAACTACTCCACAACTTACACAAAGTTGGGACTTACAACAGATATACTGCTAGCTGTACAAAAACTGAGATTCACATTTCTTACATGCATAGATATACTAGTACATATACATTGAATACTATTCTTCATTCATTACGACTCACAAAGGTCTTATAACTCTCAGACTTAACCTTTCTTTCTTTCATTTTCTCCACATATTCCTTATATCGGGCTCCAATTGATCCTCCTTAGGGATTTCTATTATCTCATCATTCAGTTCCATCTCTAGATACTTTTTTTTTTCCAGATCAGACACTAAATCTACCCTTGGTTCCTTTCTTATAATCTCTCTGTTGTCTCTCCTTTCTAATCATCAAAACAATCTAAATTGCCATCAGTCATCTCTTAATTTATTTATTTTTTTCATATAACATCATTCATCTCAATACTCTCAACTTTTGCTTAACAACTCTATATGAGTCCATTACCTTTGTCTCACCTGGCATTCCACCATAAAGCTTAATAACTTAACTAACATTTCAAAATATCGATATATTCATTATTTATCGAATCAATCATTTCCTTCTTGCAAACCTTAACCCAACAGATTCTAAGGTACCCTCTCTTCTTCACAAAGAAACTCTATACCACATCACTCCAATATCTTATCTAATGAATAGCCACAAAAATTGATCAATAGCCACAGAATTGATCAATAACATCAAATGATTAATCTAATTACCTCGAATATCTATAACTCCAGCTTACAATGGATCGTCCATACTTAATGGTCTTCACTTTGCCATATTATCTCATCAATACACATTCCTCAAATTATCCACAAGCTTAATAACACCAACGTATGATCCAAATCCTCAATTTTAAGATCATAATAAATTTCTACCCAAAAATAACTCTATATGAGTTCTATCCCCTTCTATTCCTCTATATTCTCTCAGGTTATAGCCTAAGGACTCTTTCTCCTAACGGTTATAACCTATAGCTCTGATACCAACCTGTGACGCCCCCAAATTCGGGTCTCCAATACCCGGATCCGGTCATCACGACCCAATACAAACATTCACCTCTAACAACATATGGTAACTAAAATGCGGAATAAAATAAACATACGTTGTTCATTACAAGGTGTTACTAGTCCCAGAATACAAATAAACCTTAAAAAACACATACACAATCCGTACCCTAATAAACTATCAGGGATTAAATTACATTACAGTAATTGACTACACATAATTTTTATTTTCTGCTACAATGAAGTCTATCACTTCATCTTTTCCTTCCCTTTGTTCTTTCCCTGACGTCTCGGGTTTAGCTGCAATGAGATCATGATATAGCAAGAATGAGCAACGAGTTTGCCCAGCAAGTTTAAAGTATGACAATAAGGATATATCATGATGAAGGAATATTAAGGAATTTCAACATTAGAAAAATCAGAAGCAAGAACAATAATTGCTTTTAGAACAATTGATAGTCAAATAGACTTTGAACGATAACTTCCAAAGGAGTCAATAGCTGGTTGACCCTCTGGTTACTGGCTACAGAATAACGTACTTGAGGGGATCAGCCCTCGCGTACCCTATGTATATGCATAACATTTAATTCTGCTATTTGTACCTTATATACGGTACGTGGGGTACTCCCCTATAAGTAAAGGAGTGTTCATACAGTCTAAGAATCCTCACCATTGATTGGTTCGGATAGCTTTTATAAATTTCACATACTTTGTCTGACCGAACAAGGGTTCAGACTTAACCATGAATGGTTTATAAATTCCTGAATTTAAATATAACGAATTTTCAAATGCACGAGTGCGAATGTCAATAAATATACAGATGTGGAATAATTTTGAAAGTAATTAGACCACTTAAGGCATGCTTGGAGATAAAAACTCAAGCTTAAAGAATAACTTGCACCAGTATATATATACCTTTTTGCACGAATTAGAAATAGTGCATAAGGCTTAGAAATTTGCTCAATGTAAAAGTTGAGTAAAGAAGAACTTGCAATAATGTAAGAAGTTTAGGGTTAGGAACTTGCCTGTTTGCTCAGCTACAATTTAAATCTTAGCTTTAATTAATTGCTCTCGAGTGACCTATCATCGGGTAAAGTTGATTTATCAATTAACAGTTGTATATTGGCACCTCTTACTATACCTTTTACTCAACAGGTAAAATTCATCACCTATATTTAATTACTAATTAACATTAGCTAACAGAAAATTATTGATGACCTTTAGCTATTATTTAAACAGATAATAATTAATCATGGTCACTATCATTTGAATACTCAATTTATTACCTTTAATTGTATCTAGGTATGGTTTAACAATCCTTATAAAATAAATTTATTTTGGTTTAAAGATAACGGAAACCCTTGATCATTTATTCATTAAGGTCCAAAAATAATTAACGTATTAATCTCCCTCATACTTGATCATCATTTCATTGATGATTAAGTACTTACCATCCTTATTATTTCTTAACTTTATTTATACTTAATTATTATAATAATCAAATACTTAGTACCTTTATTTATTATGTATTGGAAAAATAATAAATAATTATCTTATTAACTTTATTCATATTTAATTATTATTATTGTTAAATAATAATTAAATATTTATTATCTTTATTTATTATTTATTGGAAAAATAATAAATAATTATTTTATTAACTTTATTCATATTTAATTATTATTATTGTTAAATAATAATTAAATATTTATTATCTTTATTTATTATTTATTGGAAAAATAATAAATAATTATCTTATTAACCTTATTCATATTTAATTATTATTATTGTTAAATAATAATTAAATATTTATTATCTTTATTTATTATTTATTGGAAAAAATAATAAATAATTATTTTATTAACTTTATTCATATTTAATTATTATTATTGTTAAATAATAATTAAATATTTATTATCTTTATTTATTATTTATTGGAAAAATAATAAATAATTATTTTATTAACCTTATTCATATTTAATTATTATTATTGTTAAATAATAATTAAATATTTATTATCTTTATTTATTATTTATTGGAAAAATAATAAATAATTATTTTTATTAACTTTATTCATATTTAATTATTATTATTGTTAAATAATAATTAAATATTTATTATCTTTATTTATTATTTATTGGAAAAATAATAAATAATTATTTTATTAACTTTATTTATTAGTTACATTAACCAATCCTTTTGCAGATGCATTATTGACTCAAATTAACTATCCATTAATTAAGCCAACGCAATTAACTGCTAGAACCTTTGAGGTTCCTCACAAAAATTTTCCCATACAGTATAACCAATATTATTACTACTAGAACCTTCAAGGTACCTTGACTATGATTTTCCCGTTAAAGACCTAATACAGTGTCCAACCCAACCAACACAGTCAGTCCAAATACAGAAGAAGGAAGAAAGAAATGAATGGAATAACCACAGTATCACATTACCAGATTTCCCAAACAAATCCAAACACAATTTACATGAACTGTTAACGGATTTTGAAACTCCAAACTTATAATAAAGTTTCCAATTTTATACCACAATACAATTATACACTGTGTAATACAAATCAACCAAGCTAATACAGTCAGCAATACCAAACTAATTACTGACCAAACTAATTACAGAAAATTTCCAAAGGACCTAAACCCACAAAATTTTTAGCTTCCATCTAAATGCAGAAAAAGGAAATAAGGAAGCAAATCAAATAACCATAGCAGCTCACTGTATACCTTGAGCCTAATCGTAGTGCGATTTTTCTCCTCCTTCCAAAATAATTCACCCAATCGGACATCCACTCCACCGCCGGTACCTTCGAATTGAAAATCGAAACCCCAAATTGGTTACCCCTGCTCCCTCTCTCTGACTAATTTCTGAACCCTAAAATTTTCCTTCACATTTGGGTCTCACAAGCAAGGGGAAAAATCAGTAGCTTCGGGGTCAATTTATTGGGGAAATCCTTTACCCAAATGGCTGGATATTACCTCAATTAGCCGATCCAGGACCGTCGAGTAAAAATGAGCGGCGGCGACTGACCAGTCCCATCATAGCTAGCACCGGCCGGCAATTTCGAGCCGCACGCGTCTTCGTCGGTCGTGTCGCCAGATTTCAGGGACCCTTGGTCTGATTGGAGTAGCTCGGTCGTTCCTTCAAGTCTTAGACTAGACCGCTGGTTACCTTAACCTATCGCCGGCTTGCTGTCAAGCTGTCGCCAGCCTTCCTCTCGTTCCGTCTGGTCACTTGATGGAGAACCCTAGGCCTAGATTGGTTCAGCTAAATGAGCGCCTAGGGCTTGCTTGGTTTTGGTCTGAGGATTTGATCTCGCTTGATTTGATTTCTTTTCCCATTTGATTTTGCTAATGCTGATGTATCCCCAACCCCCAAATAAAAGGAGTTCAACCCGCCTGGAATGAGATAGGATGGACCGACCCGCTTGCTAAGGGTATGGAACCCCCGGCTGGTAAAAAAGGATGGGCTCAACCTAATAGGGTTGGGCCATTTGAATTAATTAAGGGGCGGCCCAAAAAGAATTGATCAAAAGAATAATTATGGGTCCATCTTAACAAGATGAAAATTGGGCAAGTCCAATTTAATTTATCCATAATGTTTTTTTTTTTTTTTTTTCTAATATTTTAAATTAAATAACTAACCTAATTGATTAATTATTTATCATGATTCTCTATTTAAAAGAATTTATTTACTAGTCTTCTTTCCAAATTTTCTTGCAATTAAATTCTTAGGGTTAACCCACTAATTTATTTAGACTATCGGTGAGTCCCTTTAATGCACAGAAAATTATTGGATCACATATTTATATAAGTAAATAATAATACTTACATGGATCCAATTAAATTTGAAAATTAAATATAATCAAACTTATTTATTTAAATAAATTTGATACAGTGTTTAAAATTTCCTGGACATTACATCCTCTCCCCCTTATAAAAATTCCGTCCTCGGAATTTCAATCTAAGGTTACTCAAATAACTGGGGGTAATTAGCTCTCATCTTCTCTTCGAGTTCCCACGTAGCTTCTTCCACCGCGTGGTTTCTCCAGAGAACTTTAACCGAATGAATTGTTTTATTCCTCAGCTTCTGCTCTTTTCTATCCAATATTTGGACGGGAATCTCCTCATACGATAAATCTCTTTCGACTTGTATTGGTTCATAGGAGATGACATGCGTATAGTCTGGCTTATACGGACGCAACACTGATACATGAAACACGTTGTGAATGTGCTCAAGTTCAGGAGGTAATGCTACCTCGTACGCCACTTCGCCTATCCTCCTTAATATCTCAAAAGGTCCTATGAACCTAGGGCTCAATTTACCCTTCTTCCCAAAACGGATCTTCCCTTTCCAGGGAGATACCTTCAGAAACACAAAACTTCCAACTTCAAAGTCTCGTTTCTGGCGATGTAAATCGGCATACTTTTTTCTGACGATCCTGGGCTGCCACTAACCGTTGTCTTATTACTTTAATAATTTCTACGGTTTGTTGTACCAATTCTGGTCCCAACAATCTCCGCTCACCAACTTCATCCCAACACAACGGTGTTCGACACTTCCTTCCGTACAATGCTTCGTACGGTGGCATACCAATACTAGCGTGATAAGCTATTGTTATAAGCGAACTCTACCAGGGGCAAGTGATCGTCCCAGCTACCACTTAAATCCATCACAACTGCCCGGAGCATATCCTCTAGGGTCTGAATTGTTCGCTCACTCTGACCATCAGTCTGGGGATGATATGCCGTACTCATTCTTAACTGTGTTCCCAGTCTCTCCTGTAGGCTTCTCCAAAAATTTGACGTGAAGCGCGGATCCCTATCAGACACAATAGATACCGGCACTCCATGTCGTGATACTATTTCCTTCACGTAAAGTTTCGCCAGCTGTTCCAATTTGTACCTGATCCTGATTGGTAGAAAGTGGGCAGACTTGGTCAAACGATCTACGATCACCCATATGGCGTCTAGACCCTTTTGCGTTGCTGGAAGTCCCACCACAAAATCCATTGTGATGTGTTCCCACTTCCATTCGGGAATCTCTAAGGGTTGCAACAATCCGCTCGGCCGTTGGTGCTCCGCCTTGATCCTCTGGCAGGTTAAACACCGGCTGACGAATTCTGCAACTTCCCCCTTCAAATGCGGCCACCAATAATGTTGACGAAGATCTTGATACATCTTGGTGCTACCCGGATGTACCGAAAATCTCGTATTATGGGCCTCTTGTAAAATTTCTTCCCTTAAGTCTGGTACATAGGGTATCCAGATCCTTCCCTCGAATCTCAGCAATCCTGTGCTGTCAACCTTATACTTTAAGGCTTTTCCCTCCGATAGCTGTTTCTTCATGTCAATGCATTCCTCGTCAAATTCTTGAGCCTCCTGTATCTTATCCAGTAGAGTTGGACCTACCGTCACGGCGAACACCTTTTCGTCCACCTCCATTGGATACCTAACTTCCAGCTCCAAACGTTCAAAGTCCCGTATCAATTCCTCCTGGACTGTCAGCTGCATCAATTTCACCTTGCCTTTCCTACTTAAGGCATCAGCCACTACATTTGCTTTGCCCGGATGGTACAGAATTTCACAGTCGTAGTCCTTGATCAATTCTAACCATCGGAGCTGCCTCATGTTCAGCTCCTTTTGAGTGAAGATATATTTCAGACTTTTGTGATCCGTATATATCTCACACTTCTCCCCGTATAGGTAGTGCCTCCAAATCTTCAAGGCAAACACCACCGCGGCTAACTTCAGGTCGTGAGTCGGATAACCCTTCTCATAATCCTTCAGCTGACGCGATGCGTACGCCACGACCTTGCCGTGTTGCATAAGTACACAGCCAAGACCCTTGTGTGATGCATCGCTATACACTACGAAACCCCCAGTGTTGTCCGGTAAGGTTAACACTGGTGCTTGGCTAAGTCTCTTTTTCAATTCCATGAAACTTTCCTCACATTTCTCCGACCAAATGAACTTAACTATTTTCCTGGTGAGATTGGTCAATGGCGATGCTATCTTCGAAAAATCTTGTATGAACCTTCGATAGTATCCCGCTAATCTTAAGAAACTCCTGATCTCTGTTGGCGTCTTCAGCTGTTCCCAGTTGATAACGGCTTCTACTTTTGCCGGGTCCACCGAAACACCATTCTTGTCGATGACGTGACCCAGAAATTGTACCCTCTGCAACCAAAACTCACATTTAGAAAACTTTGCATACAACTTCTCCTTCCTGAGAGCTTCCAATACAATCTTCAAATGTTCAGCATGTTCCTCCTCTGTCTCTGAATACACCAAGATGTCATCAATGAATACGACTACGAACTTGTCCAAGTACTGCTTGAACACTCTGTTCATCATATCCATGAATGCTGCTGGTGCATTCGTCAATCCAAATAACACTACCAAGAACTCGAAGTGCCCATAACGAGTCCTGAATGCAGTCTTCGGGATATCTTCCTGCCTCACCTTCAGCTGATGGTAGCCTGTTCTTAAGTCGATCTTTGAAAAGTACTTCGCTCCCTTGAGTTGATCGAACAGATCGTCAATCCTAGGAAGCGGATACCTATTCTTAATCGTAACTTTGTTCAACTCCCGGTAGTCGATACAAAGTCGCATAGAACCATCTTTCTTCTTTACAAACAGAACTGGCGCTCCCCATGGGGACACGCTTGGTCTGATGTAACCCTTATCTAACAGTTCCTGCAGTTGCACCATCAACTCTTTCATTTCTACCGGTGCCATCCGATACGGCGGCTTTGATATTGGTGCGGTTCCCGGTGCCAAATCGATAACGAACTCGGTTTCCCTGTCCGGCGGCAGTCCCGGAAGTTCATCGGGAAAGACATCGGTGAACTCTCTCACGACCGGTATTTGACTCATCTCATCCCCTACTCGACGGGTATCGACCACATGGGCCAAATAACATTCGCAACCCTTCTTGAGTAATCTCCTTGTTTGCATCATAGTAAGACAACAAGATTGTCTTGGTGACTTACTGCCGTAAAATACCACCTTCGACTTATTAGGCGTCTTCAGGTGTACACACTTTTCCTTACCGTCAATAACTGCTCCGTGGGTCGATAACCAATCCATTCCAAGGATCACATCAAACTCCCCCAAACGAATCGGTATCAAATCCACGCTGAGCTTAAATCCTCGCAAACTCGGCACAACAATTCCTATGAATGCATTCTACGGGGATAATTTCCTTGTTTGCTACTTCTACGTTCATAGGGTATTCCAACTTTTCACGAGGTAAGTCTAACCGTTTAGCAAATTCTTCAGAAACAAAAGAGCAAGTAGCACCCGAATCGAATAACACTTATATCATTGATTGGAATGATACCTGACACCACGTCCTTGGACCCTACGACATCCTTCCTTGTGACCATCATGGCTTTTCTGATCTTGGTTGTACTTTGTCAACGCTTCATTTCCTCCTCGGCAACGATTGCTTCCTTAAGTAACGTAGGAAATGTGTTGATCTGTAAAACCACAACCTTACTATACGCCCAGGGCTTCAACCCTTGATCAAATCTCTTCGCTCACCTAGCTCCGGTGTCTTCTTGGTGTGGATCAAACCTAGCTAGTTTGTTAAACTTCGTTGCGTACTCTGCTACTGACATATCATCTTGCTTCAGATCCAAGAACTTTATCTCCATACTTGCCTGCGTGCTTTCTAGAAAGTAATAAATTTTTTTTTTTTTTTTGAAAAACAGCTCCTTAAAACGAGTCCACGCATTCGCGCCTTCCCCAGCTCGGCTTCTATTCGCCTTCCACCAGTAATTTGACTCACCCTTCCTCATGAAAGTGGCAAACGAAGTCTTCTGTTCCTCGGTCACTCTTGCGACCTTGAAAACTTTCCCCATTTTTTTTCTACCCATGTCTGGGCTTCACTCGAATCCATATTCCCACGAAACTCCGGTGGTCCTAGTAATTTGATACCCGTAAAGTTTGCCATGTGATTTCATGGCCAAACAACCGCAATGGCTGGTCTGCCTTGCATCGTTTCCTCTAACAAGTTCGCAAAGGTCCTCTTGGGGTCAGTCTGACCCTCCTCGTTATTCACTGACTCTTCCACCCTCGTGTATCGGGGTTGTCTCCTTGACGGCATTGTTTGTTCTAAACAAAACCTTACATAAATCCTTCTTGTTTTACACATCGTGCATAATTCTACTGATGTTATCATTCAAGAGTCAAGGCACAAATCGATCACAATCAATCATGTAATAATAATACCACCTTTATATTCATACACCCCTTAGTGTGTCAAACACTTATAATTCCGGCATATTCCTATAAATGTTAACTATCCCATTAAGACACAAAGATGGGATTAATAAGAACTGCATTCCCCTAGACCTGAAAAGTGGGGATGTATCATCATCCTATCAACTCAAGGCACTTTTAGTAAATACTAATAAGCTCATCTTAGTACCTCGTACTACTTACATCATATAGCATTCCTGGTATCCACTTATCCCTCTGTTACTAACAACAAGATGGGATTCACATAACTACTCCACAACTTATACAAAGTTGGGACTTACAACAGATATACTGCTAGCTGTACAAAAACTGAGATTCACATTTCTTACATGCATAGGTATACTAGTACATATACATTGAATACTATTCTTTATTCATTACGACTCACAAAGGTCTTATAACTCTCAGACTTAATCTTTCTTTCTTTCATTTCCTCCACGTATTCCTTATATCGGCTCCAATTGATCCTCCTTAGGGATTTCTATTATCTCATCATTCAGTTCCATCTCTAGATACTTTTTTTTTTCCAGATCAGACACTAAATCTACCCTCGGTTCATTTCTTATAATCTCTCCGTTGTCTCTCCTTTCTAATCATCAAAACAATCTAAATTGCCATCAGTCATCTCTTAAATTTTTTTTTTTGCATATAAAATCATTCATCTTAATACTCTCAACTTTTGCTTAACAACTCTATATGAGTTCATTACCTTTGTTTCACCTGGCATTCCACCATAAAGCTTAATAACTTAACTAACATTTCAAAATATCGATATATTCATTATTTATCGAATTAATCATTTCCTTCTTGCAAACCTTAACCCAACAGATTCTAAGGTACCCTCTCTTCTTCACAAAGAAACTCTATACCACATCACTCCAATATCTTATCTAATGAATAGCCACAAAAATTGATCAATAGCCACAAAATTGATCAATAACATCAAATGATTAATCTAATTACTTCGAATATCTATAACTCCAGCTTACAATGGATCGTCCATACTTAATGGTCTTCACTTTGCCATATTATCTCATTAATACACATTCCTCAAATTATCCACAAGCTTAATAACACCAACGTATGATCCAAATCCTCAATTTTAAGATCATAATAAATTTCTACCCAAAAATAACTCTATATGAGTTCTATCCTCTTCTATTCCTCTATATTCTCTCAGGTTATAGCCTAAGGACTCTTCTTCCTAAAGGTCATAACCTATAGCTCTGATACCAACCTGTGACGCCCCCAAATTCGGGTCTCCAATACCCGGATCCGGTCATCACGATCCAATACAAACATTCACCTCTAACAACATATGGTAACTAAAATGCGGAATAAAATAAACATACGTTGTTCATTACAAGGTGTTACTAGTCCCAGAATACAAATAACCTTAAACACATACACAATCCGTACCCTAATAACTATCAAGGATTAAATTACATTACAGTAATTGACTACACATAATTTTATTTTCTGCTACATGAAGTCTATCACTTCATCTTTTCCTTCCCTTTGTTCTTCCCTGACGTCTCGGGTTTAGCTGCAATGAGATCATGATATAGCAAGAATGAGCAACGAGTTTTCCCAGCAAGTTTAAAGTATGACAATAAGGATATATCATGATGAAGGAATATTAAGGAATTTCAACATTAGAAAATCAGAAGCAAGAACAATAATTGCTTTTAGAACAATTGATAGTCAAATAGACTTTGAACGATAACTTCCAAAGGAGTCAATAGCTGGTTGACCCTCTGGTTACTGGCTACAGAATAACGTACTTGAGGGGATCAGCCTCGCGTACCCTATGTATATGCATAACATTTAATTCTGCTATTTGTACCTTATATACGGTACGTGGGGTACTCCCCTATAAGTAAAGGGGTGTTCATACAGTCTAAGAATCCTCACCATTGATTGGTTCGGATAGCTTTTATAAATTTCACATACTTTGTCTGACCGAACAAGGGTTCAGACTTAACCATGAATGGTTTATAAATTCCTGAATTTAAATATACGAATTTCAAATGCACGAGTGCGAATGTCAATAAATATACAGATGTGGAATAATTTTGAAAGTAATTAGACCACTTAAGGCATGCTTGGAGATAAAAACTCAAGCTTAAAGAATAACTTGCAACAGTATATATATACCTTTTTGCACGAATTAGAAATAGTGCATAAGGCTTAGAAATTTTGCTCAATGTAAAAGTTGAGTAAAGAAGAACTTGCAATAATGTAAGAAGTTTAGGGTTAGGAACTTGCCTGTTTGCTCAGCTACAATTTAAATCTTAGCTTTAATTAATTGCTCTCGAGTGACCTATCATCGGGTAAAGTCGATTTATCAATTAACAGTTGTATATTGGCACCTCTTACTATACCTTTTACTCAACAGGTAAAATTCATCACCTATATTTAATTACTAATTAACATTAGCTAACAGAAAATTATTGATGACCTTTAGCTATTATTTAAACAGATAATAATTAATCATGGTCACTATCATCTTAATACTCAATTTATTACCTTTAATTGTATCTAGGTATGGTTTAACAATCCTTATAAAATAAATTTATTTTGGTTTAAAGATAACGGAAAACCCTTGATCATTTATTTATTAAGGTCCAAAAATAATTAACGTATTAATCTCCCTCATACTTGATCATCATTTCATTGATGATTAAGTACTTACCATCCTTATTATTTCTTAACTTTATTTATACTTAATTATTATAATAATCAAATACTTAGTACCTTTATTTATTATGTATTGGAAAAATAATAAATAATTATCTTATTAACTTTATTCATATTTAATTATTATTATTGTTAAATAATAATTAAATATTTATTATCTTTATTTATTATTTATTGGAAAAATAATAAATAATTATTTATTAACCTTATTCATATTTAATTATTATTATTGTTAAATAATAATTAAATATTTATTATCTTTATTTATTATTTATTGGAAAAATAATAAATAATCATTTTATTAACTTTATTCATATTTAATTATTATTATTGTTAAATAATAATTAAATATTTATTATCTTTATTTATTATTTATTGGAAAAATAATAAATAATTATTTTATTAACTTTATTCATATTTAATTATTATTATTGTTAAATAATAATTAAATATTTATTATCTTTATTTATTATTTATTGGAAAAATAATAAATAATTATTTTATTAACTTTATTCATATTTAATTATTATTATTGTTAAATAATAATTAAATATTTATTATCTTTATTTATTATTTATTGGAAAAATAATAAATAATTATCTTATTAACCTTATTCATATTTAATTATTATTATTGTTAAATAATAATTAAATATTTATTATCTTTATTTATTATTTATTGGAAAAATAATTATTTTATTAACTTTATTCATATTTAATTATTATTATTGTTAAATAATAATTAAATATTTATTATCTTTATTTATTATTTATTGGAAAAATAATAAATAATTATCTTATTAACCTTATTCATATTTAATTATTATTATTGTTAAATAATAATTAAATATTTATTATCTTTATTTATTATTTATTGGAAAAAATAAATAATCATTTTATTAACTTTATTCATATTTAATTATTATTATTGTTAAATAATAATTAAATATTTATTATCTTTATTTATTATTTATTGGAAAAATAATAAATAATTATTATATTAACTTTATTTATTAGTTACATTAACCAATCCTTTTGCAGATGCATTATTGACTCAAATTAACTATCCATTAATTAAGCCAACGCAATTAACTGCTAGAACCTTTGAGGTTCCTCACAAAAATTTTCCCATACAGTATAACCAATATTATTACTACTAGAACCTTCAAGGTACCTTGACTATGATTTTCCCGTTAAAGACCTAATACAGTGTCCAACCCAACCAACACAGTCAGTCCAAATACAAAGAAGGAAGAAAGAAATGAATGGAATAACCACAGTATCACATTACCAGATTTCCCAAACAAATCCAAACACAATTTACATGAACTGTTAACGGATTTTGAAACTCCAAACTTATAATAAAGTTTCCAATTTTATACCACAATACAATTATACACTGTGTAATACAAATCAACCAAGCTAATACAGTCAGCAATACCAAACTAATTACTGACCAAACTAATTACAGAAAATTTCCAAAGGACCTAAACCTACAAAATTTTTAGCTTCCATCTAAATGCAGAAAAAGGAAATAAGGAAGCAAATCAAAATAACCATAGCAGCTCACTGTATACCTTGAGCCTGATCGTAGTGCGATTTTTCTCCTCCTTCCAAAATAATTCACCCAATCGGGCATCCACTCCACCGCCGGTACCTTCGAATTGAAAATCGAAACCCCAAATTGGTTACCCCTGCTCCCTCTCTCTGACTAATTTCTGAACCCTAAAATTTTCCTTCACATTTGGGTCTCACAAGCAAGGGGAAAAATCAGTAGCTTCGGGGTCAATTAATAGGGGAAATCCTTTACCCAAATGGCTGGATATTACCTCAATTAGCCGGTCCAGGACCGTCGAGTAAAAATGAGCGGCGGCGACTGACCAGTCCCATCATAGCTAGCACCGGCCGGCAATTTCGAGCCGCACGCGTCTTCGTCGGTCGTGTCGCCAGATTTCAGGGACCCTTGGTCCGATTGGAGTAGCTCGGTCGTTCCTTCAAGTCTTAGACTAGACCGCTGGTTACCTTAACCTATCGCCGGCTTGCTGTCAAGCTGTCGCCAGCCTTCCTCTCGTTCCGTCTGGTCACTTGATGGAGAACCCTAGGCCTAGATTGGTTCAGCTAAATGAGCGCCTAGGGCTTGCTTGGTTTTGGTCTGAGGATTTGATCTCGCTTGATTTGATTTCTTTTCCCATTTGATTTTGCTAATGCTGATGTATCCCCAACCCCCAAATAAAAGGAGTTCAACCCGCCTGGAATGAGATAGGATGGACCGACCCGCTTGCTAAGGGTATGACACGGCTGGTAAAAAGAATGGGCTCAACCCAATAGGGTTGGGCCATTTGAATTAATTAAGGGGCGGCCCAAAAAGAATTGATCAAAAGAATAATTATGGGTCCATCTTAACAAGATGAAAATTGGGCAAGTCCAATTTAATTTATCCATAATGTTTTTTTTTTTCTAATATTTTAAATTAAATAACTAACCTAATTGATTAATTATTTATCATGATTCTCTATTTAAAAGAATTTATTTATTAGTCTTCTTTCCAAATTTTCTTGCAATTAAATTCTTAGGGTTAACCCACTAATTTATTTAGACTATCGGTGAGTCCCTTTAATGCACAGAAAATTATTGGATCACATATTTATATAAGTAAATAATAATACTTACATGGATCCAATTAAATTTGAAAATTAATTATAATCAAACTTATTTATTTAAATAAATTTGATACAGTGTTTAAAATTTCCTGGACATTACAGTCTTGGGGCTAGATTTTTGAGGTTACCTTATTTTGTAGATATGCAGCCGTTTCTAGGGCATAACCCCAGATGGATACTAGAATGTCGGTAAAAATCATTATGGACTGCACTATGTCCAACAAGGTACAATTTCTCCTTTTAGATACACCAATCAAGTATTGCGTATCAGGAAGTGTCCATTATGAGAAAATACCATTTTGAGATGATCTAGAAACTCATTGTACAAGTATTCTTTCCTCGATCTGATCAAAGAATCTTAATACTCTGTCAATATGTTTCACTTCTGAACACTTTGAACATTTCAAATGATTCAGACTTGTATTTCATCAAATACACATATTCAACTCTTTGAATGACCATCTCCTTTTCTTTTATTAGTTTGTTCAATTTGCAAAATAATTTTCATGTAAGTCAAGTATACAAAGTCTATCAAGTAATCTTCCAGTTTCAAACAAAACATTATCATTATAAATAGAACAACAATTATTCTTAAATATAATACCAGAACCTTCCTTGTCCAACAACGGAAGTAATAATGTTTCTAAAGAGAACTGGAACATAATAACAACTTATTAACTTAATAGACTTGCCCGTAGGCAATGCTAAACTATAAGTTCCTACGGTTAATGCAGCAATCATTGCTTCATTCTCCACGCGTAAGATTTCTTATTCTTTGTTTAGCTTTCTACTTCTGCTTAGTCTCTGCATTGGATTGCATACGTGAGAACTACAGCCGGTATTCAATACCCAAGTAGAACCTTGACTTATAGAAAAATTTATTTCAATCATGAACAAACCTATATTTGTAACCGAAGCTTCACTAAGCTTCTTCTAGTTAGCTTCTGTAAGATTCTCCTTACAGTTTCCTTTCTAGTATTCAGGCTTATTGCAGTGGAAGCAAACTCCTTTGCTATCTACATCAGTTTTGTTCTTATTGTCCTTTGTTTTTGCCTTTCCTTTTACCTTCTTTGAATTGTTCTTCTTTTAAGAAGATCCTTTGGCCCTCTTCTGCTTCCTCGAAGAATCATCTACCAGTAAGACTTGGTCTTTCTTGGTTAGAAAGTGACTCTTTACAGTTTTTCAACATGTTTAAGCAACTCAGGCAGGCTGACATATAGCTTGTTCATGTGGAAATTCACAACAATTTGTGAGAAAGAGTCCGGAAGTGATTGCAAGATCAAATCTTGGATCAACTCTCCATCCATTAAAACCCAGTTGTCCCAATTGTTCAATCAGATTGATCATTTTAGGACATTTGTCTGTACTGTAGTGCCATCGATTATTCTAGATCGGAAGAGCTCCTTAGATATCTGATATCTTATAGTCCTACTTTCTTCACCCTTCAACTCCTTGAAGGTGCAGGAGTATAGTAGGAGCATCCATAGTTTCATGCTGACGCTGAAGCTCGTTACTCATGGATGCGAGCATGATGCATTGAGCCAACTGTGCATCATCTTACTACTTTCTAAAAGTAGCAATCTCTTCCTCAGAGGCATTTTCTGCAACCATTGCAGGGATAAGCGTATTAAGGACATAAGATAGCTTTTCAGCCTTGAGAACTATTCTCAAATTTCTTAACCAGTCCTTTTAATTTGGTCCGGTTAATTAGCATCTAATATGTTATGCAGTGATAATGAATTAGACATCGTAAAATTCTATAAATGAATTTGTAATTTAACAACATTTTAGCATACATTCATTTCTTAATTAATTACCAAAATAAATTAGGTCTTTATTTTAAATTGGTATCTCTCACTTTTTCATCAAACTATATTACCCTCAATATATATAGTTCGACAATTCTAATTAAAGATTTGCTAGTGAGAATAAGGATCCCATTTCAAATGTATATAGCCTTGTGTGTGCACAACAAACTATATATAAATAAATAGGTAGACAACTATTGTCAATTACATCACTATGTAACTCCTTGTATTTTGCCTCTTAGATTATAATGGTCAAGTGTGTGCACATCCGGACTAAAACAATCTAAGTTAAGTCCAACCTAGCACTTCCATATATTCGAAAGAAAAACACTGTCCTTATGTGTGCACAACAAAACAGCATCGTTCAGTCTATTTATAAGCATCAAATGTGATAAAACAACATCTTAAATATTTAATACTCGCCTTGTGTGTGCACAACAAACTCATATTAAATATTTAATACTCTATTGTTTTACCATGCTAGAAGGCGACGTTCGATATTCCAAATATCTTTGAACGCTTAGGACTTAATATAATTGCTTTGAGGGCTTTGTTATTATTTGTCTCATCTTGTTTAGCGCGCATGCACATATATATATAAAATACGCGTCATATTATTTGACATGCGAAGCATGTTGTATAATATATAATATATATATATATATATATACATAATAAGCATGCACATATAGAATACTATATTCTACCCGGATTGATTATGGACTTTTATTCTAGTTTGGTTCACTAGAGCCACCAAGTGAACCAAAAGGTCAAACCTAAGGTGCAAGAATTAAATTTAAATATAACTATTACATTTAAACCCGGGCTCCATTACAAACGGGTCTTCAAGCGCTCCTTGCTCCTTTGTCTCCAATTCTTCAAGTAATTCTAACTAAACCTATTACATAAACTATTTACAATAAATAGAAACCTTGATCAGCAGTCAAGGGGAGGTACATAGGAAGAAGATATAATTTACATCAAGAAAAACTAGAGAAGACGAGGTACGCAGACCCCATTTATAAAAACCCATTCATTCAAGCATCCACTAAAATAAATCCAATCACACATTGGTCAGTAGTCCATAATAAATCCCTATTTATTATCATACATATCTCCATATGTATTAATAAATAACATTCATCTCATAAATAATAAAACCATTCCATATATGCATTGATATCATTTAATGGGCAATTAAAAGTTTACTAGAAATTCAATTTTGAAACAAAAATAAACTCCTTTATTTTAATCAAAATTTAAATCATGATAAACTTATTTATTTTATTTTATCCAATTTTGAATAAAAATAAACTCCTTTATTTTTTAATCAAATTCCAAATCAAAATAAACTCCTTATTTTAATTAACATGGAAACCAATTTCAAGTTCAAAATAAACTCTTTTATTTTAACTTAAAATTGTTGGAAAATAAAATATTTTGAATCCTATTCCTTATCAAAATAAACATCTTTATTTTTAAGGAAACATGGAATCCAATTCCATGTGTGAATAAACTCCTTTATTCTAGGAAACATGGAATCCTATTCCATATGTGAATAAACTCCTTTATTCTTAATTTATATCAATTAAATAAACCATTTATTTTAATTGAAGAATAAATTTTATTTTTTTTTCGATTCTGCCGTCCGGCGCAGCTGCGCCCAGATTGAACTGGGAACCGGCGCAGCTGCGCTCAATCCCAGGAAACGTTTTTCTGGGTTTGGGCACAGCTGCGCTCCAGAATGAACTGGAGCCGGCGCAGCTACGCCGCGTAGCAGATTTCGGGAAAAACAGGTTCTGCCCAAAAATTCGATCCAATCGCATATCATACACACATGGAATAATCATAATCGATAATTAGCATAAGGTTAGGCTCTGATACCACTGTTAGGTTTGTACATAGCGCGAATATGCAATCAAATTACATAAATAGTGCGGAAGCGCGATAAAACGGATTTTAAAATTTTTCATACAAACCATCACCATGATCATCCATGTGCTCAATTATCAATTAAACGAAAGAGATAGAGATTAAGAAATTATACCCTCGTAGAACCGTGCTTCCTCGGGTACAAGTTCACCTCCAATTCCTTCGCGTTCTCCTTGAATTTCACCGATTAAATTCCTTCCTTTGATCAACGTTAGCCACCCAAGTGTTTGGCCTCTAGAGGTGATCCACCAAGGAATAATAGTTGTTCAAGAAGATGGGTGTTGGCAAAACTCTAGTTTCTATCTCTATAGAATATTACAAGTACTCTCCACCCTCTCCAATTCTTATGGAAGAGTGAGTAACTGTCTAACCCCAAATCATGATAAGACTCCTCTTATTTATAGATATAGGGAACCCTCCTAAACTATTTAGGATTAGGATTTTTATTTTAATTAAACTCCTTTAATTAATTGAACTCCTAATCCAATTAGGAATTCATGAGAGAGTACTTCTATTAATTAATTCCCAATCCCTATTAGGAATTAAATAATAGTAATAGTAATAATAATAATAAGACTCCTCTTATTAATTTATATTTAATATTTCCAAAATATTAAATAATAAATATTAAGCTATTTAATTTATTCTATCTCCATAGATTAAATTAAATACACTTAACTTATTATTACGATTATGCCATTTACTTCTTAAATAAATATTTTCCTTTTGCGGTGTGACCCTTTAGGTTCTCCATATTAAACCGGTTGTGAATAAATCAATTAGAACAATTCTAATCTTATTTAAATAAATAAATTAAACTATTTAATTTATTTAAATAAATAATATTTATTCTACAATAAGGGTAAACCCCCTTAGCGATCAACGACTTTCCAGATAATATAGATTTCAACATTAATCACAAAAGAACCTTTCAGTGAATAGTTACTGTACAATTCAATCCTTCTACCATACAATGTCCCAATTAAATATAAGACATGGAATTACTGTCAAGTCTTATTTTATTTAATTATATGTATTTCGATTCTCGAATGCACAACTCTGATAATGTAAATTAGAAACTCCTTTCTAATTTCATTCTGCTTTGGCCAAAGACTTCTGAGTCGTCATTTATCGAATCATATAGGACATTCTCTCCTTTTACTAGAAGTGGTAGATTCTTTGTAGATTCTCCTTCATAAGAGCAAGCAACGTATGTACTAATCTATCCGGATTCACTAATCCCCTTTTTAGTAATCCAACGATTAGGAACGATTTTAGTTTGTGAGCTATCTAGAATTTAGATCTCATTAGCATGATCCCCATCATAATTCTAAAAGCATTGCTCAAAACTATGGGTTTATCACATTTAATATAACAACACCATGTAGATAATGTAAAATGCCTTTAATAACCGAATAAGATTACAAAGTATATGCTACATCATATCAAATATGATTGGCTCGTGTGCATACTACTTTCAGAAGTCTATAGTGATGTGCTCCCATTTCCATTCCGGTATATTCAGTGACTGAAGTAATCCACTCGGTGTCTGATGTTCTGCTTTGACTTGTTGACAGGTGAGACACTTGCTGATGTACTCTGCTACGTCCCGCTTCATGTTGGGCCACCAAAAATATTGACGAAGATCACGGTACATTTTCGTGCTTCCTGGGTGAATAGAATATGCTGAATTATGTGCCTCATGTAAGATCTCATCTCTTAATTCAGTCACGGCTGGCACCCACACTCGCTCCTCATATCTCAAAATACCATCTTTATCCATTCGGAATTTCTCTTCCTCATTTTCTGCGATCCTTTTCTGTATCCTTTCACACTCTTCATCCTTTTCCTGTGCTTTTTTCACTTTGTCGAGTAACGTCGGACGAGCTTCAATTACAAATAACTTCTCTGCTGCCTCTGACGGACTTTTCACTTCAATTTTCAGTCTCGCCATTTCCAGTATTAACTCATCGTGAGTTGTTAACATAAACAATTTCTCGTTCCCCTTCCTACTCAATGCATTTGCTACTACGTTTGCTTTTCCCGGGTGATAAAGAATTTCACAGTCGTAATCTTTGATCAATTCCAACCCCCTCCTCTGTCGCATGTTCAACTCCTTCTGTGTGAAGATATATTTCAAACTCTTATGATCTGTGTATATCTCACATTTCTCCCCATAAAGGTAATGTCTCCAAATCTTTAATGCAAATACGACAACTGCTAATTCCAGGTCATGGGTAGGGTATCGCTTCACGTAATCCTTCAACTGTCGTGATGCATACGCAATGACCTTGCCATGTTGCATTAACACACAGCCAAGACCCTTGTGTGATGCATCACTATACACTACAAAACCTCCCGTATCATCTGGTAGGGACAATACAGGCGCCTCGCTTAACCTCTTTTTTAACTCCTGAAAACTGTCCTCGCACTTTTCAGACCATACAAACTTCACCGTCTTCCCCGTCAGATTGGTCAACGGGGTTGCTATCTTCAAAAAATCCTGGATAAATCTTCGATAGTACCCGGCTAACCCTAAGAAACTTCACACTTCTGTCGGCGTCTTCGGTTATTCCCAGTTACTAACTGCCTCCACCTTCGCAGGGTCCACTGAGATACCGTCTTTGTCGATCATATGCCCTAAAAATTGTACCTTCTCCATCCAGAATTCGCACTTGGATAGTTTTGCGTATAACTTTTCCCTTCTCAACGTCTCCAGTACTTTGTTTAGATGATCGATATGCTCTTCTTCGGTCTTCGAATAAATCAAAATGTCATCAATGAAAACTACTACGAACTTGTCTAAGTACAGCTTCAGAATTTAGTTCATCAAGTCCATGAATGCTGCTGGCGCATTAGTCAAACCGAAAGACATCACCAAAAACTCATAGTGACCATATCTTGTCCGAAACGCAGTTTTAGGTACATCTTCCTTCCTTACTTTTAGCTGATGATATCCGGTTCTCAAATCTATCTTCGAGAAGTGTCTGGCTCCTTTTAGTTGATCGAACAAGTCGTCGATTCTTGGCAATGGATACTTATTCTTGATCATTGATTTGTTCAATTCCCGGTAGTCGATGCAGAGTCTCATCGATCCGTCCTTCTTCTTGACAAACAAAACTGGTGCTCCCCATGGGGACACACTTGGCTGAATATACCCATTGTCCAGCAATTCCTGAAGTTGTAGCAACAATTCCTTCATTTCCACTGGCGCCATACGATACGGAGCCTTCGAAATTGGCTCAGTCCCTGGCACTAAGTCTATTGCAAATTTAATTTCTCTGTCTGGCAGAAGACCGGGTAATACAAGTTGGAAATACATCTGGAAACTCTCTCACTATCGGTATATTTTTAGTTTCTACACCTTCTTTCTTTGTATCTACAATATAGGCTAAGTAGCCTTCACATCCTTTCTTTAACAACCTCCTGGCCTGCATCATCGTAAGACAACAAGAACGTCTCAGCGATGTGCTACCATTAAACACTACCCTCGACCGGTTAGGGGACTCAAAGTATCCCTTCCTCGTCAATTCTTGCTTCCGGAATAGCCCCTTCTTGTACTTTTTTCATCTTATTCACCAGTTTTCAGTTATAGTAGATTGAGTAGCATTAATTTTGTTGATTAAGGCGGTTCTACTCGTATATGTGCAATTTTCATGTGGGTCCCTGGTGTCTTTAACTCTATCTCCATCTTTTATAAGTAATACAAAATACGCCCTTGTGTTATCAGTGTTGCACTTATACTCGTATATGATTTTCTACTTAAATGCGTCGGCTACCAATATGATCGTAATCCTTCAACAGCTTAAGCCAACGTCGTTATCGCATGTTAAGTTCCTTCTGGGTGAAGAAATATTTGAGGCTTCTATGGTCCGTATGGATCTCCACTTTCTCCCCATACAAGTAATGTCTCTAGATCTTCAATGCAAAAACGACCACTGCTAACTTTAGATCATGAGTAGGGTAATTCTTCTCATATTCCTTGAGTTATCGAGAGGCATAAGCTATAACTTTTTCGTGTTGCATGAGAATGCAACCTAGACCTCTGCTTGAAGCATCACTGTAGATGACAAATCCTCCCGATCCTGATGGTATTGTCAGAACATGGGCTAAAACGAGTCTCCTCTTGAGTTCTTGGAAGCTCTTCTCCCATTCTTCGCTCCATTTGAATTTTATGCTTTTCCGAGTCAACTGAGTTAATGGAGTGGCAATTCGAGAGAATTCTTCTATGAATCTCCGATAATAACCAGCTAGGCCCAGAAAGCTTCGTACTTCAGTTATTGTTTAAGGTTGTTGCCAATTTAATATTGCTTCAATCTTCACAGGGTCAACCGATATTCCTTACTTAGAGATCACATATCCAAGGAACGTTACTTCCTCAAGCTAGAACTCGCATTTTTTTAACTTGGTATATAGCTTGTTCTCATGAAGCTTTTGGAGTATCAATCTCAAGTGGCGTTCATGATCTTCACGACTCTTAGAGTATATGAGGATGTCATTAATAAAGATAACCACGAAATGATCCAAATATTCCTTGAATATTCGATTCATCATGTCCATGAAGACAACAGTAGCATTAGTTAATCCAAAAGGCATGACTAAGAACTCGTAATGCCAGTATCGAGTTCTAAATGCAGTCTTTGGAATGTCATCAGCTTTAATCTTTAACTAATAATATCTAGAACGGAGATCAATCTTTGAAAAGTATTAAGTACCTTGCAACTGTTCAAACAGGTCATCAATTCGAGGTAATGGGTACCTATTTTTTATGGTGACATGGTTTAACTCTCGATAGTCAATGCACAATCTCATACTCCCGTCTTTCTTCTTCACGAATAAAATAAGAGCACCCCAAGGCGACGTACTCAGACGTATGAAACCAATATCTAACAATTCCTGGAATTGAACTTTTAACTCTTGAAGTTTAATGGGAACCATTCGATATGGGGTCTTGGAAATAGGTTTAGTACCGAGTTCAAGGTTAATACAAAATTCAATTTCACAGTTGGGGGGGTGGTAAGCTAGGAAGTTTTTCGGGAAATACGTCAGGAAATTCATTAACAATGGAAATATAATTCAAATTTGATGTATTTTTGTTTAAATTAGTGACATGGGCTAAGAAGGCTTGACATCCGTTTTTCAATAAACAAATGACTTTATTGCTAGAAATGACAGTTATTGATTTCAACAGTTTGGTTGCTTAAATTTTCATAACAGGTTGATTAGGAATATGAAAACTAACGATCTTATGAAAGCAATCAATTTTAGCATGATGGGTAGTTAACCAATTAATTCCAAAAATCACATCAAATTCATGCATTTCTATAGAGATAAGATCAACGGGTAATGTGAGGGTGTCGATTTAAACCCAAACAAGATATATAGACAGTAGATGTAACGAATATTTCTCTTAATAGAGTTTCAACAAATAAGTCAAAGTCTAATTTCTTAGGAGTCAAGCTCAAACGTTAAGCACATGCAGGTGAAATAAAAGAGTGGATAGAGCTAGTATCTAACAGGACATAAACTTCGCAAGAGTTTACGAGTAGCTTACTGGTTATAATTTTATTTGGGTTCCACGCCTTTTGGGATGTCACGACAAAAGCTTTTCCCTGAACCATAGGTTTCGACTTGTCCGTGTTAGCCTTGGGTGTCACCATTACAGATGAATTCGATTTTGCTGACGGACAAAATCGAGCAATGTGGCCTTTCTTCCCATAACTGTAACAAACCTTGGATGACTGAGTACAGTTTGGGTTGATATATTGATTAGTGGTCGAGTTGGTTCGACAACCACTTAGCTTCCTATATTGATAATCATTGAAATATTGGTGTCGCGCTATCGATATACATATGACGAGAAGGTGATTCTTTTCTCATATTTATATTTGATAGTTAGAGAATATTAAGATTAGGTGCGAGTTCTTTAAACTCATACGTATGGTAAGTTCGTAACTCATAATCGTATGGTGGAACCCCTCAGCGAATAGACGATTTTGGTCTGACTAGGATAAGTTTTAAACCCATATGATTGTGGTAAGTTCCTGAACTCATAACGTGTAGTATGTTTGATTAACTGTACTGGAGTATAGAAAGGTTGTGGATGAAGAATTAAGGATTCTAGTATAATAAATTTTAAGGATGATAGAAATAGATAAAATTATTAGGCAATGGATCATTAGAAGAATTGAAGTTGATGGTGGAAGCATAGGTATTCCAAATCTTCTAGCTATGTTAGACTTCGAAATTTTTGACATCAAGTTAAATTCGCACTAATGTGCCTTTAAAAATAAAAATAAAATTTTTATTATCCTCAAAACGGAGTGACGAGTGTGTAGAAGTGGGCTTCGAACCACTAAACGCATCGTTACCTGTTGCGGCATGATAACACCAAAAGAATGATTTTTGGTTTTGAACTGTTTAAAGAAGAGTCTACGCTATTTGTTTCGGCTAGACAAAAATGATTTAAAATATCAAGATGTATTTGTAAATAGTCATCAATGCATCATAGAACCTGGTGTAGAATGACAGATGATGGAGTCATCAATGCAGATTAACCTAGTGTTGGATGTGATCTAAGGATCGTCAACCTACTATGGTATGATGTAGTATGACAAAGTCACAAAATGACGGATCCTCAACGGACTGTAAATACAATGCGGTATCATGACGTCATAAAATGATTTTCAGAATTTTGAACTAGTTAAAGAAAAGTCAATGCCAATTTAAGTGGCTAGACACATGTTTCGATTGATATTCGAATTATTGGTATATGTCTAAGATAATTGATTCAGCTAGACAAATGTTTATGAAAATTCTAGTAATCTCTTTGAAAATTTATCCCGAACCAAATTATTTTGGTACGGACTCTTATGCTAAGTATGAGGTGAACAACCCCAGTTGGATAAAATAATCCAATCTATGCGCGCATATAGTCGCTATGTAAAATTGATACGTTGTGCACGACGTAAGGGTACGATAGGCTAATTACCTAGCGTACTTGCAGAGGTAGTTTACCTTCTTCGTGATTGTAAACATACCTAATAAATTACCGTTTTGCGGTGTCACTACCGTTAAAACTATGTGTTCATGGTCTATATGTCCCCTCAGCATGATATGCAAAATTATTTTAACTCCTTAAAGAGAGGTTATGGTAGAATGTGATGATGGAAAAGATCCTCATAGAAGGAAATAACATGTACTCATTAAATTGAGAATGTAATCAGATGTGATCAGATAAAGGTTAAGTTAAAAACCTAGTTTAGATGAATATACTTGTAGTGTAATAGTGATTCCGGGGACCTACGAAAATTTAGAAGATCTTAAATGATTAAATTAAAGGTTAAGGTTTAAAACCTAGAATGGAAATGAAGGATTTATTAAAAATTTTAAGAAAAAAACTATATGGTTTACTATTCGAAAGAGAATAGAGAAAATATGGGTTACAAAATTTCAAAACCCTAGAAATGAATTTATATGTACTGGAAAGAATATTAAGGATAATAAAGTATTACGATACCTATAAATTTGATGTCAACAGAAAGTGTTATTTTCATTTAGTGGTCTTAGTATTTTAATTATATACTAATGACTTAATTTAAGAGATTTATTTTAGTATCTCAATTTATTAAATTAGTTGGTGTGAATATGTGAGTAAATGAATATGGATATTATGTGTTTGTTTATATTTGTTATTTATATAAACAAATAAAGGAAGGTCTTGTAAACCTAATTATATATTAGGTATAAAAGATTAAAAGTGGTGAACCATGCTAATTTACATGGCCCAAATCATTGTTAGTTAAAGGAGGTAGGTCCCACTAATAGTTTATTTAATTTAGTGGACTAACCTAAGAATTTTTATATCAAACAATTGATAAGATAATAAGAATAATTAAATATTCAATTAAAGTGAATATAGTAAGTGAATAAATTTTGTACATTAATTAATATGGGTATTAATTAATGAGAATTATGTGTTATATGGATAATTTATTTTAATAGTCCAATTTAGTAAGGAAAAAGCTAATGGACTAGCCTAATTAGTGTATTAACCAAGCCTACTCATTTAATTAATCATGGACTTGGATAATTAATGTGTGGACTTATTAAATTAGCCCAACACTTAATAAATTAGTAACCAATCATGGATTAAATAATCTTAGCAACTAGTAGCCCAAAGCATTTAAAAGTGAGCCCAAAATGATTTAAAATGAAGTCCAATTGTTAGCCCAATTGGGGAGCCCTTTTAGCAACTTGCTTAATTTAATAAAGCAATAA
Source organism: Aralia elata (assembly GCA_034770075.1). NCBI lineage: Eukaryota > Viridiplantae > Streptophyta > Magnoliopsida > Apiales > Araliaceae > Aralia > Aralia elata. The sequence continues at coordinate 68,004,482 of CM068385.1, forward strand.
AAGAAAAGCAAAAAGTGAGCAAAATAAAGCAAGGAGGCTGTCGGCAATAAGAGGAAGAAAAGGGGATTGTATGTAATGATTTCTTTACTTTATTTTTTTTGTACCAACTAGCCATGTGTCCCTTTATTAGTGGACCACCATATTCTTATCCAAGATTGCTAGTGTGCTAAAAGATAAGATGTGACAAGATAAGATAGAGAGAGAAGATTTGTTGGGAGATGATATATAGATATAGGTATTATATGTATACATTTTTACTAACAATAATTAAAACACTTTACTTTATTTTATTTTTATTTCTCTCACTTCCCAAAGTAGCAACTAAAGAAAGAGAGAGAAATAGAAAGGGAGATTCCGACCATGAGAGAGGAGAAGAGAGGGAGGAGTATCCATGGAAGCCATGGAAGAAGAAAAAGAAGAAGAAAGAACCAAGAAAGAAGAAAGGTATAAAACCTTTAAACCCTAACTAGTTAATTCCTTTTAAATTTTATTTGATTTTGGTGATATAAAAATTTATGATCTTATGGTCTAAAACTATTGATCTATATGTGAATAAGTGTATTATGTGTAGATCTTGCATGTTGGGTGTTGATTTGTTCAAAAGAAAAGAAAAGAAAACTTGTTTGTTTTAAAAAGGGTTAGAAAACCCTAGCTTTTGCTCACTTTGTATGAGTACCATTTGAAATCTATGATCTCTTTTTGCGATCCGTCAAAGAGGGGTGCTAGATATATAAGTTAAGTGTTAAACCTAAGTGGTAGAAGTCAACAATAATTAGTACAAAAGTCGTAGGAACTGTTTTGGTACAAATAGTCCACATTTTCCAAAAAGGATAAAGGGACTGCTACAATACTGTTCACATCCAGGGGTATTTTCGTCCAACTTTTGTGCTCAAAAAATTCTGGAAACATTTGGACTGATAATATGATAAGTTATATGAGTCATGTAAAAATTTGAGAATTTTTGTCCTTATAGAATGATAGTTATGGATTTTATGGCGAAGGACCTCAAGTCGGAAAACGGGACAAAACCGGCTGACCCTTTGCTTATGTGCACTGTTTTGACCACTTAACAAGTGCAATAAATTCAGGCCTTTTTACCACTGAAAATATAGGGAGTTAGGTAGCTCCTGTCCAAAAATCGTTGCATTCCGACTTGTAACGAAGAATCTACGGCTAAAATAAAAATGTAGAGTTTTTCGGCGAAAACGGCTAAAATTGGAGTTCTTATAACTCTGATGGCCACAAAAGTTTAACTGGAACCTCATGTTAATATGTATAAGATCCTATCAAAAATTTGGAGTCATCAGAGTTGTGCAAGATAGTAATCATTTTTCTTAGTTTTGAAAGTTAAAACGGACGTTTGAAAAATGTTAAAGGAAATTGAAAGCTTTCATAAGGAAAGTATTTTTGTGTATGGAATATATGTATATATGTGTGGCAAGATTTGAAAAAAATAAAAATCAATTATTAAAAGAGGTTAAGTCATTTTGAGAATGCAACTTCCAATTCGGTTTGCTGTATTCATATTTGGTTTAATGTTTTAGCATTCGGTTTGCTGTATTAGCATTCGATGTGCTGTAGTATTATTTGGTTTGATGAATTGGAAATTTGATATGTTAAAAAGGGATTACAGTTTGAATCCAGCTTGCTGGATTGTGGTATTCGGCTTGCTGAATTAAAGAATTCGGCTTGCTGAATTGGTGAATATAGTTTGCTGAATTAATGAATTCGGTTTGCTGAATTAGTGAATCTAGCTTGTTGAATTTGTAGGATAGTTTTGAATCCAGGGTTTCTGGATTGGATGCTTGTTTGAATCCAGGTTACTGAATTAGTATGTTTAGATAATCCAACTTGCTGGATTAGGTATTCAGGCTTAATGGATTATAAAGAGAACTTATAAAATGAAAGACTTAGTGTTAAGTCATAAGGTTTATGATAAAGTAGTAGTACAATTGTGTTCTTTAATAGTTGATGTATAGTAGCTATGCTAAACAATTCCTTCAGGGAGCGGAGGTGTATACGAACTAGCAACCGATCTAACTCACTGTGAAAACAGTGTAGACGAGACGGAAACTAGTTTTTTTGGTTGTTTGTGGAAAACCACTCAGCATACTATATTGAACTCTGTTAGAGACTCGATGTGTGCTAGTCTTAGAATTAAGAATGCGTATGGTGTTAAGGTACTATCTAATATTTGCTTATGTGCTTAAATATTAGAAGGAGTGTTATAGGTAATATATGTGATGCTAATTGAAAGATCAATCTTATAATTGATAAGTCTTTCATAAGAGATTAAGTTAGATTGCGTAGCAGTAATCGACGGTATAGGCAAGTTTCCTTAACCTTACTGAAGTTCATATTAAGCAAGTTCCTCTTAACTCAAACTTGAGTTGTTATGTTTCATGCATGCTAGTGGTTTAATTCTTTATAATTATTCCACCTCCTTAAATTTATTGATTCGCACTTAGTGCATGTTGCATATGTTCATCAGGTATGAAAGGCTGATCATCTTCATTACCATAAGGTTTAGTTAAATTTGTTCATGGTCATTATTGACACCATATATTATTGAATTCAGTTCATTCAATCATTGAAATTTTGATTTATGTTTCTTTCACAATTATTATATTATTGAAAAGTTCTAAAACCTTATTCATTCTTTCAATCATGATATATCTTTATTGTATTTAACTTGCTGAGCAAAGTAGTTGCTCACCCTTACTATATCATGATAACAAATTTCAGATTTAAGGCGAACGTTCGAGGGAAGACTGTACAAAAGCAAAGAACAAGATTAGATGGTTATGCATGATAACCAAATTAGTTATTTGATGTAAGTTAATTGTGTAAACCTTTTATGAATCTAAAGGTAAATATGTATTAAGTTAAGGTTATAGACCTTGGGATATGTAGCAAAGTTTAATGTATAAACAATTTATGTTTATATCTTCCGCAATAGTTGTAAATATGATGTATCGTGATGCACCAGGTCCGAGGTTCAAGGGACCCGGGTTTGGGGGCGCTACATCAATAATGTGAATTACTGTGAAGTTGCTACTAGGACAATTATTGGTTTAATAATATGAAATACCGTGCATTTGATATTGTGACAATTATTGGTTCAATAATATGAAATACTGCGCAATTGCTACTGTGACAATTATTGATTCAATAATATGAAATACTGCGCAATTGCTACTGTAGAATAGCGCGTGCTACTGTTCCTTTATCACTAGGTATTTTAACAATTAAAGGTAACAGTTCCGCCGATAATTTTTTATTAAAAAAGTTATTTTTGTTGTTTTCTATATTCGACAATTATTTCGTTATGGGGCCCACCAACGATTGGTTGTTTCAACGCCATCATACTTTACCGAATATTCCCCGACATAACGAATATTCTCCGACATACTTTTTTTCTTATAATTTGCACATATCACCATTAACTTTAACCTTTTTTATCAATTTAATAATTTACTGTTTAGAATAATATTTATAAAGAAAATTAAGTTTTATTTATAAAAGTTGGGGTGTTACATCATGCCTCGATGTCAAGAGAGGACATGCCTGTGGTACCCCCACAGGTGATTATAGCTCAGGTGTACCTTATCGCTTATTCTACAAAGATATGATGTCATAATACATGCGACATAATACCAACAAAAAGGATCTAAACGTACATGTTTGAACGAAATCAAATCATAGACAAAATACCTCCAAAGTAATGTAACAATATGTACTGCTTTACAAGGATCAATGAAGTTCTATGCGTGAAGAACAAATTCAATAGATTACAAAATATAAAGTTTGGAAACATTTAGACCAAACTAAAACAAAATAAGGATTTGATTAGAAACGAAACAATTAAGCGAGTACTCAAATTCTAAAGGATTAGCAGTACAAATAAATCAACATAATGATAGTATCGCTGAAGAAATATGAATTGTGTTCAAAATTATAATAGAAGGAAAATAGTTCAAAATCCCAGACCAGCCACTTCTTAAAATTCATAACAAATCATACATTAATCTTTAAACGGTTCAAAATTGGTGAACATATTTTCAGCTTATATATATGTATAACATATTCAAAAATTATAAAATCCAACTAATGGATTAAGAGATATAATAACCACGCAATAGACCTTAAAATATAGAAACTGATTTTCAGATTTTAACGTTTACATTCAATCAAATTATATTCCTTTATATAAATTTATCTCCTCTTTCTTATTATGATGATATCTAATTCCATGTTTGTATTTTAATTATAAATAATTCCTTTTATAAAAATCCGCATATTAATATTTTAAAATTATAATACAAAATAATTTTACCTTCTTTGTTCGTTATTCTACAAATCGTAACAGTAAAGAATCTAACTTTTGGATTTCTAGAGTCTTCAAAATCTCTTCATGTCTTCACAAAAATTGTACCTCTCGAAAAGATACATGAAATAGTCTCAAGAATCACTCGATTCAGAATTAATATGATTGAGTTACGAATTTTTAAAATTAGGCTGAAAATATTGACGGGAATCAGGACAAATTGCAGTTTTCAAAAATTTAAGTCATGAAGATGACGTCAAATAACTTCTCTTCCTCTTCATAATTGTAGAGAACGAAAAACTGAAGAAACGTGCTTTAGATTCACTCAATTTTGACATCGGATGAATTAATTATGATTTTTCTAAAGAGCTGCAGTGCACATGAGAATTCTACTCGGGAATTCAACTAACCAAATTAGAATAAGATTAGGATTACATCTCCACTCTTTAAATATAAATAGAAAACAATATAGGAGTTACCAAAACTTTAATGAACTATTTAATTTTAATAAAAGCAATTATTAAATTATCTACTAAAAGAATTTAACTTTTTAAGCGAAATAAAAAAATAGTAACTTACATTTCTTAATTCAATTATACTTTTAGAAAAATTTAAATTAATATTTAATTATTAACAAAAATTCGGGTTATTACAGTTGCATTGTGTAGTAAAAAAGTTTAGCTACAAGAGAAACAATTGAGCATAATAGTAAGTGTAGTACTTACTGTTGTATTGTGTAGCTTTAACATTGGTTGCAATAATAACGGGAAAGTCTTCAACTATTTCAGCTATATCAACACACTCGTGCGAAACAAATTCGTCCCAAGTAGCAAGGCGAGTAGCTTGTAAGCTGTAATTGGGAAGAATAATCATTTAGGTGAGATATAATGTCTGTGATAGGAAACGATGTGTAATTGAGTATTAGAAAATAATTTTTTCGTACGATTGATCATGTATTATAATATCCCGAAGACGTATTAGTAACCTTGTTTACCGTCTTGTTATGATTTTTTTTACACACACCTACTTGGTCACTGTCAAGGATGGAACCTAGGACCTCCTGCTTAGCAAGAGGCCTAATACACCAACTGAGTTAGAGCTTTTGGTGTCTTGTTATGGTTTTTGAGGATAAAACTTCACTTGCAATGGCCAAAGATATCTGTTTAGATGTTAGCATTATACAATAATGAATCTATAGGTCGTAACTGCTAGGTTTTATAGAATAAACATGATAACAATTAGAAACAAATGATTCAGCAAAAGAGAAATAGAAGTCATTATTACCAAAATTTGTGTTTGTTGTTTAGTTCAGCTACAACTTCTTTTAATGTGAGAAAGTTGTATGTAGACGATGGGAATTGTGGTCAACACTAGCTCAATTTCTTCAACAATAATGAGTTTAGAATGAGTTGATGTTTATTTTCAACAATTTGTTGTGATGGGGCAACATTTCGAATTGTACCATTGGAAAAGATATAAAAATTGTCAATGTGCAGCAGATTGTCGAATCTAGATATATCATCATCAAAAGAAGTTGTCTGGATCCTTGTGTCCTGCAAAGTTAAATGTACAAGTTTGGAGTAAAATTTTTTTGGAAAGTATTTCATAATATATATTTGTAGCTTACCTCGTAGTCAGAGAAGATGAAGTGTTGGTACTTTGTTACTTCGGATGCAGAGGTCCGAATGTATCTTTTTCTAGTAGTCGGAGTTTACACTTCCACATTCTTGTTCGTTCATTAATTTACTAGTAGTCGGAGTTTACACTTCCACATTCTTATTCGTTCATTAATTTACTAGTAGTCGGAGTTTAAACTTCCACATTCTTGTTCGTTCATTAATTTGGCTCAACATGACGAGTTCCGCTTCCATTGTTGTCCTAATGAGAGCATTAGTTATTGCATATTGTTGATCAAAAGTAATTTAATATTGATTTAACAACAATATGTTTAAGCAATTTATAGATATTGTATACTACTAAACACATAGAACTGTAGAAATTAATATAAAAAATTAATTTTTTTAGAGAGAAGTAAATGAGCATATTGGAATGGAGAACACTATTTCCACATGTGTTTTTAATATTTTCACATGATTATCTCTCACATGAAGGTGAGACCCACTTTATGCTAATGTGAGAGAGAACCAAGTGGAAATATCAAAAACACATGTGAAAATATCAGTTTCCTATTGGAATTCATACTAACCACGATGTACAAACTACAGTTTGACAATCAATTTGTAAGTGGTATATCATATGTATAATGAAGCAGAATTTGATGTAAGGTAGTAGAAACATTTAGTAATTACAAGTTGTATTAGGCCCGAGATTAGAAAAAGTGGAAGACTCATACGAAGGCCTATTACAAGTGGTTTTTGAGGATAAAACTTCAATTGCAATGGCCAAGATATCTGTTTAGATGTTAGCATTATACAATAATGAATCTATAGGTCGTAACTGTTGGGTTTATAGAATAACATGATAACAATTAGAAACAATGATTCAGTAAAAGAGAAGTAGAAGTCATTATTACCAAATTTTGTGTTGCTGTTTAGTTCAGATACAACTTCCTTTAATGTGAGAAAGTTGTATGTAGGCGATGGGATAGTGTCAACTTGCTCAATTTCTTCAGCAATAATAAGTTTAGAATGAGTTGATGTTTATTTTCAATAATTTTTTGCGATGTGGGGCAACATTTTGAATTGTACCATTTGAAAAGATATAAAAATTGTCAATGTGCAGCAGATTGTCGAATCTATATATATCATCGTCAAAAGAAGTTGTCTGGATCCTTGTGTCCTGCAAATTTAAATGTACAAGTTTGGAGTAAAATTTTTTTGGAAAGTATTTCATAATATATATTTGTAGCTTACCTCGTAGTCAGAGAAGATGAAGTGTTGGTACTTTGTTACTCCGGATGTAGAGGTCCGAATGTATCTTTTTCTAGTAGTCAGAGTTTACCCTTCCACATTCTTGTTCGTTCATTAATTTACTAGTAGTCGGAGTTTACACTTCCACATTCTTATTTGTTCATTAATTTACTAGTAGTCGAAGTTTAAACTTCCACATTCTTGTTCGCTCATTAATTTGGCTCAACATGACGAGTTTCCGCTTCCATAGCTGTCCTAATGAGAGCATTAGTTATTGCATATTGTTGATCAAAAGTAATTTAATATTGATTTAACAACAATATATTTAAGCAATTTACAGATATTGTATACTACTAAACACATAGAACTGTAGAAATTAATATAAAAAAATAATTTTTTTAGAGACAAGTAAATGAGTATATTGGAATGGGGAGCACTATTTTCACATGTGTTTTTAATATTTTCACATGATTATCTCTCACATGAAGGTGAGACCCACTTTATGCTAATGTGAGAGACAACCAAGTCAAAATATCAAAAACACATGTGAAAATATCAGTTCCCTATTGGAATTCATACTAACCACGATGTACAAACTACAGTTTGACAATCAATTCGTAAGTGGTATATTATATGTATCATGAAGCAGAATTTGATGTAAGGTAGAAACATTTAGTAATTACAAGTTGTATTAGGCCCGAGATTAGAAACAGTGGAAGACTCATACGAAGGCCTATTAGCCCCCCCGATCTCGGATGTTTCGTTGAAGCATTGCAACCTTCTTTCCTGGGAGCATATTAGCATAATAATCTCGCTGCCTCTTGCGTCTAATTTCTAATGCAGTATTTGAGGAGTTGGCAACATCTGTTACAGGTGCCTAGCATAAATGCACAAATGGCTGCCAGTTTTTATTTGCGGCGTTTGTTTCTTTTTTTCAAGTGTACCCAAAGTTTTTCCCCTTGTCATGCTAGCAAAGTATCGTGTTTGTTGTTTGTGCTTACCAGCAGCTAATATATATGAAGAAAAATGCACGAATTACATACACAATTTAATATGTAATTTTTTTACTTTGTGATGAGTAGGTTTTACACCTACGAATTGAGTACGTTTGGCTTGATAATTTGTGAGTTCTTAAGTATTTTAAGTTAGTATTAGGTATTTATAGTGTTTTTATGTTATTTTGTAGGAATGAGCAAGGAAACGCAATCCGAACATCTTCTGGAGTACAATAAGCAAGCAAACGCAAGAAGGGAAGATTGCAGGGTTTTTAACACTAGGTTGGATGTGTGTTCTTGGTTTGGAACTTAGATTGTATTGTAGAGCTACTCCTTAGCTTTCCAGAATATCTTGAATCGTCACAATCGGAGTTCGGATGAGAAAGTAATGATCGTTTTCCCAACGGACGTTGAACCTCAAAGTTTGGAGTTATCATTTGCATAGCACCCACTTCAAGCCCAATTTCTACTTTGATCAAATCTGAATCTCTCAATTCTCAAAGAATGAAAGTTGTAGATCTCGTCGAGAGCTTCGATTTGATAGGTGGCAGGCCCGTAACTCCTCCCGGATCAAAAGTTATGACCATTTTACCAACAGATGTCCGAGCAAAATTTGGTCAGGCGCGGCCGCGCCGTTTCCAAGTTTATTTTAGGCGCGGCCGCGCTGGTCTGCAGAGTGGAAAATATGATTTCTGGCACTTGGGCGCGGCCGCGCTGCTTCCTAGGCCAAATATGGGCGCGGCCGCGCTGGGTCGGGTTTTTAAAAAGCTTATTTTTGACCCAACTTGAATGAAACAAGGATTGTAACTTCTAATTGGTTTAGGATTTAACTAGAACCTATAAATACATGATATAAAGCATAAGAATGGAGGAGATTTTGCTACTTTTTGCTAACCCTAGTTTGGGAGAAAGAGAAGGAGGCTTGAAGCAATTGCAAAAGTACAAAGGACTCAATTAAGGAGCTGAAGGAGAGACTCAAGGATTGCGTTTACAGATTCTATTCTCTTCTCTATCTCTTATTTTGTATTCTTAAATGCTTTATCAATTGTGAATTATGAATTTTTATTCAATCATGAACTAATTTCTTTTTAAGATTACAATTGAACTTATTGCGTAGCTTTTATTGATATGCTTCCTTATTAAATATTGTTGATTATTATCGGGTTGTCTATTATGATTTGTGATTAATTGCTTAATTATCTGATCAACAATTACCGTGGTAATCTATATGACATCGAGAGATGGATTATAGATTTAGACCTAATCATAGTAGCATGTGATTGTGTTTTCTGCATGTCGTTGGAATTCATGATTTGTGTCTAGGATAGAGATATACCTATACGCCGCATGTAATCTGAAAGAGAACCTGAGCTTTAAATCCTTTTTAATTGTAATTCACATAGAGATATAGTGAATTAGTTAACTAGGGTGTTCATCTTAATTCTATCTTTTGTGGATTTAAGTTGATTCGTTTATGATACATCGACAGATGGTTATAAATATTGATGAGTTCTTGATTAACAATCCGGAATAATTAATATAACTTAACAGGAAGTGTATTAATTCAAGTGAAACATTAAGGGAAATTGTAATCTTAAGCCTTTTTATCTGAATTCAATTCTTGGTAGTTAGTAATTAGTTAGTTTAGTACTTTATTTTCAAAATTCAAAATCTTTTATCGAATTGTTTAAATAAAATTAATTTGATTATGAGTTAGTATTTGGTAATTATTATTAAATAATTCTTTGTGGGTTCGACACTCTCTTATCACTTTATTACTTGTTGATCGTGTACACTTGCACGTATTTATTGATTGCTAAAATCGACAAACACTTTGAAAGAAAGAAAAAAAATTAAAGATGATTTCATAATGCTCAGTAATCAAGTTCATTAACTGCATAGTTATATGATATTAAATTAATAGAAAATATATTTCGTAAAATATAAATATCACATACAAACAATATAGCCCGTAGTAATGAACCTAGTGTAAGTTTGCAAAATCACAATTAAAATAGAGATACGCAACGGAAAATGGAAATTAAATTTTTTTGCAACTTATCCATGAATCACCTTATGCATAACTATTAATTGAAGAAGAAGATGAACAAGAAATATACCTTAATAGATCCAACCTTTGAACCGCTACAAGATCTACTCCTTGTTGATTTCTTCAAGCTCCTCCTTTCTTTGTTTCTTGGATTAAACACTAGCTTTAAAGTGTATGAAGCACTCTAGAGGTGATCTTCTGATTATATGGAACAATATTTGATTTTTACAAATCTTGGATGACTAATCCAATAAGTTCTTTTATCCCTAACTCTTAAGAATAACAAGAACAATACATGAAGAACACTTAGAAGATTTGATCAACAACTTGATCTCTAATTTTTGGTGTTCTTGAGATGGAGGCTACTAGTTCATAACTTAGTTTGCTTAGTTAGGTTAATTAGGAGAAACCCTAATTTAATTAGTATACAACCAAGTATAATACTTACATAATATGTAAGTATCAATATTCTCCTAACCCGCATGTTTTTGCATTTAAGCACTTAACACATGTTTTACAATTATTTGACCAAATTCAAATTTGCATTTGATTTAAATGATATTTACATTTTCATTTAAATTAATTCTTAATCTAATTAAAAATTAAATGATAATAATAATAATAAGATTTCTCTTATTAATTTATAATTCAATATTTCTCCAAATATATCATTATAAATATTAAGCATTTCAATTTATTTAACTAATAAATTAAATACTTAATTTATTATCATTAAGCCAATTGTTTCCAATATAATATTATTCTTTTTGCAGTGTGACCCTTTAGGTTCAATATTATGTCGGTAGTAGAATAAATAAATTAGAACAATTCTAATATTATTTATAATGAATTAAACTCCTTTAATTCAAATATAAATAAATAATATTTATTCTACATCATGAGGGACAACTTACGATAATGTATCATGACTATCCGAATAATATGAAATCAATGTTTAATCACATAGAACCTATTCAGTAGTAGTTACCGTACAATTCAATCCTTCTACCGTACAATGTCCCGATAAATATCAGACATGGAATTACTGACAAGTCTTATTTTATTTAATCATATGCATTTCGATCTAAGAATGCACAACTCCGATTAATGTAAATTAGAAACTCCTTTCTAATTTTCATTCAACCCTGGCCAGGGATTTCTGAGTTGTCATTTATCAAATCGCATAGGACATTCTCTCCCTTTATTAGAAGTGGTAGATCCTTTGTCGATCATTCACCTACCTCCGTGGTAATACTTTTATTATACTCGTACATACCCTATGACATACCCTAAGGTATTAAGAAATATGACAAAGTATAACTTAACATACACAAGGTACTATGATGATCTCAAGTCCAAGGATCACTTGTACAACTATCACTTAATAACTTCCCTATTTGACAGTGTGAATAAAACTCCATTAGGGTTCTTTAAGCGAGTCAACGTTTAGTGAACTTATTCTCTAATAAAGCACCTACATACTAGCTTTAGTGGTCTCCACATAAATGATTATGAGATCAATCATTACCTTCAAAAGATCAAGCATAGTATGTACTAAATCTATCCGAAATCAATAATCCCTTTATTAAGTGATCCATACGATTAGGAACATTTTAGTTTTGAGCTTTCTTGAATTTAGATCTCACTAGCATGATCTCATCATGATTCTAAAAGCATTGCTCCGAAAACTATGGGTTCATCACATTTATTAAATTCAAACCAATTAACATGGATAAAATATGCCTTTTATTCTATTTATTAAATATTTGAATAAGATTACAAAGTAAATGCTTATTACATCAAATATAATTGGCTTGAGGGCATATTACTTTCAATCTCCCCACTTGCACTAAAGCCAATCACCTTGGTATCTAATACCCATTTTATCGAAATAAGCGATTGAATTGATCTTGCGATAATGCTTTAGTAAATGGATCTGCAATGTTGTTCTGGGAGTCCACTCTTTCTAAGGTGACATCTCCTATTTTCAATGATTTTCTCTAATCAAATGAAATCTCCGCAATACATGTTTGGATTTTCTGATGAGACCTAGGATCCTTAGCCTGTGCAACAGCTCCAGTGTTGTCACAATGAATAGGAAACGGGTTCCAGTAATGCTAAGGAACTTACCCCGAGTTCAGAAAATGAACTTCTTCATCCAAACAGCTTCCTTTTGCAAGCTTCACTTGCAGCTATATACTCTGCCTCTGTCACTAAGTCAGGCAACTGTTTACTGTTTGGAACTCTTCCAACTCACTACTCCACCATTCAAGGTAAATACATACCCTGACATGGATTTTACTGTCATCTTGGTCAGTTTGAAAACTTGAGTCTGTAAAGCCCTCTAGTTTCAAACCAGACCTACCATATACTAGAAACACATCTTTAGTTCTTCTTAAGTACTTCAAGATGTTTTTTCACAGCTTTCCAGTGTTCTTCTCTAAGATTAGACTGATATCTACTTGTTACACTAAGTGCATAAGCAACATCTGGTCTGGTACATATCATTCCATACATTATGGATCCTATTTGCCGAAGCATAAGGGTATTTGATTCATGCGTTCTCTCTCTTCATGTGTCTTTGGGGACAATTTCTTAGAGAGATTTACTCCATGACTCATCGGTATGAGGCCCTCTCTTGGAGTCTTGCATGGCTAAACCTCTTTAGGCATCGAATCAATGTATGCACTTTGGGTTAAGCCGAGCATACCTCTTTGATCCTATCTCTATAGATCTTTATCCCCAATATGTAGGATGCTTCTCCCAAGTCCTTCATGGAGAAGTGTTTAGATAACCAAATTTTAACTGACTGTAGCATCGGTATGTCATTCCCTATAAGTAATATATCATCAACATATAATACCAAGAATGTCACAAACACTCCCACTAACTTTCTTGTACACACACATGGTTCATCCTCATTTTTGATAAAACCAAACTCTTTAATTGTCTCATCAAAATGGATGTTCCAACTTCGAGAAGCTTGCTTCAATCCATAAATAGATCTTTGTAACTTACATACTTGATTTGTTCCAACCTTTGAAACAAAACCCTCTGGCTGTATCATATATACATCCTCATCTAGTTTCCCATTGAGGAAGGCCGTTTTCAGGTCCATTTGCCAGATTTCGTAGTCATAATAAGCTGCAATCGCAAGCAAAATTCGGATAGACTTGAGCATGGCTACTGGTGAGAAGGTTTCATCATAGTCAACTCCTTGTCTTTGTTTGAAACCTTTTACAACCAGTCTGGCCTTATAGGTCTCCACCTTGCCATCTGCTCCAGTCTTTTTCTTAAAGACCCATTTACACCCTATAGGCACAATGCCTTCAGGTGGAGTAACCAAAGTCCATACTTGGTTTTCATACATGGAGTCCATTTCGGATTTCATAGCTATTTGCCATTTCTCAGAGTGTTTTACTACTCATAGCCTCATCATATGTTACTGGATCATCATCAGTTATGATGCGTACCTCATCATCATCTTCTATGATGAGTGTATACCTTTTATGTATTTTCGGCACTCTTCCAGATTTACGACTCGGTTGTGGTACAGAAGTTATATCTACTTGAACAGGTTCATCCACTTGATCTGTAGTGATTTGTGGTTCTTGAATTTCTTCAAGATCAATTTTCCTCCCCACTAGCACCCTTCAAGGATAAAACTCCTTTTCCGAGGAAGGTAGCGTGTTTGGCAACAAACACCTTTTGCTCGGTAGGATTATAGAAATAATATCCTAAACTTTCTTTAGGATACCCTAAAAATTTGCACTTGTCAGATCTAGCCTCAAGTTTGTCGCTTTGTAACTTCTTTACATAAGCGTTACAACCCCAAATTTTAACATGCTTAAGACTGGGTTTTCCTCCTTGTTCCACATCTCATATGGAGTCTTGGGGACGGATTTTTGAAGGAATCTTCTTGTTTAGTAGATATGCAGTCGTTTTTTAGGGCATGACCCCAGAATGATATTGGAAGGTTGGTGAAACTCATCATGGACCGCGTCATGTCTAACAAGGTACGATTCCCTCCTTTTAAATACACCATTTTAATTGTGGTGTACCAGGAGGCGTCCATTGAGAGAGAATACCATTTTCTTTGAGATGATTAAGAAACTCATTGCTCAAGTATTCTCCTCCTCGATCTGATCGAAGAATCTTAACACTTTTGCCAGTTTGTTTCTCTACTTCACTTCTGAATTCTTTGAACTTTTCAAATGATGTCGGATTTGTATTTCATTAAATACACATATCCAAATCTTGAATGATCATACAGTGAATGTAATGAAAATACGAATACCCTTCTCTAGCATCTGTTGTCATAGGTCCCACATACATCTGTGTGTACCAACTCTAACAACCCTGCAACTCTCTCCTCTATGTCCACTAAATGGAGATTTAGTCATTTTTACCCATGAGACATGAATTCACAAGTTGGATATGATTCAAAATCGAAAAGGTTCTACAAAGACCATCAATATGCAACTTGTTTAATCTATGTTTCATTGATGTTGACCGAGTCTACAGTGCCAAATGAAAGTATGATTTACTTCATCTCTTTTTCTTTTACAAGTTTGTTCAATTTGAAAAATATTTTCATGTAAGTCAAGTAAGTAAAGTCCATCAATTAATCTACCAGCTCCAAACAAAACATTATTATTATAAATAGAACAACCATTGTTTCTTAAATATAACATCGAATCCTTCTTTGTCCAACATAGAAATAGATATAATGTTTCTAATGAGAATATGTACATAATAACAATTTATTAAATTGATAGATTTTCCCGTAGGCAGTGCTAAACAATAAGTCCCCACAGCTAATGCAAGCAACCTTTGCTCCTCCATTTCCCACTCGTAGAGTTACTTCACCTTTGTTTAGCCTTCTACTTCTACTTATTCCCTGCAATGAATTGCATATATGAGAACCACAGCCGGTATCCAATACCCAAGTAGAATTTTGACTTACAGAAAGATTTATTTCAATCATGAATAAACCTGTATTTGCAGTTCAAGCTTCACCAAGCTTTTTCTGCTTTGCTTCTACAAGATAATCTTTGCAGTTTCTTTTCCAATGTCCAGGCTTGTTGTAGTGGAAGCAAACACCTTTGCTATCTGCAGTTGTTTTAATCTTATTACCCTTTTAGTGTTAATTCCTTTTGCCTTCTTTGAATTTGTCTTCTTTGAAGAAGATCCTTTGGGCCACTTCCTTTTCTTAAAAGCGTTTCCCACAAGTAAGACATGGTCTTTCTTGGATGGAAAGTGACTCTCTACAGTTTTCAACATGTTAAGCAATTCAGGTAAACTGACATCAAGTTTGTTCATGTGGAAATTCACAACGAATTGTGAGTAGGAGTCCGGGAGTGACTGCAAAATCAAATCGTGGCTCAACTCTCCATCCATTACAAAACCAAGTTGTCCTAATTGTTCAATCAGATTGATCATCTTTAGGACATGTGCTTGTACTGTGATGCCATCGGTCATTCTAGATCAGAAGAGCTCCTTAGATATCTCATATCTTGCAGACCTACTCCGTTCACCATACAATTCAATGAAGGTGAAGCAAAATAGTAGGTGCATCCATTTTCTCGTGTTGACGCTGTAACTCGTTACTCATGGATGCGAGCATGATGCATTGGGCTACCATAGCATCATCTTGCCATTTTTTAAAAGTGACAATTTCTTCCTCAGAGGCATTCTCTGCAACAGTTGCAGGAAGGGTGAATTAAGGACATAAGATAATCTTTCAGCGGTGTGAACAATTCTCAAATTCCTTAACCAATCTGTGTAGTTCGGTCCGATTAAATTATTAGCATCCAATATGCTCCGCAGTGATAGTGAATGAGCCATTTGTAAAAATCTGTAAATGAATTTTTGATTTAAACAACATTAGCATTTATTCATTTTATTAATCACCAATTTAATATAGGTATTTATTAAAAGGGTGTCTCCCACTATTTTATACAAACTATATGACCCTCCATATATAGTCCCGACAAATTTTTTATTGAAATTTGTTTAGTTAGATAGGATCCGATGACCTAAATATATAGCCTTGTGTGTGCACAACAAACTATATATTCATTCAAGGGTAGACAACTCTTGTCAATTACATCAACTATGTAACACCTTTTATTTTGTCTCTTAGATTATAATACTCAAGTGTGTGCACATCCAAACTAAATAATCCAAGTTAAGTTATACCTAACATTTCCATATAAGGTATAGAAAAATACAGTTCTTGTGTGTGCACAACAAAACAGTATTGTTCAATTCCTTTATAAAACATTTTCATGTAATAAAGCCAACATCTTAAAAATTTAATATGAGCCTTGTGTGTGCACAACAAACTAATATTAAATAATTAATACTCTATTGTTTTATCATGCTAGAAGGCTACGTTCGATACTTTTATGAAATATCTTTGAACGTATTCAACTTAATATTTTGAAAATGAGGGTTTTGTTATTAATGGTCTCATCTTGTTTAGCGCACATGCACATATATATATAAATACGCGTCATATTAAACATTCATCAATATGAATAATAATATATTTAATATATATATATATATATATATATATATATTATAAGCACGCATTCATAGAATACAATATTCTATATGGGATGATTATGGACTTAATCTAATTTGATTCACTCGAGCCACCGAGTTTATCAATAGGTCAAACCTAGGGGTGCAAGAATGAATTTGAATATAACTATTACATTCAACCCAGGCTTCATTACAAATGGGTCTTCAATGCTCTTGCTCTTCGGCTCCAATTTCTTGAATAACTTTACAAAATCCTATTACACTCTATTTTAACAAAATAGAAACCTTGATCAACAGTCAAGGGGAAGTACATAGGAGAGAGATAGAAATTACATTTAGAAATTTAGATAGGCGAGGTACGCAGACCCCATTATGAATAAAACCATTCATTCAAGCATCCATTCAAATTAAATCCAATCACATTGGTCCTGTAATACCCGAGAATTTTGAATAATATTAATATTGACTTTTCTATTAAGTTGAATATTTATTTGAATATGAGTATACGTGATATGTCATTTTGGTAGTGATGTGATGAAGTGATTTCTTGTTTTGTTTATTAAAGGAGTGATTTATTAATAAAGAAAATTATTAATACTATATTAGTAAATTAATTATTGTGTGACTAATAATCTCTATTAATTTATTTAAGTGTTATATGTCATGCTACTTGAGGTGTAACCGCATGATAAGATGTATATTATTTATAATAAAGTTTCTTCATTCATTGAATAAGATGAGATGTGTTGTGACATTTAAATTATATGAAATAGCTTATGTGACATCTTGACGTGTGACATTAATGTGTGAATATGTACTGAATAAAACCTTATAGTAAAAGTAGGTTGAATGCTATAATTTATTAAATAGTATAAAGGAGTTTATGTGGCATCATAAGGTATGGTGGATCTATTAAATGTGTATTTTAATTATATGAAAGGAAATAAATTTAGTAAATAAATATTTATTATCAAATATTTATTTTAACATGTATGTGGATATATAATAATAAAGTTTTATCGAAACTATGAGTTAATAATACTCAATTAAAATATATTTAAATATTAATTGGGGTAACCCAATGTACATGGATTACATGCTTATATGTATATTTATCCATAACTTGTCACAATGTAATAATGTTATCTCATCAGATTACATTATAAACCAGAAAGGGAATAAACCTAAGTAATATTAAAACCATTCTACTGAGATAAGAGGTTTGTCCCATTTTCATTGTCCATTTCCCTCATTCACGCATAAGGCCAATGACCTATGTTTTCTCAAGACTCAGAAGATTCAAAAGGCTAGCCTATTCCTTATCCAATTTCAGTAGCAATCAAATGATGAATGGGGAGTGGCCTCCACAGTAATAGTTACAACTACTCTGCCAACCCAAATCTTTGCTCACTATTTCTTTCTTCTTCCTGCTGAACTAAGGACCATGGATAAAGCCTTTACACGGTTACTAAATTCTCTATAAATTAAGTTCATCTCTTCTCAAAGGCAATTGCTAAGTTTCGGATAAGTTTATTAGAGTGTGAGTTCAGTAGTTGAGAGAGGGCAATCTGAGTTTGGAAGGAATCCTGTTTCAAGCTTTGACAGAGGTAAAATTCTTCACCTTGCTCTTAAAATTGAGTTTGAAGAATTCTAAAATTTCTTAAGATTACTTGTTAATGGAGTTGTAAGTTGACACATATGTGCTTATTTGTATGTTATGTATACAATATGACTGAACTGGAGCATGTTAAGTGAGAGTTTTCAGTATGGGACTGGTTCTGCCGAACCAGAGGCCATTCTGAGTTGTCTAGGGTAGGGCGCAGCTGCGCTCTCCTTGTAGTTCAGAACGACGCAGCCGCGCCAGACCCCATTCCTTGATCCTTGTTTCTGCTGATATCTGAAGGTTTCTAATATGTTAGTTTAATCTATATAAGTCTGGGAATAGGTGTAACATGTGGTCTTATCTTCTTTTGTATAGCATGAGTATCCTAGATTGCGTTAGTATGTGTTTTCTAAAGAAAACTTAAAGTCTCAAAAAAAAAAACGAACTTTGTTGAAGCTTGTATTCTGCAAATTCTGAACATAATAGCATACATATATGACTGAGTTATGAGCATTAGTAAGCATCAGTTGTGGTTCAAGTTTCCTTTGGGTATATCCAACTGCTTTGGTTTTGGGTTAGATGACTTTTAAAGGAAAGTTTGACTTACTTGACTAATATCCAAGGATACCATGTAAAGCATGTTCTGACTTTGTGAACTTGTGGGCGTAACCTAAGAACACATAAAATGTGATTCTAAGATGTTTGATATGCACTGGAATGCATGGTTTAAGTTTAAAATGATTTCAAAAGCAAATTCAGACATTTTTTTTTGAAAACTAAGTTGCGTAGTTATGTTCTGGACATTTAAGATGGCATGTTTATGTTCTGGTGGTATATAAACATGACTCATTTGTACACTCACTTCGTTAGACACAATGTAAGTTAACCAAGCATGAGTTAGGCATGTTTTAAAACAATAGATGATGCTAGCTATGCGTAGATGCTGAAAACCCTTGGGAGCATGCATATTATAGATTATATGGCCACCTCATGTGGATACATGGTGAACATAGTAGGCTGTGTGACTCCATAACCCTATTTGGCCTTAATTCCTTAGACATACTAATCTAAGACTATAACGTGTAAAAGTGAAATGGGGAATGGTCATATAAGTATGCAAAACCCTTTAACATGTGTGCATAATAATTGTTAATATCTTGGTATGCTAAGCAGTGGACTGAAACTAGGAGAACAAAAGCTCAACTCTGGTCTGGCCAGGGGATAGCGCAGCTGCGCCGTCCCTAAGCCTAACCAGAGCGCAGTTGCGCCCTCCTGCAGTTTGGTCTAGTTGATTCTGTTGTAATCTGAACCTTGTGGATTGCTTGTATTGTTATTCTAAAGTGTACAACAGAAGTTGTAGCAATGTTTTTGGTATTCAAATATGTAGTGGTATTATAACATGGTAGTATGCTATTATGCGGTCTAGTTATATACCAAAGATAGTTTCCGTATTTGTCTTACATACTTGATTATGAGAAAGGGTTAACTATCTAGTAATTGATATGTGTGACAAATGGAAGCGTTTTCTATATATACGTAACTATGTTACAATAGGATATCTTAGTTCGTCGTAGTGTTGATAAGCTGTAAAGTCGTAAACTACACTAAAGGCAAGTTCCCTAACCTTACTCAAATTTACATTGAGCAAGTACTCGAGCCCTCTCTTTCATTGAGCAAGTTCTTAAACTTGTACATTCATTTATCATACAAGTATATGCTAGTGAGAATGGCTTTTTATGCTTTATATAGTATTATTTATATTCTAAAGATGGTTTAAGATTAATATCCCTTGAACCTTATTGCAAATGTTGGATTCAATACGTCCTTGTGTATGTTGATAAAGTCGTCTACGCCATTGTTTCGGCTGTGGACCTATATGCATGTGTTTAAAAGCTACCAAACGAATTATCTTGGTGCGGATTCTTATCTTACTGAGATGAAACAACCCTCATTGAAGGGGAAATTATATATATTGTCGGGGAACCGACGTGCGCACTTATAAGCATGTGACAATTATGCATAACATGGAGTATTATAGGCTGATCACCTGTGTACTTATTTTTATTGGATTATCAGTATAATAACTGTTAATTCTAGCAGGAGTTCTTAGTCCTTTGTGCTACTCAGTGTTTCATCATCTCGAACTTTGAAAGAATTATATCTTAAATCTTATTGATATTTTCTGTTCATAGCGACTCTATTCCGAAATAATTGATAATTCATAATGTTTCTTGGAACTATCCCTTATATTCTCGAGACTTCAAACTTTATAATTGATTTCCCTTGTTATTATATCACTTGCTGGGCAAACTCGTTGCTCATTCTTTGCTTTATTCAAACCTTTCAGTTAAGGCAGAGCGAGGTGAACCTTCAGGCAAGGATAAGGGAAAGGGCAAAACTACGAAATAGCTTTGTTCTTCCTTAAGAAGAAAGATTATTTACTATGTTGCCTCAAGACTTCTAATTCGGTTATGTAATAAGCTTAGGCATGGATTATGTATTAGTGCTATGTTTTAGTTTTGAATCAAGACTTTTGGATAGCATTGTAGTAACGGTTTGCGAGATTTTGGGACGAGGATAATTATATTAAATCAATGTAATTTATTCCTATTATTTCCGCTGTATTAGTTTATGTCGATATTTGAGTTAGATCGTGACGAACCAAATTCGAGACAGTGACGTCAGATTTGGGGGTTTCACAAGTTGGTATCAAAGCCTTAGGTTTATAAACCTTAGGAGCGAGAATCCTTAGACTGTAACCTTAGAAGAATTTAAGAACTAGGAAGAGATAAAGCTCATATAGAGTTTTCGTGAAGACTTAGTAGCATTATGAAATATATTTTCATTCCACACAATGAACTTATGTTTTGTTTGACCTTCTGATGGAGTTTTGTTTATTTTGTCTTGTGTTTGTGGCTGTAGGATGACAAGCGTGGGAGGAAATGGTTGGATTGTCGAGGAGGAGCCACGTGATATACACGTGTGTATGAGGCACCCATGATAGATGAAGAGGTGGAGTCTGACCCTGAAGAACCAATAGAAATAGAGTCTGACCCCGAGGAAGAACCCATAGAGGAGGAGCCTGAGACAGACCCTGACGAGACTCCTATCGAGGATCACATATTGGGAGAGTACGAAGAACGGATCTTAGAGTTAGAGACCGAAGCCCAGGATAGAGAAGTAAAGCTTCAAAAGCTAAGGGAGGAAGTTCAACAGAGGAACCTTAGGATGCAGGAGATGGAGATGGAGCTCGCATATCGCAAGGAAGCCGGTATTCAGATGGGAACCCTTTTAAACCGTGCAGTAGCTAGAAACGTAGAATTGGTGGGAAAGCTAGAGGATTCTGAGTAGAGGGAATTGTCTTAGAAGGCAGAGAAGGAAGCCCTTCGTGCACAGTTAGAGATGGAGGTGATGGATAGGATTCACTTCCAAGAGAAATGGGAGGAAGCCAATGACAGAGCTAATGATCTAGAGGATGAGGTGAAAAGGAAGACGAATAAGATGGGCTATGTTTTTCGCACAGTTATGGAAAGGTTAGTGGATGGTGTGTACCATTACCCGGCAGAACAGGGGCAAACCCGATACACTGTGAGCAGGGATCTGGTGGCGCACATCACGCAGCTGGAGTACCATAGCGCAGCGGAGCGAGGAATGATGGGATGAGACCTAGCAGTTAATAGTTGGTAGTAGTAGTAGTCTGTCTAGGTGTGCATCGTTATGTAAACTCCGATCTATTGTGTAAGATACGAAATAGTTATGTGAATCCTTTTGATATTAAGGGGTAGTATGTTGATGTTTTCCCTACCTTTTGTAATATTAGGGGATAGAGGTGACATTTATAGCAGTATGCTAGAAGTTAACGTGATGTAACAACTTGGCATATGAATATAAATATTTTTGCTTTATCACTGTGTTATTAAATTTTTGCATTGAGAGATACCTAAGATTTATACTTAGATGATCAGAGTGAAATTTTGTCATGTAGAAAATGTTGCCCAGACGTAGAATCGCCGAGTTGGATGAGTTAGTCAATAACGAGGAGAACCAAGCGGACCGCATTCAACGACTAGTAGACTTGCTAGGAGAAGCCCTGCGAGGAAGGAACAATGAACCAGTACACCCCAACCCCCAAGCTGCGCCAATAACGAACTTTAAAGACTTTAAGAGCGTAGGACCGCCCCGAGTTTAGGGGAACTACCGATCCCATCGAAGCACAGACCTAGATTAAGGAGATGGAAAAGGCGTTTACTATTGCTCGAGTGGGGGAAGATCAGAAGACGATATTCGCTACTTATATGATGAAGGGTGAAGCGAACTACAGGTGGGAAGCCAATCAGCAGAGGGCGGGTGAAGGAGTGATAGCCTGGGATAGGTTTACCACTCTGTTTCTTCGAGAATTACTTCCCGAAGAGCATGAAGAATAAGATGGAGGTTAAATTCTTGGATCTAAAGTAAGGCGAGATGACGGTAGCTCAGTATGCAGCAAGATTCAACGAGCTCATACGATTTGGTAGATACGCACTATGTCGACACCGAAGAGAGGAAGGCCCGACGCTTCGAACTAGGACTAAAACTGTCACGCCTCGAAATCCACCTGCTAGCTTCTTTTAGCCAGGTCGGACTTCGTGCTGACTTGTATAACCTTATTCAAAAACATTCATTAACTAAAGGTAAAGTACAACGATAAGTTTCTATAAAAACTCGTAATATAATTGATTTGAATCGTATATAGAAATCTTAACTTCTAATAATCAGAGTAAAATGCGAAAAAGTGATATTATTATAAAATATCATTTGTTCATTGTTACAAAATTCCCAAATAACTAGTTCTTATTATAAATAAGACATAAAATACTGAAAAACAAATCTCTAGTTCTTTATCTGAGACTTGCAGTATTAGCAACTAGTTAGTTCCCAAGAAAGAGGGGGCTTTCCGTTAAAACGACGCGCAATTAAATGACTTAAACCCCTTTCCTCGTCAGAACTTTCTAGACATTGCCCAATAATGTTCATAATAGCATAGTTTTAAAAAGATCTTACTACATCTTCAACTTTCTTTGGGGTTTAACCCAAGCCCAGAAATCCGTCCTAGGTAATATCTTCCTTAGCTGTAATTTAATTTTAAGAATATTGTAAGAATGAGGGTGCATAAGAAATGGCCCCAAACGAAGTCCTAACGGAAGTATATATATATCATGAGAAAAGAATCACCTTTTCAAGATATATATACAGACATAAGCTGATACAAAGATTTCAACGGTTTCATTTATCAATAATAGTAAACTGAGTGGTTCTCCTCCACAACCCAAACCCCGAATACACAATAATGAATTAGTTTCCCACCCACGTCCTCATCAACACTGCTAACAATTTGGGTATCCAAAAGTAGTATATCATTTCTAACGATACTCTACACTGCGACCAAATGTTTTACCATCAAGTGAGTTTAGATCCGGTTTTCCTAACACAATCTTAAACTCCCTCGCCCAATGGCCAACAGAGGGGATTTGGTTCAAAACTCAGATTACTAAACATGGGTTTTTTAAATTGAAATTCAACCAAGTCACATATCACGATTGCGCATAAACAGATAAACAAAGAATGTTATATGGCACGGGGTGCAAAAGAAACAAATACTTGCCATAACAATAAACTTCATAAATAAGACACGTCTTATTGCACGAATTGCATGTTCAACAAATAAGTAGACCTTCTTGCGTTATTGCACGGAAGTTGCATTTCAACAAAATAAGTAGCTTACTTGCGTTATTGCACGGAGTGCATTTCAACAAAATAAGTTAGACTTGCGTTATTTGCACAGAGTGCATTTCAATCAAATAAGTAGACATTGCCTGAATAATGGGATATTATGTTAACATGCTAATGTGTCATTCCCTCACGTCAACTCTCCCTGATGTGTAAGCTCTATGGAACTTTTTATCCTCCATAGCTTTTCCTTTCCTTGGATTATGGCTAACGCTAATTAAGCATTTTTAATCGATTAAAATATTTTAAGTTTTATTCCGGGTATTATAACCACTTATAAAATAGAAAGAACTCCTTTCTAATATACATGAAGATAATTTCAGCCATTATAACTAACATATAAAAATGAATATTCCATCAACTATATTTAAAAATAAATTGAGCATTATAACTGCTTATAAAATGAATATTCGACTATTATATTTTTGGAAAATAATTTTCAGCATTAATAACTGCTTATAAAATGAATATTCTATACTAAATAATTTGAAAGAAAATCGGTGGAAACAACCTAGTAAACTACTTATAAAAGTATAATTTTTCTAAATAATTATAAGAGAAATAAATCTTGAACATTATAACTGCTTAGATAAATAGGCGACATTTTGTACTGAAATACTTAAAATAATTTGGGCATTATAACTGCTTATAAAAGTATAATTTTTAACTCAAATAAATATATAAAGAAGAATGAAAATAAAATAACCACTAGAGTAATAACCATCTTGTAGTTGCTAAGCTTTACTATACTCCAATCGCGTAGCGCTATGCAGATGCTTAGAAAGTAAATTTTTTATCTCACAATATCTCTCAGAATTATAAATAATAAGAGTGTTTTTAGCTCTTGAACTGCTCTTGAAATGGGTAGGAAAATAAATGATGGAAACTAAGCTTAGCTAATTTATAGGAAAACCAAGTTTCGCTAATTGCACCATTAGGGGCTCGCCTTATTTACACTTGCACCCCGACTTATTACACTTTGGTACCTAGGTTAATTTACACTTTAAGCTAAAGAAAAAGTGGTTTAAATTATACTTTAGTACCATAGATTTAATTACACTTTATACCGTAACCTAGGCGTGTGCCACGCGTAAGCTGGCCGTGTTTCCAGGAGTAAGCACGACAAAGCGTCAAGCACGACAAATTACTTTGTCATTTCCGAAGCACGACATAGCACTATACTAAAAATAATTTGTTAGGGAGGCACGCTTCTTGGTGAAACTTATGGCCGGAAGCACACGAACAAGTTCCATTTTGTCCGTGTAAGGCAACGAACACAGCTGCCTTTATGGCGAAAAAATTTTTAGTTTGAACCAAATTTATCATTTACACGATAATAAATCCACAAAACAACACCTGCTGTACAAAATATCATTTTGGATCTTTATTTTCAAGCACATATGATCACAAAAATTTGAATCTCATTGGGGTTTAAGATTTTTAAAAACATCTACTTCTCCAAATACCTAGTTTTTATAGGTCAGCTAAATTTAAACCCTTCTAACCATATACGAACTCATATTTATAAGCCTCATAAAATAATCAGGTATTACAGTTCACGCCCTACTTCAAGAGGAATTGTCGTCCTCGAAATTAACTTTTAAAACAAGCTAACTTTAGGTCATTCAAGTATCATATTTTATACGTTCTAAATAAATATTCAGGATTATTAAACATTACTCCCCCTCCTTATACAGAATTTCGGAACCTCAGAAATTCCAGTAATAAGACCATTTTTAAACCTTCGTTTTAAACGAGTATTTTCTATCTCCAAAAACTTTTTACAGCAGGCTATATCCTAAGGTAAAAAAAAAAACACTTTTTACCCTAGAGCTTATTAACCTAATGCTCTGATACCATAAATGTCCACACTTCATCCATAAACTGGACAACACCTGACATATGTACCTATCAGTTTTGGCCACCCGACACCTTCTGGCCGGTTCCCCCTATGGAGAAGTCCTGGCTTCGGGTGCCGAATCCCTATTTGGGAGTTCACCAGCAAGAGGCTCGGGGCATCTTGCAACCCATTTGTGCTTCTATAGCTTGATACCATAGATGTCACGCTGGGCCCCGAAAATCCCACCTGCTCAGCTCTTCTTGTTAGGCCAGGTCAGGACTTCGTACTGACTTGTAATAAACCTTAATTTAAAACATTCCATTAACTTAAAGGTAACAGTATAACGATAAGTTTCTATAAAAACTTTTTTCGTTAATATAATTGAATTTGAATCCGTAATATAGAAAATCTTAGCTTCTAAATAATCACGAGTAAAATGCGGGGAGAAAAGTGATATTATTATAAAATATCATTTGTTAATTATTACAACATTTCCCAGATAACATTGTTCTTATTACACAATAAGGTCCTAAAAGACTTTTAAAAACAAAATCTTTCATTTTCTTTTATCTGAGACTATGCAGTAGTATAGGCACACCAGATTTAGTTCCCAGGAAAGAGGGGGCTTTCCGTTAAAACGGCGCGCCAATTATAATGACCTAACCCCTTTGACCCTCGTCAGAAACTTTCTAGACATTGCCAATAATGTTTCATCTAGCATAGTTTAAATCTTTTACATCTTCAACTTTCCTTTGTACCGCCAAGAATCATCTGGTAATTCTTCCTCATAGCCTGTAATTTATTTTAAGATAATTGTCAAGAATGAGCCATAAAGATATGTCCCAACAAGTCTAACAAAATTTAGATATATAATATAATCATAATATATATTAATATATATACTATATATATATATATATATGAAGAAAAGAATCCACCTTTTCAAGATATAATATACAGAATAAGCTGATAATATAGATTTTAAAACGATTATCAATATAGTAAACATTGAGTGGTTTCCGCCCCACCCACGGACACTAATGAATTAGTCCCCCGTCTCATTAACACTACACACTGACTCACAATTCGTGATCAACAGTGTATAATCATTTTCTAATATCAATTTCTACGATACCTCTACAACTTGCGACCAAATGATGGTTACCCCATCAGTGGAGTTAGATTCGGTTTTCCTAACCACATACATCTATAACATCCTGTCCCAATTACAAGAGAAGTTTGCCTCAACTCATAAATAGATACTAAACATGGGTTTCTTCAATTGAAATTCGAACAATCAACTAACCCTATCAACGTTTGCAACATAATAGATCAACAAGCATGTTAATGCAACGGGGTGCAAAAGAAACAATACTTGCATAACAATAAACTTCATAAATAAGACACCGATTATTGGCACGGGAGTGCATTTCAACAAATAAGTAGACTGCGTTTATTGCACGGTAGTGCATTTCAAACAAATAAGTAGACTTGCGTTATTGCAACGGAGATGCATTTCAACAAATAAGTTAGACCTTGTGTTAATTGGCACGGGAGTGGCATTTCAACAAATAAGTTAGACTTGCCTGAATATGGATAATATGTTAACGCTAATAGTGTCATTCCTCGCTCAATTCTTCTGATAGTGTAAAGCTCTAGAAACTTTTAATCCTCCATAGCTTTTCCTTTCCTTGGATTTATGTCTACGTTAATTAAGCATTTTAAACGATTAAATATTTTAAGTTTTATTCCAGGGGTATTTATAACCGCTTATAAATAAAAACATCCTTCTAATATACATGAAAATAATTTCAGCATTATAACTTACATATAAAATGAATATTTCATCAAACCTATATTTAAAAATAAATTGAGCATTATAACTGCTTAATAAAATGAATATTCGACTATTATATTTGAAATAATTTTCAGCATTATAAACTGGCTTATAAAATGAATATTCTTACTAAATATTTGAAGAAAATCGGGGCACAAACACAAAAAAAAACACCACAAATTAAAAAGCAATTAGTAACTGCTTATAAAAGTATATTTTCTTGAATAAATAAGAGAAATAAATTCGGACGCCTAAGTCCAGAATGATAAACTGCTTTGTTATAGGACATTTTGTACTATTATACTTAAAAAAAATTGGGCCATTATAACTGTTTATAAAAGCTATTATTTTTACTACAATATATAAAGGTGAAGAATGCAAAATAATAAATCCACTAGAGTAATACCTCTTGTATGTTGCTAGCTATTACTTCCAATCGCTGTAGCGCTTCGATGCTTGTAGAAAAGTAATTTTTATCTCACAATATCTCTCAGAATATAAATACTAGAGTATTTTTTTGCTTCTTGAACTACTTTCTTGAAATGGTAGGAAATAATTGATGATCTAAGCGTTGCTATTTATAGGAAAACCAAGTTTCGATAATTGCTAGTTAGGGGCTCGTGGCTGATTACACTTTTGCCGACCGATTTTTATGTCACTTTGGTACCTAGGTTAAATACACTTTAAGTTAAGAAAAAGTGGTTAATTACACTTTTAGTACCTAGATCTAATTACACTTTAGTAACCTAGCGTCTTTGTGCCAGGCGTAAAGCTGCGGGTGTGCCAGGCGTAAGCACGACAACGCGTAAGCACGACAAATCACTTAAGTGTCATTTCGAAGCACGGACATAGCAGCTTACTAAAAATTTAATTTTATCAGTACGCTTCTCGGTGATGAATTCGTCGGAAGCCCAACCATACGACAAATCATTTTTGTCCGTGTTAAGCACGACAACACACAGCTGCTTGGGCAGAAAAATTTTTAATTTGACCCAACATTTATCCGTTTACCCACGATATAATCACAAACAACACCTATGCTTCAAAATAATCATTTGGCATCTTTATTTAATGGGCACATATGATACAAAATTTGAATTTCATTTAAACTTCTCGATACCTAGTTTTTAGCGTCACTAAATTAACCTCTAACCATATACGATCGTATTTATAAGCCCTCATAAATATTTCAAGGTATTACAAAAACCTTAGTTGTTTCAACAAGGTGTTTTCAGTTCTTCATAATCGATTCGGTCGCCACAACCTGTTGGAAGAAAGCTGATTCATCTGCCGAGGGAGGTAGTGATGCACTATAAGTCCAGTACAATACAGGAAAAGAAGAACCAAAAACACTGGAGGAGAAACCCGTGGGAGGAAGTCAGTAGCGGGGGAAGTAACTTAGGAAAGGAGAAGGTGGGATAACAATAAAAACAAACAGCAACAATCCGAAGCAAACCCAGTCGGGAAGTTATTCCCGGGAGGTGTAGACACCCAATTTTTTGCGTTCCCTTGTACTAACCGCGTGACAGGAGGGCCAAAAATCCGTCAATTGAACCGGCTTGCGGGAGGCGAAGGAATGGGCACAATGTTGCGGAACGTCCAACACCACCGCCATGAATTGGCGACCAAGGCTGACGTGATAATAAGAGGCCGTCCGAAGCAGGCCTTTCCCGAATGAGGTGGCACGTCTCCCGGAAATTCCCGGACTCGCAAAATACGAGCCTGTAAGCGAACAAACCGACGCTACGGCGCGAAAATCGTGAGCGTGGCACGAAAATTGAGAAAGTCCAAAAACCGTTCCAGCCGCGGATTGATCTGCGGCCAAATAATAGTGCGCATTTTTGTAAACACTGAACTTCGAAAAACAACACGGAACTTCCGAAATCAAGGTGGAGTGGAAGAGCAAGGCGGGCTGGCTTTGGCCCAGCCTATTTCAGCTCAGTCATACCGTGCAGCCTACAGGGAGTTCAGCAATTTTTGGTGAGGAAGAAGACCATTCACAGCACAGGCAGCCAAGCACGGTAAAATATGAGGAGAAAATAGCTAGATTTTGCAACAAACTAGGAAGAAAAAGAGAGAAAAAAGCGGAGGATTTCCTACTCCTTTGGATTTTGATTATATCAAATATATTTCTTATCCTATTCAAGTACACAAGTTTAAACTCTCCATTTCTGAGACTCCACTTTGCAAGGTAAAATTCCTTTTGTTATAGCAATATCTATCAACATTATTTTGGTTAGATTAGATGTAGTTTTCAAATGTATATTGGTTTGAACAATCATGGATTAGGGATTATTAGTGAAGGTTCCATCGGAAACCCAAAAATTCTTCCTAAATAATCTCGGGAGGATATCCAAATTGATGAAATTTCTAAGCTTGTTTATGGTGATTCATTGGGTTTGTAATTTATTTAGATTGTCATTTCCGGCTATCATGGTGTATTAGATAAATCCAGGTTGGTTAGTGTTATAGTAGTATTCATTTTGTGTAGGGCATGTATTAATCCTCGTGTGAGCCTAGGAATGCGACCCCGTGGTTCCAAAATCCGATGATGGACGTTTTGGATGTATGTGATAGATGCAAGATTGCTCGTTTTGTAAACATGTAACCGTCTGGCCTATAAAACGAACGCTAAGGCTGAGAATCGGGTTTAAGGCCCCGTATTAGTGGAATATGTGATTGTTGGCGTTCTTGGGGATATTTTGATGGCTTACATGCCCTTGAATAGCCCCGACGCGTGTTTATGCTTGGATTTAGAATTTTGGTGACACAAAAAAGTGATTTCAAAGATTAAACGATGAAGGTTTTTTTTTTTTATTATAAAATCAAAACAAGGCTAGGTTACTAGAATCACGAGGCCTAAAAAATTGGAAGTGTTAATAAATGTCCGACTTCCTATTAAACGAGAAGGCCAAAGAAATCGTTTTCGAAATATCACCAAAAGCGGCTTTATGAAGTTGAACGGCAACGTTTTATTAAACTACCTTTGTGCATAGGGGGTTTAAAGATATCCTAAGAAATTGCCCATCATATATGTGCACTGAGGGAAGGCAATGTATAGATTTCGATTCCTATTTTGTCGAAGGATATTACCAGACTCCTTGTATTTGTTGGCCAAAACCACGCTTAATAAAACATCCTCATAGCGCTTTGATAAGTAAAAACAAGTCTTCCCTCATGCGTGAAGGAGCTCTCTCATTCTCGACAACTAACGGAAACGGACGTTTTACTGAAACAATTTCCAAAAACACAAACACGATTTCTCAACAAAATTTCAATGATGTATTCATCTTTCCATCATAAAAAGCCTTCACCATCAACATTCACATAAGCACCACACACCACACACGCACCTATAACACCATTTTCATGAATTAAAGGATTAGGACAGCATCAAGATTGCGGTAAACCGTAGTTTCACCGGAAGTCGAGGGGTGCCTAACACCTTCCCCCTCACTTAAGCAAGCCCCCCGAACTCATATGCAATCTCGATTCCGCAGATCAAATTAATTCGGAGTCACATATGACCACATGCGATTTATACAAAAACGAAAACTCGGATGAGTATTGGTACATTCCATTTCAAAATATACCAACTTGTGACTCTGGTTAATTGGCTCATCATAAAAAAACGATCTTTGAAGAACCCTACGTCGACCATTCAACTGCCGACCTTTTTCCAAACATCCATCTAATAATAAAGGCTAAAAAATCACGAAACAGGACAACATGCGCGATAATTCGAGAGGCGGAGAAACCGGCGACGACAGCTGTGCGACTCTGCTGGGGACCATTAGAGGGCTTAAGCCGCTTTCCAAATCTTGATGCTATGCTTATTCTTTTAAAAATCATAAAAAGTTGTGTGTGTGCCGAATATTTTGGATGTGTTTACTTTTGTTGTGTGACCATGTGTGTTTTTGCCTAATAAATGAATGATTGAATGGAAATTTGCTTTACATATTAAGTAATCATATTGCATACGGTGAGGACGGATGAATGTGAATGTATGTTGAGAGAGTACCATCCCTCCTGAGGCGAAACCTAGTCGGTTGCTTATTACTTGCACTCGAAGGGGCTGCTGCCCCAGAGCATGGCCTCAGGAAATGCACCACCCAAAATCCGCTCCCAAAAACGATCGAGTAAGGGCTTCAGACGAGTAGATTTGTGAAGATTTGTGGGACCTTCATGGTCCGAAAAAAAAAAAAACCCGTGAGAGTAACCCTAGGATAGGTCAGACCTCAGATTAACCCTACGCAGGCAAAAGTTTCTTTCTTCATGCCCTTTTTACATTTCATCCCCACACCCAGCGTAAATGTCAATGATCTCATTCATATATGCCTCCCTTTTTTGTCAAAAGAAATTACTAACCTCTATCTTCTACAGGGAAACAACGGGGAACGGGGTGCTTAAACAAAATCGTGTTTAGCATTGCATTAAAGGACTACTAACTTTCTGTTTTACAGGGAAAGATTAAAAAAACCCCAAAAACCACAAAAGTTACGAGCTTTAATCATGCATCCACATTTTTTATTCCCCAGGACTCAAACTTCGAACCCTGGTTTCTGGTAGGATTGCTCCTCAAACCCCGTTCGCAGTCCTTAAAAGGGCCCCCAAAAACTCTATATCTGAAATGGCATGATATTCCATCTACCCAAATTCCGGTTCCATATCTAGGGAGGAATTTTGATGACTTTAAAAAGCAGATGTTAGATAATGGCCCGATAATGCCTAAAGGAGGCACGTTTGGATGCCCAGACAGGGAACGCTACCTAAGGAGGATCCTACCTCAACTTAAGGGCGAGCCAGTCGTCCCAAAGGCCCATTCCCGTACCAAACAAAACAGTGATTACCTATCTCGAAAGAGGGAGATACAGATGACCTGGCGGAAGAAAATGAGCAAAATGGAGGAAACCATCCACTCTTATGAAGGGCATAGGGTCCCTGGGCAGGGTTAAACTATTCAGATTTATGGGTCTTCCCCGGAGCCAGATACCCGGAGAAATTTAAAATCTTCGAGTTTGAAAAAAAACACGGAAAAGGGGATCCCTACACACACCTGAAAATCTACATCGGGGAGCTTGGGTCTTACGCCGAGGATGAGGGGTTAAGGATTCAGCTTTGCCAAAAGAGTTTGACGGGGAGAAGCCGAGAATCTGGTACGCTCGGCTTGACAATGCGCGGATCCATAATTGGGCAGAGTTGGCCCAATTTTGTTTTTTTTTTTTTCAATACTTTCTTAACCCTCAGTATAGCTTCCTGGCCCATAATGGCCCCCGGACAGATACCAAATGACAAAAGTTTAAGAAGTCAAACCCAGGGGAATCCTTCAGGGAATTTGCGCAATGATGGAGGGGCATGGGGCCGCACAGGTGAACCACCCGAATGAGCGAATCAGAGATGGTAATGACTTTTGTAGACAATTCAGGAGGCACCGGTATTATGAACGAGTCATCTCGTGAGATTGGAAGACCCTTTGCTAAAAATGATTAAACATGGAGAGATGGTGGATATGGTTTTGGAAATCTGGCAAAATCCGGGATTTTACGGCCTTGGAAACAGCTGCCGAGCTAATACTGAATGGACAACTTAGGCCGCACTTCCCGGTAGGGTCCAAAAGAAGAAGGAAGAGGACGTTTCCCTCATCCTGCAAGGGGTCATCTAGAAAAACAGAAAGCCATCTTCCGGTACAGGTGCAGAGGGTATCGGGGCCTTCCCGACAGCCCATCTTCACAGATCAGAGGGCAGAAGGGCGAAGGAGATATGTGGGGCTCGCAAAATCGAGTATTCACCCCGCTCGGGGAGCCTCTTGAACGGGTATTAGTGGGTATTAGTAGCCCCAAAAGAAAGTAGTTGGTTTGGCTCCCCCGAGTGACCCAATAGGGGTAGAAGGTTTGACCCGTGCTAGCGTTTTGTGCATACCACTCCAGTTCCCCTGGTTCATGATACACAGGGGACTGTTGGACGTTGAAGCACAGAATCCAAAACCTGATTGACAGTGGTGGGGGAAATTGTGGGTGGAGCAGCCAGTACTCCCCGAATGTTAAAGGCAAATCCCCTGTCAAGACATGATG
The DNA here is from genome assembly GCA_034770075.1 of Aralia elata. NCBI lineage: Eukaryota > Viridiplantae > Streptophyta > Magnoliopsida > Apiales > Araliaceae > Aralia > Aralia elata. The sequence goes on from CM068385.1 coordinate 68,038,393, forward strand.
GAGGGCGGGGATCTAATGCGACGGAGGCGAATGATAGCTGCGGGGGCCGCCAAGGTTTAACTATGTGCAGAAAAATGAGGAATATGATCAACGTGATACATGA
>CM068385.1:68737637-69018223 GCA_034770075.1 Aralia elata
ATTATTTAAATATTTTTAAACTTAATTTAAAACTAACCCCAACTAAATATATTTTAAATAACTATGATAAACATTATATATAAAAAACTTTATGATTATTTATTTTTCCCTATACAAAAAAAAATCCTTTAGGTTTTCTTTTTAATAAGCTTAATCATATTTATATAATTATTATTCCACAACACAAAAACAATAATAATCAAATATTATCCATAAAAAATAATAAAAAATTTTTTCTATTATTTTCTCTAAAATCTAATATACAATATATAATATAAACATTTAATACCAAAATCATTATTCAAAAAAAAAAAAAAAAAAAATACTCAATATTAATTTCTCACTTTTTAAAAAAATTTTTTTATTTAATAAAAAATCAAAAAAATTTATTAAATAAACTATTAAAAATCCAACAAAAGATTATAAAATAAAACCTTAACCAAAAAAAAAATCCTTTATAAATATATTTCTCTCTTTCAAACACACAATATATAAAAAAAAAACAAAATAAAAAATAATTTAATTTCCATTCAAAAAAAACAAACAATTAAAAATAAAAAATAAATCAATAAACAAACCAAACAAACTAACATTTAAATCATAATTATTTTTCCAAACCCCCCCAAATAATTTTTTTTCTTAGCAATACATCAAAATTATACCTTTTTTAAATCAAACATTAATAAATCAAATTTTATTTAATGCAAAAACAAAAAAAATAAAATACATAATAAATAATACACCTAAAATTACTTTAAAACTAAAAACTTTTTTTTTAATTAATATTTTATTTTATTTTTTTTACAATTTTTATTAATACTTTTTTCCTTTAAAAAAATCCAAAAATTATTTTAATTACATTTTAATATACAAAAAACACAATAACCATTATATAATGTGATTACACACATAATATTTATAATAACAATTAACTTACCTATTTTATTATTTTTATAAAAATACAAAACTCTATATTATTTTATTATTATATTTATTCACCAATTTATTTTATTTCTTAAATATTAATTCCTTCATTTACCACTTCACATTAATTCTTATAATAATGTTCATGGCATACTTAACAATTTTAAAAAAATAAATTAACTTATTAAATACTTCTATTAATAACCATCAATTCTTTATTCAATTCAAATTAATTACCATAATTAGATTTGAATTATAAGTCACTCAACTAAATAATCATTTATTATAAACTCATATAAATTAACATTTAAAAAGTAACCTATAGTATAACCATACACAAATTCTATTAAACTTAATTCAAACATGATAAAACCAAATTTAAATAGTATATACCCATAAATATATACTTTATTACTAATACCTTAAATATTCATATGACATTCAATCATTTAATAACTATTTAAAGCTTTAAAAAAAGTAATTTTATATCACTAATTAAATACTAAAAACAAAAGTCAGATCACACTCATCTACAATATGTAATATAAACATTTTGAAAAAATATTGGGTTCAAAAACTTAAAATAGTGCCGAAACATAAAAAACACGTGATCGGTGAATAGTGAACCGACAGGGGGTTTTGGTATTTTCGGACTTTTTTTCCAGATTTAGGGTCCTTAGCGGAAAACTTGAATAAACTTGAGATCTATAACTCCGATTGAGGTCCAGTCGGACTCGTTAGACTCCTATCTTTCCGAATACAAGATTCCATCATCAAAATACAAATTTGGACAAGTTTTGTACACTGAAATCAGCCCGAAAGTGGATGTTCATACATGTTTTCCATCAACGGGGTGTTTTGGTTAAAAATCCATAACTCACTCGTTTTAACTTCTTTTTAAATGATTCCAACTAGGTTTTGTTCTTAACTTACCCATATATTACCAGAAAATTTAAAGTCCAAATATAATTTATAGATTTCAAATGTGCAATTTCTTCGAACAAGTCAACGTTCTAACCGTCGGTAAAAATTATTTCAAGCTTTTTGCTAGACTTTTCTTCCTAAACCCATACCATTACATATTTAAACTATATGATATCCTATACAAACATATGTAGCAAGATTCTAGGCATTTAAAACTTGAACTTAACATATTATTAATAAAAACATATTAAATCATTATTTTTTAGTACCTAGGTTTAAATCATGAGTTAAGCATTCTTTTAAAATAATGTAGATCTAACAAAATGAAACCTAGATCCATACATACTTCATTCTTTCATGGGCATCAAGAAATAAACATTTAAAACCCCAACACAAATAACTAGGGTTTGAAAGAGATGAAGATCCATACCTAGATTTAATGGCTATTCTTCTCTTCTTTCCAAAGTAGGTTGTAAATGGAGATGACATAAACAACCAAGATCTTCTCCTTCTTCTTCAAGGTTTGGACACCACCTTCTCTTTAATCTCTCAAGATTTGTTCTTGCCTTTCACCAAACTCTCTCTAACACTCTCTCAAGGTTTTAGAAAAATGAAGATACAAATGACCACTCTTTAGCCTATTAACTAAATAAAAAGCAAGAACACCTATTCTTGCCATCATGAAGCTAGTGAAAGACTTGTGTCACTAGGGTGGCTAGTTGACACCTTAGGAAGCTATGTGACACCATAGGTAGCTACTATATCAAGTCTACAATTTCAACGTCCAAGACAACTAGTTACTTAATTAAATTAGGACTTTGAAAAGCAATTACCTCTCTTTCTCTTTAGTTGCACGGCAAGGAGGGGAAATTTGTCCCAAAAATGTTGTCCCACTAGTTGCTTTAAATAATAAATTAATGTTACACCTTTAATTTAATCAAGTGGCTATGTTTTGGACCACACATTAAATACCATTGGGCTTCCAATTTAAATGATTAGGCTTATAAAATCCAAATCTATTTAATACAATATTGGGTCATTTAATTTAACCCAATGATTGATTAATTAATTTGTCACACTATTAATTACTACATCCATGACCAAATAAATAATTTGTTCTTAGTTCCTTAATTAAATAAGTTAACCAATTAGTAATTGATTACAAAATTGGACTATTAAATTTTATTATTCAATGTGACAATATTCTCATTAATTAATACTTTTATTAATTAATTTATCAATTCAATATACTAAACTATATTCAATTTACTTGCATGATTAATTAGTAAATTACTTTATCAATTTAATTGATATTAAACCTTAGGGCTTGTTCATTAATTTAAACTATACTATTAGTGACTCCCTTTATTCAACTTAAATCAATTCATCACCCTCGTCACGTAGGCTACCAATGTACACAAAGGTTCAAATAAGCACACAAACTAACTCATTAAAAATTAAATTTATATATTTAATTAATAACGACGTTTAAAATTTCATGGGCATTACATCCCTCCCCCCTTATAAAAATTCCGTCCTCGGAATTGCAAAATAGGGTTACTCGAATAGAAACGGGTAATTCGCTTTCATCTTCTCTTCGAGTTCCCACGTAGCTTCTTCGACTGCGTGATTCCTTCAGAAAACCTTGACGGAATAGATGATCTTATTCCTTAGTTTCTGTTCCTTCCTATCGAGTATCTTGACGGGAACTTCCTCGTACGATAAGTCCTTCTCGACTTGGATTGGTTCATAAGAGATAACGTGCTTGTAGTCTGGTTTATACGGTCACAACACTGACACATGAAACACGTTGTGAATGTGCTCAAGTTCAGGAGGTAACGCTACCTCGTACGCCACTTCACCGATCCGCCTCAAAATCTCGAACGGTCCTATGAACCTAGGGCTCAATTTGCCCTTCTTCCCAAAACGGATCTTCCCCTTCCAGGAAGATACCTTCAAAAATACAAAGCTACCAACTTCAAAGTCCCTCTTCTGACGATGTAAGTCAGCATATTTCTTCTGGCGATCTTGAGCTGCTACCAGACGATTTCTGACCAGTTGTACTGTATCTGAAGTCTGCTACACCATCTCAGGTCCCAGCAGTCTTCGCTCTCCAACCTCGTCCCAACACATCGGGGTTCGACATTTCCTTCCATATAGCGCTTCGTACGGTGGCATGCCGATACTAGCGTGATAGCTATTATTGTAAGCGAACTCCACCAGTGGCAAATGGTCATCCCAGCTGCCCTTTAAATCCATCACGACCGCCCGAAGCATATCTTCTAAGGTCTGGATCGTTCGCTCGCTCTGGCCATCAGTTTGAGGATGATACATCGTACTCAACCTCAATTGTGTTCCCATTCTTACCTGCAGACTTCTCCAAAAATTTGACGTGAAGCGCGGATCTCTGTCCGATACAATAGATACTGGCACTCCATGACGCGATACAATCTCCTTGACGTAAAGTTTTGCTAACTGCTCCAGCTTATACCGTATCTTGATTGGTAGGAAATGAGCAGACTTGGTTAGACGATCCACAATTACCCAGATGACGTCTAAACCCTTCTGTGTCGGTGGCAGACCCACCACAAAGTCCATTGTGATGTGCTCCCACTTCCACTCCGGAATCTCCAATGGTTGAAGCAGTCCGCTCGGTCGCTGGTGCTCTGCTTTAATTCGCTGACATGTCAGACATTGGCTGACGCACTCTGCCACTTCTCGTTTCATATTCGCCCACCAAAAATACTGCCACAAATCCCGATACATTTTTGTGCTTCTGGGATGTACTGAGTACCTCGTACTATGAGCTTCCTGAAGGATTTCTTCCCTTAACTCCGGATCCAACGGTACCCAGACTCTCCCTTCAAACCTTAGCAACCCTATGTTGTCAATCTTATACTTAAGCTCCTCGCCTTCGGCAATTCGCTTCTTTATTGAATCATAATCCTCATCCTTTTCTTGAGCCTCCTTGATTTGATCCAATAGGGGGGTCGGGCTCACTGTCACTGTAAACAATTTCTCGTCCGTCTCCATCGGATACTGAATCTCCAATTCCAGACGTTCAAACTCCTTTATTAACTCTACCTGAGTTGTCAGCTTCATCAATTTCTCCCTGCCTTTCCTACTCAAAGCATCTGCCACTACATTTGCTTTGCCCGGATGGTACAGAATCTCACAGTCGTAATCCTTGATCAATTCTAATCATCGGCGCTGCCTCATGTTCAGCTCCTTCTGAATGAAGATGTATTTCAGACTCTTGTGATCTGTATATATCTCACACCTCTCTCCATATAGATAGTGCCTCCATATTTTCAAAGCGAATACTACTGCTGCTAACTCCAGGTCATGAGTTCGGGTATCCCTTCTCATAGTCCTTTAACTGATGTGAAGCGTACGCAATGACCTTGCCATGTTGCATTAGCACACAATCAAGACCTTTGTGTGAAAGCATCACTATACACTACAAAACCTCCAGTGTCGTCTGGTAAAAGCCAACACCGGTGCTTGGCTAAGTCTCTTCTTCAGCTCCATGAAACTTTCCTCGCACTTTTCCGGTCCAAACGGACTTTACCGTCTTTCTGGTTAGATTGGTCAACGGCGATGCTATCTTCGAAAAATCCTGGGATGAATCTCGATAGTATACCGCCAACCCTAGGAAAATCTCTTGATCTCCGTCGGCGTCTTCGGCTGCTCCCAATTGATAACGGCTTTCACCTTTGCAGGGTCTACCGAAAAACCATCCTAGTCAATGACGTGTCCTAGAAACTTCACCCACTGCAACCAAAATTCACACTTCAAAAATTTTTTGCGTACAGCTTCTCCCTTCTTAACGTCTCCAAGGCAATCCTTAGGTGTTCAACATGTTCTTCCTCGGACACTGAATACACCAAGATGTCATCGATGAATACTACTATGAACTTGTCCAAATATTGCTTGAACACTCTGTTCATCATATCCATGAATGCCGCTGGTGCATTTGTCAGTCCAAATGACATTACCAAAAACTCAAAATGCCCATTACGAGTTCTGAATGCCGTCTTCGGGATATCCTCTTGTCTCACCTTTAGTTGATGATAACCCGTTCTCAAATCAATCTTTGAAAAATATTTCGCTCCCTTGAGTTGATCAAACAGATCGTCTATTCTGGGCAGCGGGTATCTATTCTTAATCGTGACTTCGTTCAATTCGTGATAGTCGATGCAAAGCCTCATCGAACCATCCTTCTTCTTTACGAACAGAACTGGCACTCCCCATGGTGACACGCTCGGTCTGATATAACCCTTGTCTAATAGTTCCTGTAATTGGACCATTAGCTCCTTCATTTCTACCGGTGCCATTCGATACGGCGCCTTCGATATTGGTGCGGCTCCCGGCACCAAGTTAATTACAAATTCTACCTCCCTATCCGGCGGCAATCCCGGAATTTCATCTGGGAAGACATCTGTGAATTCCCTTACGACAGGTATCTGACTCGGTTCGCCCTCGACTCGACGAGTATCAACCACGTGAGCCAAATAACCTATACAACCCTTCCTCAGAAATCTCTTAGCTTGCATCATCGTTAGACAACAAGATTGTCTCGGCGATTTACTACCATAGAATACTACCTTCGACTTATTAGAAGTCTTCAGGTGTACACACTTCTTCTTACAGTCGATGACTGCTCCGTGAATCGATAACCAATCCATTCCAAGGATCACATCGAACTCCCCCAAACGAATCGGTATCAAATCCACACTGAGCTTAAATCCTCGCAACTCGGCACAACAATTCCTATGAATGCATTCTATGGGGATAATTTCCTTGTTTGCTACTTTTACGTTCATAGGGTATTCCAACTTTTCACGAGGTAAGTCTAACCGTTTAGCAAATTCTTCGGAAACAAAAGAGCAGGTAGCACCCGAATCGAATAACACATAAGCATTTATATCATTGATTGAGATGATACCTGACACCACATCCTTGGACCCCACGACACCCTTCCTTGTGACCATCATGGCTTTTTTGATCTTGGTTGTGCTTTGTCAACGCTTCATTTCCTCCTCGGCAACGATTGCTTCCTTAAGTAATGTAGGAAATGTGTTGATCTGTAAAACCACAACCTTACTATACGCCCAGGGCTTCAACCCTTGATCAAATCTCTTCGCTCACCTAGCTCTGGTGTCCACTTGGTGTGGATCAAACCTAGCTAGTTTGTTAAACTTCGTTGCATACTCTGCTACTGACATATCATCTTGCTTCAGATCCAAGAACTTTATCTCCATACTTGCCTGCGTGCTTTCTAGAAAGTAATTTTTTTGAAAAACAGCTCCTTAAAACGAGTCCATGCAGTCGCGCCTTCCCCAGCTCGGCTTCTATTCGCCTTCCACCAGTAATTTGACTCACCCTTCCTCATGAAAGTGGTAAACGAAGTCTTCTGTTCCTCGGTCACTCTTGCGACCTTGAAAACTTTCCCCATTTTTTCTACCCATGTCTGGGCTTCACTCGAATCCATATTCCCACGAAACTCCGGTGGTCCTAGTAATTTGAAACCCGTAAAGTTCGCCATGTGATTTCATGGCCAAACAACCGGCAATGGCTGGTCTGCCTTGCATCGTTTCCTCTAACAAGTTCGCAAAGGTCCTCTTGGGGTCAGTCTGACCCTCCTCGTTATTCACTGACTCTTCCACCCTCGTGTATCGGGGTTGTCTCCTTGACGGCATTATTTGTTCTAAACAAAACCTTACATAAATCCTTCTTGTTTTACACATCGTGCAAAATTCTACTGATGTTATTCATTTAAGAGTCAAGGCACAAATCGATACACAATCAATCATGTAATAATAATACCACATTTATATTTCATACACCCCTTTAGTGTGTCAAACACTTTATAATTCCGGCATATTCCTATAAATGTTAACTATCCCATTAAGACACAAAAAGATGGGATTAATAAGATGAACTGCATTCCCCTAGATCTGAAAAGTGGGGATGTAATCATCATCATCAAATCAACTCAAGGCACCTTTAGTAAATACTTAATAAGCTCATCTTAGTACCGTCGTACTACTTACATCATATAGCATTCCTGATATCCACTTATCCCTCTGTTACTAACAACAAGATGGGATTCACCATAACTACTCCACAACTTACACAAAGTTGGGGACTTACAACAGATATACTGCTAGCTATACAAAAACTGAGATTCACATTTCTTACATGCATAGATTATACTAGTACATATACATTGAATTATTATTTCTTCATTCATTACGACTCACAAAGGTCTTATAACTCTCACACTTAACCTTTCTTTCTTTCATTTCCTCCACATATTCCTTATATCGGGCTCCAATTGATTCTCCTTAGGGATTTCTATTATCTCATCATTTAGTTCCATCTCTAGATACTTTTTCCAGATCAGACACTAAATCTACCCTTGGTTCATTTCTTATAATCTCTCCGTTGTCTCTCCTTTCTAATCATCAAAACAATATAAATTGCCATCAGTCATCTCTTAAATTTTTTTTTTTCATATAACATCATTCATCTCAATACTCTCAACTTTTGCTTAACAACTCTATATGAGTCCATTACCTTTGTCTCACCTATCATTCCACCATAAAGCTTAATAACTTAACTAACACTTCAAGAATTAAGCGAATATCGATATATTCATTATTTATCGAATCAATCATTTCCTTCTTGCAAACCTTAACCCAACAGATTCTAAGGTACCCTCTCTTCATCACAAAGAAACTCCATACCACATCACTCCAATATCTTATCTAATGAATAGCCACAAAAATTGATCAATAGCCACAGAATTGATCAATAGCATCAAATGATTAATTTAATTACCTCGAATATCTATAACTCCAGCTTACAATGGATCGTCCATACTTAATGGTCTTCACTTTACCATATTATCTCATCAATACACATTCCTCAAATTATCCACAAGCTTAATAACACCAACGTATGATCCAAATCCTCAATATTAATATCATAATAAATTTCTACCCAAAAATAACTCTATATGAGTTCTATCCCCTTCTATTCCTCTATATTCTCTCAGGTTATAGCCTAAGGACTCTTTCTCCTAAGGGTTATAACCTATAGCTTTGATACCAACCTGTGACGCCCCCAAATTCAGGTCTCCAAATACCCGGATCCGGTCATCACGATCCAATATAATCATTCACCTCTAACAACATATGGTAACTAAAATGCGGAATATGATAAACATACGTTGTTCATTTCAAAGGTGTTACTAGTCCCAGAATACAATAACCTTAAATACTTACACAAATCCATACCCTAAATGAATGGCAGGGTTTAAATTACATTAACAGTAATTAACTACACATAAATTTAAAATCGGCTACATGAAGTCTATCACTTCATCTTTTCTTTCCCTTTGTTCTTCCCTGACGTCTCGGGTTTAGCTGCAATGAAGTCATGATATAGCAAGGATGAGCAACGAGTTTGCTCAGCAAGTTTAAAGTACAATAATAAGGATATATCATGATGAAAGGGATTTAGAAGAGATTTCAACAATAGAATTATCAGAAGCAATATCAATAAATGCTTTTAGAACAATTAATAGTCAAGTAGACTTTGAACAATAACTTCCAAAGGAGTCAATAGCTAGTTGACCCTTTGGTTACTGGCTACAGAATAAGTACTTGAGGGGATCAGCCTCGCGTACACTATGTGTATGCATAACATTTAACTCTGCTATTTGTACCTTATATACGGTACCTGGGGTACTCCCCTATAATAAAAGGAGTGTTCATATAGTCTAAGAATCCTTACCATCGATTGGTTCGGATAGCTTTTATAAATTCTTACATACGTGTCTGACCGAGACAAGGGTTCAGACTTAATCATGAATAGTTCGTGAATTTCAGAACTTAAATAAAGATACGAATTCAAATGCACGAGTGCGAATGTCAATGAAAACATAGATGTGGAATAATTTTAAAAGTAATTAGACCACTCAAGGCATGCTTGGAGATAAGATTCCAGCTTAACAAATAACTTGCAACAATATATACCTTTTTGCACGAATTAAAATAATGCATAAGGTTTAGAAACTTGCTCAATGTAAAAGTTGAGTAAGATAAAACTTGCATTCAATATACTGAAAGAATGAAGTTAGGGAACTTGCACAACATATACCTCTTTGCACGAAATAACTAGTGCATAAGGTTTAGAATTTACTCAAATATAAATTGAGTTAAGGAACTGGCATAATACATCACATCCTGCTCGAATGTAAATTGAGTAGGGTTAAAGGAAACTTGCAATAATTAAAGTTTCGGGATAGAGAACTTGCCTGTCTGCTCAGCTACAAATAATTCTAGCTTTAATTGATTGGCTTTGAAGGACCTAACATTGATAAAGTCGATCTATCAATTAGCATTGCGTAGTTGTATATCGATACGCTTACTTATGCTATTTATTTAGCAAATGAGCAAATCACATAACACACATAAGTTAATAAACTATCATTAATCATATAAGACACTTAATTGATCTTTAGGTTGATGATTTAATTAATTAACAATATTTTTCTTAAGTGCTAAACACTTATTAAACCCTTAAACAATTAATTATAATTGTTTAATTAATGTGTTATTTAAACTTTCTTTATTTTATTAATTCTATCTTCATTTAATTACTATTTAATATTAGTTAAATAGTAATTAATTAATTATCTTTAGTTATTATTTAATAATAAATAATAACTAATTATATTTACATATTATTTGAATAATCAAATTATTAGTCGTATTTGTCTTTAAATTATTAGTTAATACTCCTTATTTATTATTTATGATAATAAATAATTAATTTATTAGTCTATTATTATTTAATATTAATTAAATAATAATTAATTTAATTGTATTGGTATTTAATTACTATTTAATATTAATTAAGCAATAATTAAATAATTATTACCCCTTATTTATTATTTAATCTTAATTAAATAATAAATAATTAATTTATTAACTTTATTTTCCTTAATTATTATTTAATTAACATTGAATAATAATTAATTATTATCCTTATTTATTATTTATTATTAAATAATAAATAATTAATTTATTAACTTTTATGTTAATTGAATAACATTTAAATGAGTAATTATCATTATTTATTGCTTAATCTTATTTAAATAATTAAAAATAATTAGTTTATTAAATTTAAACACTATTTAATAATTATTTGATATTAATCAAATAATAATAGATTAATTATTTAACCTCATTTATTATTTAATCTTAATTAAATAGTAAATAGTTAGTATATTATCACTAATTCTATTTAATTATTACTTAATATTGATTAAATAATAATTAAATAGTTAATTACACTTAAACAATATTTAATTAGTTTAATAATCAATTAGTAGTATTAACCTTTATCATTTAATAATTTTTAAATGATTTAAATAGGTTTTAATCACTAATTAAACTAAACACCACTTAAGTACACTGAAAAATTACCAAATAAATATGATAATATTCTACATGATTTTAGAAAAATTTGGGTCCAAACGGGGTCGCCGGAACCGGCCGGAATAGTGCCGAACCGGTCGCCGGAAAATTGCGTCGGTTCGGTGAATAGTGAACCGACAGGGGGTTTTGGTATTTTCGGACTTTTTTTTCCAGATTTAGGGTCCTTAGTGAAAACTTGAATAACTTGAGATCTATAACTCCGATTGAGGTCCGGTCGGACTCGTTAGACTCGTATCTTTCCGAATACAAGATTCCATCATCAAAATACAAATTTGGACAAGTTTTGTACACTGAAATCAGCCCGAAAGTGGACTGTTCATACATGTTTTCCATCAACGGGGTGTTTTGGTTAAAAATCCATAACTCACTCGTTTTAACTTCTTTTTAAATGATTCCAACTAGGTTTTGTTCTTAACTTACCCATATATTACCAGAAAATTTAAAGTCCCAAAAATAATTTATAGATTTCAAAATGTGCAATTTCTTCGAACAAGTCACGTTCTAACCGTCGGTAAAAATTATTTCAAGCTTTTTGCTAGACTTTTCTTCCTAAACCCATACCATTACATATTTAAACTATATGATATCCTATACAAACATATGTAGCAAGATTCTAGGCATTTAAAACTTGAACTTAACATATTATTAATAAAACATATTAAATCATTATTTCTTAGTACCTAGGTTTAAATCATGAGTTAAGCATTCTTTTAAAATAATGTAGATCTAACAAAATGAAACCTAGATCCATACATACTTCATTCCTTTCATGGGCATCAAGAAATAAACATTTAAAACCCCAACGCAAATAACTAGGGTTTAAAAGAGATGAAGATCCATACCTAGATTTAATGGCTATTCTTCTCTTCTTTCCAAAGTAGGTTGTAAATGGAGATGACATAAACAACCAAGATCTTCTCCTTCTTCTTCAAGGTTTGGACACCACCTTCTCTTTAATTAATACTTTTATTAATTAATTTACTCAATTCAATATACTAACTATATTCAATTTACTTGCATGATTAATTAGTAATTACTTTATCAATTTAATTGATATTAAACCTTAGGGCTTGTTCATTAATTTAACTATACTATTAGTGACTCCCTTTATTCAACTTAAATCAATTTATCACCTCGTCACGTAGGCTACCAATGTACACAAAGGTTCAAATAAGCACACAAACTAACTCATTAAAAATTAAATTTATATATTTAATTAATAACGACGTTTAAAATTTCACGGGCATTACACACACTCCAGCACAAGTAGGTGAATTAGGCCAGATCATAAGCAACACAAGTTAATTGGCTAGATATTTTAGGAGACAAAAGTTTGGAAATTAGCTAGGAAACCCTAATTTGGAATTGCTATAAGAAGAATGAGATGCTGAGCTTTAAACCTACGAAATTGTGAACCTATACACTTATAGTACCAGCCTAAACAAGCCCTAGTAACCACAAGCTCAGAATCAGAAGCCAGAAATTAAATTTTAAAGAAAAAGGTGCACAAAACCCTAATTTATGTTTGATCTTCAAGCCTGCAAAATTTTTGTATTTTAGATGTTTAGGAATCCTTATTAATATGTTATTTAGTGATCTGGGCGGTTAAAACATGTTTACATAACATCTAGATATGAAAATCAAGCCAAAAACTCAAACTGTTCTTGGCAGTCAAGAACAGTCTGACAGGCCTTTTTGTCAGAGCTTTTGATCAGCTTAAAATGTTTGTTTGATATGTTTTAAAGCATGAATCAGTAGTATGCCATGTTAGCTTTAATATCCAATTGATAGAACTCCAAAATTATTTCACAGTAAGAAGATATAAGTGGTCAAAGTCCTTTGACCGTTCTGATTTTGCACGTTTCTGGGTAACCCAGAAACTTATGAAGAACTCTGACAAGGTTTGTCAGAAGTTCATGCTGCCCAGAATTGATCTAGATGACATGTTTTGTGTAACTTATTGGTTTAGAATTGTTGTATGCTATGTAAACTGTAATCTTGAACCATAAAAACACCTAAACAAACCATCAGTTGAACGGAATTAATAGTCAAATAGCGTTGACCATTATGACAGCATGAGTTTTCTGGGTAACCCAGAAAACTCAAGAACAGTTTGAATGGCTAGTTTGACCATCAAATTTAGGGCATGATATGATATAGTTTGGGATAAAATTCAACATGTCGTTGTACCCTACCATGTTGGCTATAACAACAAACAGAAATCAAACACAAACATCAAACGAGCTTAGATTAATTTGAGGTCAAAAGTCACTGTTGGACATTGACCAAGTGTTCTTCATGAAGAACACCTTTAGCGACGAAATTCATCCCCAAACCCAGAAACCTATTATTCTATGCAGACCGTCGCTAAAGCCCTTTAGCGACGGATTTTTAATAAAAATAAAATAAAAATTAATTAAATAAATTATAAAATATAAAATAAATATTAAATAATTATTAATAATTAATAAATAAATCCGAAAATTCATTTTTAAATTATAAAAATTAATTTTTAATATTTTTATATATTCTGAAATATTATTTAATTTAATTAAATAATAAATAATAATTATGATAAATCATTTAATAATTGTTTTAATTATTTAAAAATGATATTAAATTATTAAATAATTATATTAATTATTTAAAAATGATATTAAGGTAAATAAAATTATTATATATAATAATTAAATAAAATATTAAATATTTAAATATTATTAATGATAAATAAATCATTTAAATAATATATTAAGTATTTTAAAAATTACTTTAAATGATAATTAAATCATTTAAATATCAAATTAAGTTTTGAAAATTATTATAAGTAATAAATAAATTATTTTAAAAAGTCTAAAAATATTATTAATGATAAAATAAATCATTTAAATAATATTCTATCTTTCTAAAAATATTATAAATGATAAATAAATTATTTAAATAATATTTTAAATATCTAAAAATATTCTAAATGATAAATAAATCATTTAAATAACATATTAAATGTTTTAAAAATATTCTAAATAATAATTAAATCATTTAAAAATATTTCTGAGCTTGTAAAATTATTTAAAAATAATACCAAGCTTCTAAAAATATTATAAATAATAATTAAATTATTTAGACTAATAATTAGACTTCCAAATGAAGTTTTATCAAACAATCTATGTGTTTAGCCATTAAGGATGCGACCGAGATACCGAATCAACGTCAAACCTTAATGAAACTTGTTTAGATTAGCGTGATACATGTTTATATACGTGCTAACGCTTATTATTGGTATACGTAGACTATGTGCGTTGACCGATTGTACTAAATTATAGTGAGCTACGCTAAGGCAAGTCTCCCAACTTTGTTATATTTAAGTAAGTATTATACATCTTGCTATCAATTATTGTGAAGTTATTGCTTCTTGTTCAGCAAAACTTAAGAAATGAATCATTATTCATATATTGTTTATTCGAGCGTAAATTGTTGTGTCAAATCAAATTGTTTGGTAAGACATCTATACTGAGTAAATGGAAATGCCTTCATAGGAAGGCCAATAAATGTCGATAATATATTGACCACAAATAGTAGGATGATATGCATACTCCTAGGATATTGGTGAGGCTGATCACCTACCAGATATCCAAAACTCAAATGGTTCTAAGTCATTAAAGACTGATAGAACTAAATGAAATATATGGTTAATGTACAGAACCCTCAGTATACATCATTGACATCTTTCAAATCAAACACATGGTGTTTATATATTCAAATGAACTTGCTGAGCATTTGTAGCTCATTCTTGCGCATATCTTCTTTTGCAGCTGTAAATGATATCCCTACCACGTCTAGGACTGATAAGGGGAAAAGTCATGCTTATTAGCTTTAATGTTTGTTGTTGAATACTTTAAGTCTTTTAAAGACTTGTTGTTGTAATAACTTAGTATAACGAATGATGTAACCGAACAAAATGTTATGTAATATATTATGATCCTTTATGTCATAGAATGCGTTATACTCTGATCTTTAAATTCTTTAGAATAGTTGTACTAAGTTAAATACAGTGTCTATATGAACTATACATCTGAATAAGGGTATCTAAATGATGTTGAGAGTCCTATAAGCTCTGGGGTTACACTTAATGAGCGCCGGTAAGGTGCCATCTTTACCGGAATGCGCCCCTCAGTTCTATGGATAATCTTATCATTAATACTGTGAATGTCAGATAGATAGGGAATATTGATACGAAAAAGAGATATTCATAAGATATGAATCTATATATCTAAGTGAGGGTATCCAAACACAGACAACGTTCTGGCCGGAACTAGTACCTGTTATGGGATACTGTGAATCTTGGATAGATAGAAGTCATATTTTATTGAATATTTATAGATGTATAGTTTCACGTGAGCACCAGATCTGCTACAGGGGAGTGTAGAGATTTGGGGGCGTCACAGTATAACTCATCATATACAAGATACTATGATGATCTCAAGTCCAAGGATCACTTGTACTACTATCACTATAGGAATTCCTATTGACAGGCGAGTAAAACTCCATTAGGTATTCCTTAGCGAGTCACGTTCAGTGAACTTATTCTCCAATAAGCACCTACATACTTGTTTTAGTGTCTCTACACAAATGATTATGAGATCAATCATCCTCTTCTTAAGAGCAAGCAACGTATATACTAATCTATCCGGATTTACTAATCCCCTTTTTAGTAATCCAACAATTAAGAACAATTTAGTTTGTGAGCTATCTAAAATTTAGATCTCATTAGCATGATCACCATCATGATTCTAAAAGCGTTGCTCAAAACTATGGGTTTATCACATTTAATATAGCAGCACTATGTAGATAATATAAAATGCCTTTTAAGAAAATCGATTATTTTATTAATAAATGAATAAGATTACAAAGTATATGCTACATCATATCAAATATGATTGGCTTCTGTGCATACTACTTTCAATCTCCCACTTGCACAAAAGCCAATCGCTATGGTATCTAATACCCATCTTCTCTAAGTGACGATCAAACTGCTGTTGTGTTAAAGCTTTAGTAAATGAATCTGCAATGTTGTCTTGAGAGTCCACACGCTCCAGGGTGATATCTCCTCTTTCAATGATCTCTCTAATCAAATGAAACCGCCGCAACACGTGTTTGGATTTCTGATGAGACCTGGGTTCCTTAGCCTGCGCAACAGCTCCGTTGTTATCACAGAATAAAGGTACGGTCTTCTCTAATGCTAGGAACCACTCCAAGTTCAGTTATGAACTTCTTCATCCAAACAGCTTCCTTTGCAGCTTCACTTGCAGCTATGTACTCTGCCTCTGTCACTGAATCATCAACTGTTTGCTGCTTGGAACTCTTCCAACTCACCGCGCCACCGTTTAAGGTAAACACATACCCTGAAATGGATTTACTGTCATCTTAGTCCATTTGAAAACTTGAGTCTGTATAGCCCTCTAGTTTCAATTCAGACCCACCGTAGACAAGAAATACATCCTTAGTTCTTCTCAAGTACTTTAGGATGTTTTTCACTGCCTTCCAGTGCTCTTCTCCTGGATTCGACTGATATCTGCTCGTTACACTAAGTGCATGAGTGACATCTGGTCTAGTACATATCATACCATACATGATAGATCCTATTGCGGAAGCATAAGGAATCTTACTTATACGGTCTCTCTCCTCAGGTGTCTTTGGGGCCTGTTTCTTGGAGAGATGTATTCCATGGCTCATCGGCATGAGACCTTTCTTGGAATCTTCCATGCTAAACTTCTTTAGCATCGAGTCAATGTACTTTCCTTGGGTCAAGCTCAGCATCCATTTAGATCTATCTCTATAGATCTTTATCCCCAAAATATAGAATGTCTCACCCAAGTCCTTCATGGAGAAGTGCTTAGATAACCAAATTTTGATCGACTGTAGCATAGGAACATCATTCCCTATCAGTAATATATCATCAACATATAATACAAGGAATAATACAGCGCTCCTACTAACCTTTTTGTACACACATGTTCATCCTCGTTTTTGATAAAATCAGACCTTTTGATTATCTCATCAAAACGGATGTTCCACCTTCGAGAAGCTTGCTTCAACCCATAAATGGATCGTTGTAGCTTACAGACTAGGTTTGTTCCAACCGTTGAAACAAAACCCTCTGGTTGTATCATATATACATTCTCTTCAAGCTCTCCATTGAGGAAGGCTGTTTTCACGTCCATTTGCCAGATTTCGTAGTCATAATAAGCGGCAATTGCAAGCAAAATCCGAATGGACTTGAGTATTGCTACTGGTGAGAAGGTTTCATCATAGTCAACTCCTTGTCTTTATTTGAAACCTTTTGCAACGAATCGGGCCTTATAGATCTCTTCCTTGTCGTCCGCTCCAGTCTTTCTCTTAAAGACCCATTTACACCCAATAGGCTTTATGCCCTCAGGTGGTGAAACCAAAGTCCATACTTGGTTTTCATACATGGAGTCCATCTCGGATTTCATGGCTTCAAGCCATTTCTCTGAGTCTTTACTACTTATAACCTCTTCATAAGTTAATGGATCATCATCATCTATGATGCGTACCTCATAATCATCCTCTATGATGAATCCATACCTATCAGGTATCTTCGGTACTCTTCCAGATTTACAAATAGGTAGTGGTACAGTAGGTTCTTCTACTTGGTCAGGTACCTGACTTTGATCCGTAGTATTTTGTGGTTCTTGAACTTCTTCAAGATATATCTTACTCCCACTAACCCCTTCAAGGATAAACTCCTTTTCCAAGAAGGCAGCGTGTTTCGCAATAAACACCTTTTGATCAGTAGGATGATAGAAATAATATCCTAAACTTTCTTTAGGATATCCCACAAATCTACACGTATCGGATCTAGTCTTTCGCTTATCATGCTCAAACCTTTTGACATAAGCTGGACAACCCCAAGTCTTAACATCCTTAAGATTAGGTTTCCTCCCTGTCCATATCTCATATGGGGTCTTTGGGATGGATTTGGTAGGTACCTTGTTAGGTAAGTATGCAGCTGTTTCTAGGGCATAACCCCAGAAGGATATTGGAAGGTCGGTAAAACTCATCATTGAACGAACCATGTCCAACAATGTTCGATTTCTCCTTTCAGATACACCACTCAACTGTGGCGTCCCTGGTGGAGTCTATTGTGAGATTATACCATTTTTTTTGAGACAATTGAGAAACTCATTGGTCAAGTATTCCCCTCCTCGATCCGATCGAAGAATCTTAATACTCTTACCAGTTTGCTTCTCTACTTCACTTCTGAATTTTTTGAACTTTTCAAACGATTCAGATTTGTATTTCATTAAATACACATATCCAAATCTAGAATGATCATCAGTGAAAGTAATAAAATAAGAATACCCTCCTCGTGCATTCGTTATCATAGGTCCACATACGTCTGTGTGTACCATCGCTAACAACTCTGTAACTCTTTCTCCTTTTCCACTAAAAGTGGACTTAGTCATCTTACTTATGAGACAAGATTCACAAGTTGGATATGATTCGTAATCAGATAGATCTAACAGCCCATCTTTATGCAACTTGGATAATCTTGTTTCATTAATATGACAGAGTCTACAGTGCCACATAAAGGTATAATTAACATCATCTCTTTTTCTTTTCTTTGTTTGTTCAATTTGAAGTATATTTTCAAGCAAGTCAAGTATGTAAAGTCCATTCAGTAAATTGCCAACACCATATAAAACATTTTTATTATAAATAGAACTACTATTGTTCTTTATTATAATATCAAAACCATCCATATCCAATATAGAAATTGAAATAATGTTTCTAATGAGTGTCAGAACATAATAACAATTATTTAAACTAATGAACTTGCTCGAAGGCAGTGCTAAACAATAAGTCCCTAGAGCTAATGCAGCAACCTTTGCTCCATTTCCCACTCGTAGGACGACTTCATCCTTGTTCAGCTTTCTACTTCTGCTTAGTCCGTGTATATTATTACATATGTGAGAACTACAGCCGGTATCCAATACCCAAGTAGAATTTTGACTTTTAGAAAAATTAATTTCAATCATGAACAAACCTAGATCGGAAGTCGAAGCTTCTCCAAGCTTCTTCTGCTTTTGGTCCGTAAGATACTCCTTGCAGTTTCTCTTCCAATGTCCCGGCTTGTTACAATGGTAACAAATTCCTTTGCTATCAGGATCAGGTTTCTTTTTATCCTTGTTTTTTGCCTTGCCCTTAGCCTTCTTGTTTTTCTTCTTTTCAGAAGATACCTTGGGCCTCTTCCTTTTCTTGGAAGAATCATCCACTAGTAAGACTTGGTTCTTGTTGGATGAGAAGTGACCTTCAGCAGTTTTCAGCATGTTAAGTAACTCAGGCAAGCTGACGTCCAACTTATTTATGTGAAAATTCACAACAAATTGTGAGAAGGTGTCCGGGAGTGACTGCAAGATCAAATCTTGACTTAACTCCCCATCCATCACGAACCCAAGCTGTCCAAGTTGTTCAATTAGATTGATCATCTTAAGGACATGAGTCTCAACGGTAGTGCCCTCGGTCATACGAGATCGGAAGAGCTCCTTAGATATCTGATATCTAGCAGTCCTACTTTGCTCACCATACAACTCTTTGAGGTGCAGCAATATAGTAGGAGCATCTATAGTTTCATGCTGACGCTGAAGCTCGTTACTCATGGACGCGAACATGATGCATTGAGCCAAGATTGCATCATCTTGCCACTTTCTGAAAGTAGCAATCTCTTCCTCAGAGGCTGTTTCTATAACATTTGCAGGGACTGGCAAATTTAGGACATAAGAAATCTTTTCAGCAGTGAGAACTATTCTCAGATTCCTTAACCAGTCCGTGTAATTTGGTCCGGTCAATTTGTTAGCATCAAGTATGCTACGCAGTGATAGTGAGTTTAACATTTTTAAATTCTGCATGTGAAAATAGACAACATTTTAGCATTCATTTAATTAATTACCAAAATAAATTAGGTCTTTATTTAAATTGGTATCTCCCACTATTTTCGTTAAACTATATTACCCTCAATTTATAGTTCGGCAAATCTAATTAAAGATTTGCTAGTGAGAATAAGGATCCCATTTCAAATGTATATAGCCTTGTGTGTGCACAACAAACTATATATAAATAAATAGGTAGACAACTATTGTCAATTACATCACTATGTATCTCCTTGTATTTTGCCTCTTAGATTATAATGTTCAAGTGTGTGCACATCCGAACTAAAATAATCTAAGTTACGTTTAACCTAGCACTTCCATATATGTGAAGAAAAAAGACCGCCCTTGTGTGTGCACAACAAAGCAGTAATGTTCAATTCCTTAATAAGCATCAAATGTGATAAAACAACATCATAAATATTTAATACTCGCCTTGTGTGTGCACAACAAACTCATATTAAATATTTAATACTTTATTGCTTTACCATGCTAGAAGGCGACGTTCGATATTCTAAAATATCTTTGAACGCTTAGGACTTAATATGATTTCTTTGAGGGGTTTGTTATCAATAGTCTCATCTTGTTTAGCGCGCATTCACATATATATATAAAATACGCGTCATATTATTTAACATGCGAAGCATGTTGTATAATATAATATATATATATATATATATATAGTAATCAAGCACATATAGAATACTATATTCTACCCGGATTGATTATGGACTTTTATTCTAGTTTGGTTCACTAGAGCCACCAAGTGAACCAAAAGGTCAAACCTAAGGTGCAAGAATAAAATTTAAATATAACTATTACATTTAAACCCGGACTCCATTACAAACGGGTCTTCTTGCGCTCCTTGCTCCTTTGTCTCCAATTCTTCAAAATTAATTCTAACTAGTCCTATTACAAAAACTATTTACAATAAATAGAAACCTTGATCAGCAGTCAATGAGAAGTACATAGGAGGGAGATAGAATTTTACAATAAGAAAAATTAGAGAAGACGAGGTACGCAGACCCCATTTATAAAAACCCATACATTCAAGCATCCTCTAAAATAATTCCAATCAGACATTAGTCAATAACCCATAATCAATCCCTATTTATTCTCATACATATCTCTATATGTATCAATAAATAACATTAATCCCATGAATAATAAAACCATTCCATATATGCATTGATATCAATTAATGGGCAAAAGTTTTGCTAATATTTAGTTTTGAAACAAAATAAACTCTTTTATTTTAATCAAAAACCAAATTAAACTCCTTTAATTTTAGCAATCTGAAATCCTATTTCAGATAAAATAAACATCTTTATTTTAAACTTATATCAATTAAATAAACCATTTATTTTAATTGAAGGAAAAATTATTTTTCAGATTCTGTTGTCCGGCGCAGCTGCGCCCAGAATGAACTGGGAAATGGCGCAGCTGCGCTGGACCCCAGAAACGACTTTCTGGGTTTAGGCGCAGCAGCGCTCTAGAATGAACTGGAAACGGCACAGCTGCGCCGCGTAGCAGATTCAGAAAAACAGATTCTGGCCAAAAATTTCAATCCAATCGCATACCATACACACATGGAATCATCAAAATTGATAATTAGCACAAGATTTGGCTCTGATACCACTGCTAGGTTTGTATATGACGCGAACATGCAATCAAATTGCATAAATAAAGCGGAAGCGCGATAAAATCGGATTTTTAAAATTTTATACAAACCATCACCATGATCAATCTATGTGCTCAATTAACGATATAAACGAAAAAGATAGAGATAAAAATTATACCCTCGTAGAACCGTGCTTTCTCGTGTACAAATTCACCTCCAATTCCTTCGCGTTCTCCTTGAATTACACCGACTAAATTCCTTTGCTTGATCAACGTTAGCCACCCAAGTGTTTGGCCTCTAGAGGTGATCCACCAAGGAAGAATAGTTATTCAAGAAGATGGGTGTTGGCAAAACCCTAGTTTCTATCTCTATAGAAATTGTAAGTACTCTCCACAATCTAATACAAGAGTGTGTAACCCTAATCTATGATAAGACTCTTCTTATTTATAGATGTAGGAATAATCCTTCCCTAAACTATTTAAGATTAGGGTTTCTATTATAATTAAACTCATTTAATTAATTATGCTCATAATCCAATTAGGAATTCATGAGAGAGTACTTCTATTAATTAATTCTCAATCCCTATTAGGAATTAAATAATAGTAACAGTAATAATAATAATAAGACTCCTCTTATTAATTTATATTTAATATTTCTAAAATAATAAATAATAAATATTAGGCTATTTGATTTATTCTATCTCAATAGATTAAATTAAATACACTTAACTTATTATTACAATTATGCCACTTACTTTTTAAATAAATATTTTCCTTTTACGGTGTGACCCTTTAGTTTCGCCATATTAAACCGGTTGTGAATAAATCAATTAGAACAATTCTAATCTTATTTAAATAAATAAATTAAACTATTTAATTTATTTAAATAAATAATATTTATTCTACAATAAAGGTAAGCCCCCTTAGCGATCAACGACTTTTCAGATAATATAGATTTCAACATTAATCACAAAAGAACTTTTCAGTGCATAGTTACCGTACAATTCAATCCTTCTACCATACAATGTCCGAATTAAATATAAGACATGGAATTACTGTCAAGTCTTATTTTATTTAATTATATGTATTTCGATTCCCAAATGCACAACTCTAAATAATGCAAATTAGAAACTCCTTTCTAATTTCATTTTGCCTTAGCCAAGGACTACTAAGTTGTCATTTATCGAATCACATAGGACATTCACATCCTTTACTAAACGTGGTAGATTCTTTGTTGATCATTCACATATCTCCATGTACAACTTATTATACCCAATCATATCCTTTAATATACCCTAAAGGTCTTAAGGGACATGTCAAAGTATAACTCATCATATACAAGATACTATGATGATCTCAAGTCCAAGGATCACTTGTACTACTATCACTATAGGAATTCCTATTGACAGGCGAGTAAAACTCCATTAGGTATTCCTTAGCGAGTCACGTTCAGTGAACTTATTCTCCAATAAGCACCTACATACTTGCTTTAGTGTCTCCACACAAATGATTATGAGATCAATCATCCTCTTCTTAAGAGCAAGCAACGTATGTACTAATCTATCCGGATTTACTAATCCCCTTTTTAGTAATCCAACAATTAGGAACGATTTTAGTTTGTGAGCTATCTAGAATTTAGATCTCGTTAGCATGATCACCATCATGATTCTAAAAGCATTGTTCAAAACTATGGGTTTATTATATTTAATATAACAGCACTATGTAGATAATATAAAATGCCTTTTAAGAAAATTAATTCTTTTATTAATAAATGAATAAGATTACAAAGTATATGCTACATCATATCAAATATGATTGACTTGTGTACATACTACTTTCAATAATGACTTTCCATGTTGTTGCTCAAAGGTTAAAATATCATTTCTCATTTTAGCAGTCATAGCAGGAGGGAAGAATTTTGCCAAAAATTGATGTGCTAAGTCTACTCATGTAGTAATGGAACCCAGCGGTAATGAGTGAAGCCAACTTTTAGCTTTGTCTCTCAGTGTGAATGGAAAGAGTCTAAGCCTCATGGCATCATCCGACACTCCATTAAATTTGAAAGTATCACATATCTCAATGAAGCTCAATAAATGCTCATTTGGGTCATCATTAGCCATACCCCCAAACTGTACCAAGTTTTGCACCATTTGTATTGTTCCCGATTTGATTTCAAAGGAATTTGCGGCTATTGTTGGCCTTGTGATACTAGATTGCAATTCATTTATACGCGGCGTTGCATAGTCTCTCAATGTTTTATGCTCCCCTGCCGCAATACTGTCTTGATGTTCAAGTGTCTCTTGAGTATCTTTTACCCACTTACGCAATTTTTGTAATCTTTTGTCATTGTCGTCCACGAAAGGAAACAACTCAGATTTCTTTAATCGTGTTTGCATGAACTAATCAAGAACACCTGAAACAAGAGTTAAAAACAAAGTAATGAAAAAGTGTTTAACTAAAATCAAATTAATTAAACTGATATTGAAATTTATAAATACAAATCATTCCACGGCAATGGCGCCAAAAACTTATTGTCTGATTTATATAATGACAAATACGCGCAAGGATACACGGTCTATAAGTAATAAAGTAAAAGTAAAATATCGTTTCCACGGAGAATGATTGCAAATTATACTAACAATTACCAATCTTATACTAAATCGATTTTATTAAACCAATGATCCATGATTTGTAAATTCATGAAATTATAATTAAACTATGAAATATTGATTTAATAATGCTGATAATTAAAACTAATTAAGACAATTAAGAAAGCAAGAATTAAATAAAACACGGAAAGAATTCAAGATAAGAAGATCTAAGATTACAACTTCCCCCAACTCTTCATTTGAATATCATAGCTCTCTCTTTTCCAACTAGCTAGAGCACAAGAATTGTCATCCGATAAATCACATTTATATAAAAGCCTCTCTCGATGGTCAAATATGTACTTCCTAATGCGGCGTATAGATATATCTCTATTCTACACATTATCAAGAAACCAATATCAAGAATAATTAACAAGACACATGTCACGGGAAAATCTCATTAACTACTCTCTCAATTACCAACTTTCGCAATAGAAATCATTAAGTACAGAATCTCTTATGGATGCATGCGGCATTTAGGTATCTGTCTATCCTAAATACTATCAAATTATCTATTCTTTGAGGATAATAAATAAGACACACGCCACATAATCTCATAAAATACCCATAAGAATATCTAACTTTCACATGAACTCATAATAGGTCTCAACACTATACTCTATTTCTCAATTTCATATAGGTTACCAAGGTTATTATGGGCCAAGCAATCAATCCATAAGCATAGGTTATGATATCCAATTCACAAGAGACTAACTAGTATTCTAAGAGATAGTATTCAATACAAACTATGAGTTGCGTTCCATTGAAATCTTAGAAATAAAAGTTTAGTTCATGATAGCTCTAAATAACATCATATTCAATTTACATAACATGGTTTTGGAATTACAAAATAAGAATGAAATACTAGAAAATAGAATGATACAACCCTTTTCAGATTAATTCCCAAATTATTTGCTTGGTAGTATCTTCTTTCCTAGCTTTCCTTCTCCAAATTTATATTCTAAATTTATGGTGGTTCTTCCTTCTCTCTAGTTCTCCTCCATGATAGGTTCAATCCCCCATTTCCAATCCATTTGAGCTCAATAATCTCATCATTATCTCTCTTCATGTCTCAATCAAGCTCTTGAAAATCCTCTCAAGCCATCCACTATCAGTAGAACAAGACAAACCCAGCCGTTGACAAATCCCGACGAGCTCGCCCCGGCGCCAGATTTGGCCTGGGGAGCTCGCCCCTGCGCGGACAAAAATGGAGCTTGCCCCGGAGCGGAATTGTACTGAGAATTCGCGCCCCGGTGCCGGTCAGTGTTATAGAATTACAAAAATGCCATTCAGCCCAAATTTTCCATAAATGACCATCCGAAGCCGCCTCCTACAAAACAATGTAATAACAAGTAAAATAATACTAAAAATACTTAAAGATAGCAAAGAATTGAGCTTGAAAGATATCCAATTCGTAGGTATAAAACCCACTCATCACATACTTTAAGGAATTAATCACTTGATTGACCCTTGTTAGGTTACTAACTCCAGAGTTTGTACTCAAGGGGATCAACCTCTTGTACACCATGTTTATGCATAATATTTATTTATGCTTTGTATCGTATTTCAGATACTTAGGAAACTCCCCTATACAGGGTTGGTTCATATCAGTCTAAGAATCCGCACCAAACTACTGGTTTGGATAACTTTTAAATTATTTAATCTGTATAAGTCTAGACGAACAAATGACTTAGACCCCTCCTAGATAGTTCGTGAATAGCAAAACTTTAAATGGTACAATTCAATGACATAATCAAATTTCCAAATACACATCGTGCGAATGTCAATAAATATCAACGACGTGGAATAATTTTTAATAATTACACCACTTAATATGAATAAGGAATAATAATTCAAATTTGATTCAAGAAATCGCCAATCCTATATATATATATATATATATATATATGTAATCATAAGTAACTGGCTCAAAAAGAAAACTTACACAAGATAGAATCGGAAACTTCCCTGGTCTGCTGCTTATTATTTACTCTATGTGTTTGTACTGCAAGTATCCTACAGTAATTATAAACTAACTTTTGATCAGTCATATGTAAACATTAATAACAGATTAACTAAACGTACTCAAGAGACTTATATAGTCTATCATATGGTCCCTTCATTTTACCCATGGTCTGCCATGACAGCTCTACGATTAGTAGGGCTTTAATACTGTCGATGGAGTCACTCTACGATCAGTGGGGTAACTCTACGATCACTGATGAAGCTCTACGACTGACTAGTGAAGCTCTACGATCGTCAGAGTTCACTCTACAACTAACTAATGAAGCTCTACGACTGACTAAGACTAACTTACTCTACGATTGCGAGTGAAACTCGGTGATCGTCTAGTAGTTCGGCTGACTTACTCTATGATTGCCGAGTGGTTCGGCTGACTTACTCTACGATCTACAGTGCGCTCTACGATCGGAGTGAAGTCACTCTACGATCGTAGAGTCTTCTTCACTACTTAATGAGAGTCAAGGTTAATTCATGATTTTAGCTTAAGGGACATCCCTTGGCTGAAAAGTCTGAGGTCATATACATCTAGAAACATGGCTCAAGGTCTGACCGACATGCTGTCTATAATGTTTTAGCTTTGGCTTCACTTTGGAACCTTTTGTCGTTCGAGGACCTCTCGTATATCGGGGGTCCTCTTCGGGCTCAGATGGTACTTTGTGTTTGGCTTCGGAGAGTCAAAGGTTTAGGTCACACTGAACTAAGGGGCTCGACTTTGGGTCCTACTACGAATTCCACTTTATGGTTCGTGGTCGGGCGATAAAGCTATATTTGAAAGTAGTATGCACACAAGCCAATCATATTTGATATGATGTAGCATATACTTTGTAATCTTATTCGTTTATTAAAGGCATTTTACTTTATCTACATGGTGTTGTTATATTAAATGTGATAAACCCATAGTTTTGAGCAATGTTTTTAGAATCATGATGGTGATCATGCTAATGAGATCTAAATTCTAGATAGCTCACAAACTAAAATTGTTCCTAATCGTTGGATTACTAAAAAGGGGATTAGTGAATCCGGATAGATTAGTACATACGTTGCTTGCTCTTATGAAGAGGATGATTGATCTCATAATCATTTGTGTGGAGACACTAAAGCAAGTATGTAGGTGCTTTATTAGAGAATAAGTTCACTAAACGTGGCTCGCTAAGGAATACCTAATGGAGTTTTACTCCGCCTGTCAATAGGAATTCCTCTAGTGATAGTAGTAACAAGTGATCCTTGGACTTGAGATCATCATAGTATCTTGTGTATGATGAATTATACTTTGACATGTCCCTTAAGACCTTTAGGGTTATATCAAAGGGTATGATTGGGTATAATAAGTTATACATGGAGATAGGTGAATGATCAATAAAGAATCTACCACTTCTAGTAAAAGGAGAGAATGTCCTATGTGATTCGATAAATGACGACTCAGAAGTCTTTGGCCAAAGCAGAATGAAATTAGAAAGGAGTTTCTAATTTGCATTAATCAGAGTTGTGCATTTCAGAATCGAAATACATATAATTAAATAAAATAAGACTTGACAGTAATTCCATGTCTTATATTTAATTGGGACATTGTATGGTAGAAGGATTGAATTGTACGGTAACTATTCACTGAAAGGTTCTTTTGTGATTAATGTTGAAATCTATATTATCTGGAAAGTCATTGATCGCTAAGGGGGCTTACCCTTATTGTAGAATAAATATTATTTATTTAAATAAATTAAATAGTTTAATTTATTTATTTAAATAAGATTAGAATTGTTCTAATTGATTTATTCACAACCGGTTTAATATCGAGAACCTAAAGGGTCACACCGCAAAAGAAAAATATTTATTTAAGAAGTAAATGGCATAATTGTAATAATCAGTTAAGTGTATTTAATTTAATCTATGGAGATAGAATAAATTAAATAACTTAATATTTATTATTTAATATTTTGGAAATATTAAATATAAATTAATAAGAGGAGTCTTATTATTATTATTACTATTACTATTATTTAATTCCTAATAGGGATTGAGAATTAATTAATAGAAGTACTCTCTCATGAATTTCTAATTGGTTTAGGAGTTCAATTAATTAAAGGAGTTTAATTAAAATAAAAACCCTAATCCTAAATAGTTTAGGAGGGTTCCCTATATCTATAAATAAGAGGAGTCTTATTATGATTTAGGGTTAGACAGTCAGACAATTAGATTGTTAGACAATTTACATACTCTTCCATGAGAATTGGAGAGAGAGAGTACTTGCAATTTCTATAGAGATAGAAACTAGGGTTTTGCCAACACCCATCTTCTTGAACAACTATTATTCCTTGGTGGATCACCTCTAGAGGCCAAACACTTGGGTGGCTAACGTTGATCAAAGGAAGGAATTTAATCGGTGGAATTCAAGGAGAACGCGAAGGATTTGGAGGTGAACTCGTACCTGTGGAAGCATGGTTCTACAAGGGTATGATTCTCATACTTTATCTCTTTCGTTTAATTGATAATTGAGCACATGGATGATCATGGTGATGGTTTGTATGAAAAATTTTAAAATCCGATTTATCGCGCTTCCGCACCATTTATGTAATTTGATTGCATATTCGCGCTATGTACAAACCTAACAATATCCACCCTGATACTTAGGTTCATGCGTTCGGAGTAAGGTGACGAACCTCATCGGAACAACTTCGGCCTTCTCCACCATTACTTATTTTGACTCTTTTAGCAAGACAAACTATTATAATCCTTTCGAACATAGCCCACACCTTACATTGATTTAACTAAGACTCGGTCATAAGTTCTATGGATAACATTTGTGACACCCCTAAATTCAGGTACCAATACCTCGAATTTGGTGCTCACGATAAAGTACATCCATACACCTCTAAACAACATAAATCAACTAATACGAAATAAATAAACATATGTTGTTCATTACAAAAGGTTTACTACGGTCCCAAGGTCTATAACCTTAAATAGAATACATCGCAGAATACAATAATATTACAAAACGATTCCACAATTACATAACGGGATAGTCATATAACTATTCCTTAAGCTTTTTTTTGCCTTTGTCCGCTTTGGAACTCCCCGGCTTGGCTACAATAGGTTCATGATATAGCAAAGGTGAGCAACTACTTTGCTCAGCAAGTTTAAAATGAATAAAAAAAGATACATCATGAATGGATGAGAATAATAGCCGCATAGATTAACAATTTATGAACATTGATGAAATAGCTGAAATGACATAACCAAAGTTCAAATGAAGCAAGGAATATTAATTATTTATTGCTGAGTGGTCCAACCGACCATGAACTTGGCCAAAGAGTCAATCATCCCTGACCCTTTTAAACCGACCCCTGTCAGTAGTACTCGAGGGGATCAGCCTCTCGTACCCCATGTATATGCATAACATTAAATCCTGACTGTATAGGATAGCCAACACCTATACTCCCCTATTAAGGGTTGCTCTCTCAGTCCAAGAATCCATAGCAACAACCAGTTTGGATAGCTTTTAAAATAATAACCTGTACATGTCTAGCCGAAACAAATGGCGTAGACTATCTCCTTAAACAGTTCATGAATGAAGAATTTAAACATTTCACAGTCCAACAACAGATAATGAATTCAAATGCATAAGCTGTGAATATCAATAATTTATCCTTGATGTGGAGTAATTGACAATAATTAATCTACTAATATAATTTGAAAGTAATAACTCGATTTGAGTCATGAGACTTGCACAATATACAACATTTGTATAAAATAAGAAACCTGCTCAAATGAAAACAGTTGAGTAGGGAACTTGCAACAATATAGAATGATTGCTCAATTAATAAACAACTCGCACAATAAACAAAAGTTGTACGGTTGAGAAAACCTGCCCAATATTAATTTGAGCTAGGGTAAGGAAACTTGCATTCAATATATAGAAAGAATGAAGTTAGGGAACTTGCCTGAAGCGCTGCTACAATATTACAACACACGCTCCTTAATATCCTACACAATTAGGTACATATTCACATACAATTAGTCACATACGGGATACCAAATATTTGTTTACACAACTCTATAATGTCCCATTCAAATAAGAAACAAAATATTAAACAAGGTTATGTCCACTAGTTACGGCGTTACGACGCTTGCACGTTTATACGCCCAACTTGCCTATTCGAATGCCCAAGTGACACGCAATTGCGTGCGCCTAACACGCCCATTCGATTTATCTAATACTTATTGGTTAATGCTAAGTATCATTATAAATCATAATAATCATGTTATGAAAGTTAGAACATCACTTTACAGGGTCGGGGCATTACGTGTGCAAATGCGCATGCCCGACGCCCTTCGATTAACCCCAATTACGCATCAGTCCTATAAATGGCTAATTTAGGCCATGATACAGACCTCAAATCGAAAAACTTAAAGAACGAAAGTTGTAGGTCTACTCTTCCTCTTTTCGAATCATCTTGAATCCTCTAATTTCGAGTTCGTATGTAAAAGTTATGGACATTTTACTACAGGAGGTCAAAATAGTTCACTCGGGTACGTCTGCGCCTGACACGTGTCCGGCGCAGCTGCGCCCCATTTGGCCTTATGAACAGCACTGCTGCGCCATTCATACAGCCCAGAATATGCAGCTGTTCTGCAGTCGCGAAAATCTGACCTCCTCTCACTCCGATCTTCATAACTTCTTCTATACACGTTCAAATTGGTTCATTTCGGACTCTATGGACTCCTAACTTATGGGGTCAAAGTACAAAATTTAGAAGCACCCATAAGCATTAACATGACCAATTTGTGAGCCAAAGTACAAAATAAAAACTCTATTTTCGTGTTCTTGGTGTTCTTCACCAAAATCAACATCAAATCTTTGTTTTAACTCCTTTTAACTCCATTCCAACTGGCTTATGAAGATAACCCATGGAACTACAATATTAATGCAACAATTAACCCAAACATTACACAATCAAGGCTTTACAGTCCTCTAAATTGTTTGAATAGTCATTTTGTCCAAAAAGTCCAATGTTTCATTCTTTAAGCCAAGGTTTGGAACATTCATTGATTTTGTTCCACTTTGAGGTTATTAATAGCTTACAAGATGTCTTGCTAACAATAAAAATAGACCATAACCAACAATTTCAACAACAATTGCAAGAATTGCTCAAACCCAATGGTTTGAGCTCAAGAACACTTAAAGCTCAAAAATTCAATTAAAACTCAAATGGAATGGATTTTTGTTGATTGTTTACCTTGCAAATTCCTTCTAGGAGCTAAGAAAATTGTTAGGCTTTGCTTTGGGTCCTTAATTCTCGCATGGCTCCTCTTCTTCCTCCACCCGTGTGTTTCCCCTTCTTCTCCCCTATTCTTCTTGCTTCTTTGTTCTTCTTTTGTGTTCTTCTTCTTATTTCTGCTGAGCTCTCTCTCTCTATCCCTATCTCTACAGCAATTTGGAAGGGGTTGGGAGTTGAATGAGGAGCTGATGGGATTGGAAGAGAGAAATGGAATGGGGGCTGAGCGTGGCTTTGGGAGGAATGGAGGGTGTAGCCTCCTAAGCTCCTTGAAAATAAAATCAAGAAGGAATGTTCAACATTTTGGAACTCAATGCAATTTTGCCTCACAAAAATTTGGCTGGTCCGACCACTCCCTCCATGCCCTCATTTGATTGGTCCAAAGGGTTTGGTTGGTTCCCTCTTGGAGTAACAAGTCAAAATAAATACCCAAATACACCAAAATTATATCCGAATACTCCCACTTTTGTATCAAAACTGGTAAATAACTCTACCCAAAATTAAAATGGGTATTACCATAAATATTGGGATAGGTAAAAATAATTATTATGGAATTTGTCCAAATATTCGGAACACCCATTTAATACATTTCGGATACGGATAAAATCACGTATCAACTCAAATAAAATTTCTGACACTTGAAAAAATTATTTGTACGTATACACGTATTTATGAAATTTATTAAAATCGAAAAAGACACAAAAAAATATTATGGCGTGAATAGTGCCTCGGGAAACATGCCCCGTGAATAGTGATTTAGCGACGCTACGCGAAATCAATTATTCACTTAAACAAAACTATAACACGTAAAATTTCATACATTCACTTCACCCAGGTTGTCACACAACCTTTAAACATGCAACAAAAATAATATTAATAAAATATAATATATTCATTAATATTCAAAAATTTAAATTACAAGGCAAAATCCAAAATTCCCGGTTGTTACAACATTCATGGTCTTATTCAAGACATGATTACAGAGCATTCAGCTCATAAACTATTCCTGACTTTTAGGCTAGTCCGGGTATGCAAGAATATAACACATATATAAATCGTAACTATTGAGATGGAAAAACTTCTCACCTCTTCATTTTGGTCGCGCGTCTTCTCTTCTTTCTGAAGTATGCGATGAAGCCAGAGGACATCCTCTTGATAGCTTCCCCTTCGGCCACCCTTCCTTGCTCTCAAGCTTACATTGACTCTATCTATCTTAGACCCAACAATCTCAGCAGGCTTCATTAGATGCAATAGGAGCTCTATTTATAGGGAAACCCATCACATGATGGCCATACCAGTCAGAAGAGATTAGGTAAAAAGTACTACCAACTCCTTCACCCCGCCATGCCCACGGTAATCATTCAGCAGAGGAATGGAACACCAGCTTCTAGGCAGGTTGCAGGCAAGACACGGAAGAAATCCTATTTGGCCAATCTAAAATATGATCCGCTACAGTTAAAGGTAAAACCCCCAATTGGGCTTACCGACATACTCCATTGGACTCCTTTATATGCTTGACCGCATATATCAAGGCTGGCCCAATTTAATAACTGATGTCCAAACCACAAGTCCATACCTACTTCAGATGGATTTGTTAAATGAATAAACTGGACTAGTCCACTATTAATAATTTCCTATCGGAACAATTTATTATCAATAATATTAACTACCTACAAGTCCAATACACAACTAGTTGTTTGGGCTTGTTTAAAATAATCTATAAGGCTAGTCCATTATACTTGGACTATTAAAAAAAATTTAACATATATCCACACACAGACAAGCATACCACATAATGGTTTAAATCAATATGTAAAAGAATTTAAGTAATAATAAAATTAAATTCTTAACTTTAATAATATTGCTTAAAAGTTCGCGATCATTACATCTGCAACACAAAATCTAGAATCTCATTAATTATGGAAAGCCAAAGATAGAAGTCCCCACGATTAAGAGTTTAAGATGTCAACCCGAGATAGACAGTTTAAAGGAAGCTATGATCACCAATCTCGACGGAACACGAGGTGGACCGATCATAATTCATGGATTGGCAAAGAAAATTAAAAAGTCCCCTGAGAGAATTATGCCGCCATTGACAAATATCATGTTGCCCAAAGTTAGCGGCCACATTCCCGATTCGACCCTCTTGGATGATGAGGAGGAAATATTAATCCTTTGAAATGAAGAAAAAGCCAAAAGAAAAGATTCTTGCAACAAATGCTGAAAGTAGTATGCACACAAGCCAATCATATTTGATATGATGTAGCATATACTTTGTAATCTTATTCATTTATTAATAAAAGAATTGATTTTCTTAAAAGGCATTTTATATTATCTACATATACTTTGTAATCTTATTCTACTTGGGTATTGAATACCGGCTGTAGTTCTCACATATGTAATAATGTGCAGGGACTAAGCAGAAGTAGAAAGCTGAACAAGGATGAAGTCATCCTACGAGTGGGAAAGGGAGCAAAGGTTGTTGCATTAGCTGTAGGAACTTATTGTTTAGCACTGCCTTCGGGTAAGTTCATTAGTTTAAATAATTGTTATTATGTTCCGACACTCATTAGAAACATTATTTCAATTTTTGTATTAGATATGGATGGTTTTGATATTATAATAAAGAACAACATATGTTTTATTTATAATAAAAATGTTTTATATGGTGTTGGGAACCTACTGAATGGACTTTACATACTTGACTTGCATGAAAATATACTTCAAATTGAACAAATTAAGAAAAGAAAAAGAGATGATGTTAATTATATCTTTATGTGGCACTGTAGACTCGGTCATATCAATGAAACAAGATTATCCAAGTTGTATAAAGATGGGCTTTTAGAGCTATCTGATTACGAATCATATCCAACTTGTGAATCTTATCTCATGGGTAAAATGACTAAATCTCCTTTTAGTGGAAAAGGAGAAAAAGTTACAGAGATGTTAGCGTTGGTACACACAGACGTATGTGGACCTATGACAACGAATGCACGAGGAGGGTATTCTTATTTTATTACTTTCACTGATGATCATTCTAGATTTGGATATGTGTATTTAATGAAATACAAATCTGAATCGTTTGAAAAGTTCAAAGAATTCAGAAGTGAAGTAGAGAAGCAAACTGGTAAGAGTATTAAGATTCTTCGATCGGATCGAGGAGGGGAATACTTGACCAATGAGTTTCTCAATTGTCTCAAAGAAAATGGTATAATCTCACAATGGACTCCACCAGGGATGCCACGGTTGAATGGTGTATCTGAAAAGAGAAATCGAACATTATTGGACATGGTTCGTTCCATGATGAGTTTTACCGACCTTCCAGTATCCTTCTGGGGTTATGCCCTAGAATCGGCTGCATACCTACTTAACAAGGTACCTACCAAATCCGTCCCAAAGACCCCATATGAGATATGGACAGGGAAGAAACCAAATCTTAAGCATGTTAAGACTTAGGGTTGTCCAGCTTATGTCAAAAGGTTTGAGCATAATAAGCTGAACACTAGATCCGATAAATGTAGATTCGTGGGATACCCTAAAGAAACATCAGGGTATTATTTCTATCATTCTACTGATCAAAAGGTGTTTGTTGCGAAACACGCTGCCTTCTTGGAAAAAGGAGTTTATCCTTGAAGGAGTCAGTGGGAGTAAGATATATCTTGAAGAAGTTCAAGAACCACAGAATACTACGGATCAAAGTCAGGTACCTGACCGAGTAGAAGAACCTACAGTACCACTACCTATTCGTAAATCTGGAAGAGTACCGAAGATACCTGATAGGTATAGATTCATCATAGAGGATGATGATGAGGTACGCATCATAGATGATGATGATCCATTGACTTACGAAGAGGTTATGAGTAGTGAAGACTTAGAGAAATGGCTAGAAGCCATGAAATCCGAGATGGACTCCATGTATGAAAACCAAGTATGGACTTTGCTTTCACCACCTGAGGGCATTAAGCCTATTGGGTGTAAATGGATCTTTAAGAGAAAGACTGGAGCGGATGGCAAGGTAGAGACCTATAAGGCCCGACTGGTTGCAAAAGGTTTCAAACAAAGACAAGAAGTTGACTATGATGAAACCTTCTCACCAGTAGCTATGCTCAAGTCCATTCGGATTTTGCTTGCAATTGCAGCTTATTATGACTACGAGATATGGCAAATGGACGTGAAAACGGCCTTCCTCAATGGAGAGCTTGAGGAGAATGTATATATGATACAACCAGAGGGTTTTGTTTCAACGGTTGGAACAAACCAAGTCTGTAAGTTACAACGATCCATTTATGGATTGAAGCAAGCTTCTCGAAGGTGGAACATCCGTTTTGATGAGATAATTAAAAGGTTTGATTTTATCAAAAACGAGGATGAACCATGTGTGTACAAGAAGGTTAGTGGGAGTGCTGTTTCATTCCTTCTCCATGAAGGACTTGGGTGAAGCATCCTATATTTTGGGGATAAAGATTTATAGAGATAGATCTAAAAGGATGCTGGGCTTGACCCAAGGAAAGTACATTGACTTGATGCTAAAGAAGTTTAGCATGGAAGATTCCAAGAGAGGTCTCATGCCGATGAGCCATAGAATACATCTCTCCAAGAAACAGGCCCCAAAGACACCTGAGGAGAGAGACCGTATGAGTAATATTCCTTATGCTTCCGCAATAGGATGTATCATGTACGGTATGATATGTACTAGACCAGATGTCGCTCATGCACTTAGTGTAACGAGCAGATATCAGTCGAATCTAGGAGAAGAGCACTGGAAGGCAGTGAAAAACATCCTAAAGTACTTGAGAAGGACTAATGATGTATTTCTTGTCTACGATGGGTCTGAATTGAAACTAGAGGGCTATACAGACTCAAGTTTTCAAACGGACCAAGATGACAGTAAATCCGTTTCAGGGTATGTGTTTACCTTAAACGGTGGCGCGGTGAGTTGGAAGAGTTCTAAGCAGCAAACAGTTGCTGATTCAGTGACAGAGGCAGAGTACATAGCTGCAAGTGAAGCTGCAAAGGAAGCTGTTTGGATGAAGAAGTTCATGACTGAACTTGGAGTGGTTCCTAGCATTAGAGGAGCCGTACCTTTATTATGTGACAACAACGGAGCTGTTGCGCAGGCCAAGGAACCCAGGTCTCATCAGAAATCTAAACACGTGTTGCGGCGGTTTCATTTGATTAGAGAGATCATTGAAAGAGGAGATGTCAGCCTGGAACGTGTGGACTCTCAAAACAACATTGCAGATCCATTTACTAAAGCTTTAACACAACAGCAGTTTGATCGTCACTTAGAGAAGATGGGTATTAGATACCATGACGATTGGCTTTAGTGCAAGTGGGAGATTGAAAGTAGTATGCACACAAGCCAATCATATTTGATATGATGTAGCATATACTTTGTAATCTTATTCATTTATTAATAAAAGAATTGATTTTCTTAAAAGGCATTTTATATTATCTACATAGTGTTGTTTTATTAAATGTGATAAACCCATAGTTTTGAGCAATGCTTTTAGAATCATGATGGCGATCATGCTAATGAGATCTAAATTCTAGATATCTCACAAACTAAAATTGTTCCTAATCGTTGGATTACTAAAAAGGGGATTAGTCAATCCAGATAGATTAGTACATACGTTGCTTGCTCTTAAGAAGAGGATGATTGATCTCATAATCATTTTTGTGGAGACACTAAAGCAAGTATGTAGGTGCTTATTGGAGAATAAGTTCACTGAACGTGGCTCGCTAAGGAATACCTAATGGAGTTTTACTCGCCTGTCAATAGGAATTCCTCTAGTGATAGTAGTACAAGTGATCCTTGGACTTGAGATCATCATAGTATCTTGTGTATGATGAGTTATACTTTGACATGTCTCTTAAGACCTTTAGGGTATATCAAAGGGTATGATTGTTAGGTTTGTATATAACGCGAGCATGCAATCAAATTACATAAATAGAGCGGAAGCGCGATAAAACGAATTTTAAAATTTTTATACAAACCATCACCATGATCGATCAATGTGCTCAATTAACGATATAAACGAAAGAGAAAGAGAATAAGAATTATACCCTCGTAGAACAAAGCTTCCTCGGTTATAAGTTCAACTCCTAGCCCTTCGTGTTCTCCTCGAATGCTACAGTGTGATTCCTTCCTTTGATCAATATTAGCCACCCAAGTGTTTGGCCTCTAGAGGTGATCCACCAAGGAAGAACAAGTATTCAAGAAGTTGGGTATTTGGCAAAACCCTAGTTTCTATCTCAATAAAAATTGTAAGTACTCTCCACAATCTAATGCAAGAGTGTGTAACCCTAATCTATGATAAGACTTCTCTTATTTATAGATGTAGGAAAACCCTTCCCTAAACTATTTAGGATTAGGGTTTCTATTCTAATTAAACTCCTTTAATTAAATTAAACTCCTAATCCAATTAGGAATTCATGTGAGAGTACTTCTATTAATTAATTCTCAATCCCTATTAGGAATTAAATAATAGTAATAGTAATAATAATAATAAGACTCCTCTTATTAATTTATATTTAATATTTCTAAAATATTAAATAATAAATATTAAGCTATTTAATTTATTCTATCTCCATATATTAAATTAAATACACTTAACTTATTATTACAATTATGCCATTTACTTCTTAAATAAATATTTTCTTTTTGCGTTGTGACCCTTTAGGTTCTCTATATTAAACCGGTTGTGAATAAATCAATTAGAACAATTCTAATCATATTTAAATAAATAAATTAAACTATTTAATTCATTTAAATAAATAATATTTATTCTACAATAAGGGTAAACCCCCTTAGCGATCAACGACTTTCTAGATAATATAGATTTCAACATCAATCACAAAAGAACCTTTGAGTAAATAGTTACCGTACAATTCAATCCTTCTACCATACAATATCCCAATTAAATATAAGACATGGATTTACTGTCAAGTCTTATTTTATTTAATTATATGTATTTCGATTCCCAAATGCACTACTCAAAATAATGCAAATTAGAAACTCCTTTCTAATTTCATTCTGCCTTGGCCAATGACTACTGAGTTATCATTTATCGAATCACATAGGACATTCACATCTTTTACTAGACAAGGTAGATTCTTTGTTGATCATTCACCTATCTCCATGCACAACTAATTATACCCAATCATACCCTTTGATATACCAAAAAGGTCTTAAGGGACATGTCAAAGTATAACTCATCATACACAAGATACTATGATGATCTCAAGTCCAAGGATCACTTGTACAACTATCACTATAGGAATTCCTATTGACAGGCGAGTAAAACTCCATTAGGTATTCCTTAGCGAGCCACGTTCAGTGAACTTATTCTCCAATAAGCACCTACATACTTGCTTTAGTGTCTCCACACAAATGATTATGAGATCAATCATCCTCTTCCTAAGAGCAAGCAACGTATGTACTAATCCTTCCGGATTCACTAATCCCCAATTTAGTAATCCAACGATTAGGAACAATTTTAGTTTGTGAGCTATCTAGAATTTAGATCTCATTAGCATGATCACCATCATGATTCTAAAAACATTGCTCAAAACTATGAGTTGATCACATTTAATATAACAGCACCATGTAGATAATATAAAATGCCTTTTGAGAAAATCAATTCCTTTATTAATAAATGAATAAGATTACAAAGTATATGCTACATCATATCAAATATGATTGACTTGTGTGCATACTACTTTCAATCTCCCACTTGCACTAAAGCCAATCGCCATGGTATCTAATACCCATCTTCTCTAAGTGACGATCAAACTGCTGTTGAGTTAAAGCTTTAGTAAATGGATCTGCAATGTTGTCTTGAGAGTCTACACGCTCCAGGGTGACATCTCCTCTTTCAATGATCTCTCTAATCAAATGAAACCGCCGCAACACGTGTTTGGATTTCGGATGAGACCTGGGTTCCTTAGCCTACGCAACAGCTCTATTGTTGTCACAGAATAAAGGTACTGCTCCTCTAATGCTAGGAACCACTCCAAGTTCAGTTATGAACTTCTTCATCCAAACAGCTTCCTTTGCAGCTTCACTTGCAGCTATGTACTCTGCCTCTGTCACTGAATCAACAACTGTTTGCTGCTTGGAACTTTTCCAACTCACTGCGCCACCGTTTAAGGTAAACACGTACCCTGAAACGGATTTACTGTCATCTTAGTCCGTTTGAAAACTTGAGTCTGTATAGCCCTCTAGTTTCAATTCAGACCCACCGTAGACAAGAAATACATCCTTAGTTCTTCTCAAGTACTTTAGGATGTTTTTCACTGCCTTCCAGTGCTCTTCTCCTGGATTCGACTGATATCTGCTTGTTACACTAAGTGCATGAGCGACATCTGGTCTAGTACATATCATACCGTACATGATAGATCCTATTGCGGAAGCATAAGGAATCGTACTTATCCGGTCTCTCTCCTCAAGTGTCTTTGGGGCTTGTTTCTTGGAGAGATGTATTCCATGGCTCATCGGCATGAGACCTCTTTTGGTATCTTCCATGCTAAACTTCTTTAGCATCGAGTCAATGTACTTTCCTTGGGTCAAGCCCAGCATCGTTTTAGATCTATCTCTATAGATCTTTATCCCCAAAATATAGGATGTTTCACCCAAGTCCTTCATGGAGAAGTGTTTAGATAACCAAATTTTGATCGACTGTAGCATAGGAACATCATTCCCTATCAGTAATATGTCATCAACATATAATACACGGAATGAAACAGCGCTCCCACTAACCTTCTTGTACACACAAGGTTCATCCTCATTTTTGATAAAATCAAACCTTTTGATTATCTCATCAAAACGGATGTTCCATCTTCGAGAAGCTTGCTTCAATCCATAAATGGATCGTTGTAGCTTACAGACTTGGTTTGTTCCAACCGTTGAAACAAAACCCTCTGGTTGTATCATATATACATTCTCCTTAAGCTCTCCATTGAGGAAGGCCGTTTTCACGTCCATTTGCCAGATCTCGTAGTCATAATAAGCTGCAATTGCAAGCAAAATCCGAATGGACTTGAGCATAGCTACTGGTGAGAAAGTTTCATCATAGTCAACTCCTTGTCTTTGTTTGAAACCTTTTGCAACCAGTCGGGCCTTATAGGTCTCTACCTTGCCATCTGCTCCAGTCTTTCTCTTAAAGACCCATTTACACCCAATAGGCTTAATGCCCTCAGGTGGTGAAACCAAAGTCTATGTCAGGTACCTGACTTTGATCCGTAGTATTTTGTGGTTCTTGAACTTCTTCAAGATATATCTTACTCCCACTGACCCCTTCAAGGATAAACTCCTTTTCCAAGAAGGCAGCGTGTTTCGCAACAAACACCTTTTGATCAGTAGGATGATAGAAATAATACCCTGATGTTTCTTTAGGGTATCCCACGAATCTACATTTGTCGGATCTAGTCTTCAGCTTATCATGCTCAAACCTTTTGACATAAGCTGGACAACCCCAAGTCTTAACATGCTTAAGATTTGGTTTCCTCCCTGTCCATATCTCATATGGGGTCTTTGGGACGGATTTGGTAGGTACCTTGTTAAGTAGGTATGCAGCCGATTCTAGGGCATAACCCCAGAAGGATACTGGAAGGTCGGTAAAACTCATCATGGAACAAACCATGTCCAACAATGTTCGATTTCTCCTTTCAGATACACCATTCAACTGTGGCGTTCCTGGTGGAGTCCATTGTGAGATTATACCATTTTCTTTGAGACAACTGAGAAACTCATTGGTCAAGTATTCACCTCCTCGATCCGATCGAAGAATCTTAATACTCTTACCAGTTTGCTTCTCTACTTCACTTCTGAATTCTTTGAACTTTTCAAACGATTCAGATTTGTATTTCATTAAATACACATATCCAAATCTAGAATGATCATCAGTGAAAGTAATAAAATAAGAATACCCTTCTCGTGCATTCGTTGTCATAGGTCCACAAATATCTGTGTGTACCAATGCTAACAACTCTGTAACTCTTTCTCCTTTTCCACTAACAGGAGATTTAGTCATCTTACCCATGAGACAAGATTCACAAGTTGGATATGATTCGCATCAGATAGCTCTAAAAGCCCATCTTTTTGCAACTTGGATAATCTTAGTTCATTGATATGACCGAGTCTACAGTGCCACATAAAGGTATAATTAACATCATCTCTTTTTCTTTTCTTAGTTTGTTTAATTTGAAGTATATTTTCATGCAAGTCAAGTATGTAAAGTCCATTCAGTAAATTGCCAACACCATATAAAACATTTTTATTATAAATAGAACAACTGTTGTTCTTTATTATAATATCAAAACCATCCATATCCAATACAGAAATTGAAATAATGTTTCTAATGAGTGTTGGAACATAATAACAATTATTTAAACTAATGAACTTGCCCGAAGGCAGTGCTAAACAATAAGTCCGTAAAGCCAATGCAACAACCTTTGCTCCATTTCCCACTCGTAGGAGGACTTCATCCTTATTCAGCTTCCTACTTCTGCTTAGTCCCTGCATATTAT
The DNA here is from genome assembly GCA_034770075.1 of Aralia elata. Taxonomy (NCBI): domain Eukaryota; kingdom Viridiplantae; phylum Streptophyta; class Magnoliopsida; order Apiales; family Araliaceae; genus Aralia; species Aralia elata. The sequence continues at coordinate 68,780,036 of CM068385.1, forward strand.
TACATATGTGAGAACTACAGCCGGTATCCAATACCCAAGTAGAATTTTGACTTTCAGAAAAATTAATTTCAATCATGAACAAACCTAGATCGAAAGTTGAAGCTTCTCCAAGCTTCTTCTGGCCCGCAAGATACTCTTTGCAGTTCCTCTTCCAGTGTCCCGACTTATTGCAATGGTAGCAAATTCCTTTGCTATCTGGATCAGGTTTCTTTTTATCCTTTCCCTTCGCCTTACCCTTAGCCTTCTTGTTTTTCTTCTTTTCAGAAGATACCTTGGGCCTCTTCCTTTTCTTGGAAGAATCATCCACTAGTAAGACTTGGTTCTTGTTGGATGAGAAGTGACCTTCAGTAGTTTTCAGCATGTTAAGTAGCTCAGGCAAGCTGACATCCAACTTATTCATGTGAAAATTCACAGCAAATTGTGAGAAGGTGTCTGGGAGTGACTGCAAGATCAAATCTTGGCTTAACTCCCCATCCATCACGAACCCAAGCTGTCCAAATTGTTCAATCAGATTGATCATCTTAAGGACATGAGTCTCAACAGCAGTGCCCTCAGTCATACGAGATCGGAGGAGCTCCTTAGATATCTGATATCTAGCAGTCCTACTTTGCTCACCATACAACTCTTTGAGGTGCAGCAATATAGTAGGAGCATCCATAGTTTCATGCTGACGCTGAAGCTTGTTACTCATGGATGCGAGCATGATGCATTGAGCCAAGATTGCATCATCTTGCCACTTTCTGAAAGTAGCAATCTCTTCCTCAGAGGCTGTTTCTGCAACATTTGCAGGGACTGGCGAATTTAGGACATAAGAAATATTTTTCAGCAGTGAGAACAATTCTCAGATTCCTTAACCAGTCCGTGTAATTCGGTCCGGTCAGTTTGTTAGCATCAAGTATGTTACGCAGTGATAGTGAGTTTGACATTTTTAAATTCTGCATGTGAAATAGACAACATTTTAGCATACATTCATTTAATTAATTACCAAAATAAATCTGGTCTTTTATTTTAAATTGGTATCTCCCACTATTTTCATCAAACTATATTACCCTCAATATATAGTTCGGCAATTCTAATTAAAGATTTGCTAGTGAGATTAAGGATCCCATTTCAAATGTATATAGCCTTGTGGTGACACAACAAACGATATATAAATAAATAGGTAGACAATTATTGTCAATTATATCACTATGTAACTCCTTTTATTTTGCCTCTTAGATTATTTTGATCAAGTGGTGACACATCCGAATCAAAATTATCCAAGTTAAGTCCAACCTAGCACTTCCATATATTAGAAAGAAAAATATTGTCCTTATGGTGACACAACAAAACAGCATCGTTCAATCTATTTATAAGCATCAAATGTGATAAAGCAACATCTTAAATATTTAATACTTGCCTTGTGGTGACACAACAAACTCATATTAAACATTTAATACTCTATTGCTTTACCATGCTAGAAGGCGACGTTCGATATTCCAAATATCTTTGAACGCTTATGACTTAATATGATTTCTTTGAGGGGTTTATTATTATTAGTCTCATCTTGTTTAGCGCGAATGCACATATATATATAAAATACGCGTCATATTATTTTACATGCGAAGCATGTTGGATAATATATAATATATAGTAAGCATGCACATATAGAATACTATATTCTACCCGGATTGATTATGGACTTTTATTCTAGTTTGGTTCACTAGAGCCACCAAGTGAACCAAAAGGTCAAACCTAGGGTGCAAGAATAAATTTAAATATAACTGTTATATTTAAACCCGGGCTCCAATACAAACGGGTCTTCAAGCGCTCCTTGCTCCTTTGTCTCCAATTCTTCAAAATTAATTCTAACTAGTCCTATTACAGAAACTATTTACAATGAATAGAAACCTTGATCAGCAGTCAAGGGAAGTACATAGGAGGGAGATAGAATTTACATTAAGAAAAATTAGAAAAGACGAGGTGCGCAGACCCCATTTATAAAAACCCATACATTCAAGCATCCACTAAAATAAATCCAATCACACATTGGTCAACAGTCAATAATCAATCCCTATTTATTATCATACATATCTCTATATGTATCAATAAATAACATTCATCTCATGAATAATAAAACCATTCCATATATGCATTGATATCAATTAATGGGCAAAAGTTTTGCTAATATTTAGTTTTTGAAACAAAATAAACTCTTTTATTTTAATCAAAAACCAAATCCAAATTAAACTCCTTTAATTTTAGCAATCTGAAATCCTATTTCAGATAAAATAAACATCTTTATTTTAAACTTATATCAATTAAATAAACCATTTATTTAAATTGAAGGAAAAAAAAATATTTTTCAGATTCTGTTGTCCGGCGCAGCTGCGCCCAGAATGAACTGGGCAACGGCGCAGCTGCGCTGAACCCCAGAAAAACTAATTCTGGGTTTGGGCGCAGCTGTGCTCCAGAATGAACTGGAGGCGGCGCAGCTGCGCCGCGTCGCTGATTCAGAAAAATTTCTTTATTCTGCCCAAAAATTTCGATCCAATCGCATATCAAACATACATGGAATCATCAAAATCGATAATTAGCACAAGACCTGGCTCTGATACCACTGTTAGGTTTGTATATAACGCGAGCATGCAATCAAATTACATAAATAGAGCGGAAGCGCGATAAAATGAATTTTAAAATTTTTATACAAACCATCACCATGATCGATCAATGTGCTCAATTAACGATATAAACGAAAGAGAAAGAGAATAAGAATTATACCCTCGTAGAACAAAGCTTCCTCGGGTACAAGTTCAACTCCTAGTCCTTCGTGTTCTCCTCGAATGCTACGGTGTGATTCCTTCCTTTGATCAACGTTAGCTACCCAAGTGTTTGGCCTCTAGAGGTGATCCACCAAGGAAGAACAAGTATTCATTTGGCAAAACCCTAGTTTCTATCTCTATAAAAATTGTAAGTACTCTCCACAATCTAATGCAAGAGTGTGTAACCCTAATCTATGATAAGACTTCTCTTATTTATAGATGTAGGAAAACCCTTCCCTAAACTATTTAGGATTAGGGTTTCTATTCTAATTAAACTCCTTTAATTAAATTAAACTCCTAATCCAATTAGGAATTCATGTGAGAGTACTTCTATTAATTAATTCCCAATCCCTATTAGAAATTAAATAATAGTAATAGTAATAATAATAATAAGACTCCTCTTATTAATTTATATTTAATATTTCTAAAATATTAAATAATAAATATTAAGCTATTTAATTTATTCTATCTCCATAGATTAAATTAAATACACTTAACTTATTATTACAATTATGTCATTTACTTCTTAAATAAATATTTTCCTTTTGCGGTGTGACCCTTTAGGTTCTCCATATTAAACCGGTTGTGAATAAATCAATTAGAACAATTCTAATCATATTTAAATAAATAAATTAAACTATTTAATTCATTTCAATAAATAATATTTATTCTACAATAAGGGTAAGCCCCCTTAGCGATCAACGACTTTCCAGATAATATAGATTTCAACATCAATCCCAAAAGAACCTTTGAGTAAATAGTTACCGTACAATTCAATCCTTCTACCATACAATATCCCAATTAAATATAAGACATGGATTTACTGTCAAGTCTTATTTTATTTAATTATATGTATTTCGATTCCCAAATGCACAACTCAAAATAATGCAAATTAGAAACTCCTTTCTAATTTCTTTCTGCCTTGGCCAAGGACTACTGAGTTATCATTTATCGAATCACATAGGACATTCACATCTTTTACTAGACGTGGTAGATTCTTTGTTGATCATTCACCTATCTCCATGCACAACTAATTATACCCAATCATACCCTTTGATATACCCAAAAGGTCTTAAGGGATATGTCAAAGAATAACTCATCATACACAAGATACTATGATGATCTCAAGTCCAACGATCACTTGTACAACTATCACTATAGGAATTCCTATTGACAGGCGAGTAAAACTCCATTAGGTATTCCTTAGCGAGCCACGTTCAGTGAACTTATTCTCCAATAAGCACCTACATACTTGCTTTAGTGTCTCCACACAAATGATTAATAAGATCAATCATCCTCTTCCTAAGAAGCAAGCAACGTATGTACTAATCCATCCGGATTCACTAATCCCCAATTTAGTAATCCAACGATTAGGAACAATTTTAGTTTGTGAGCTATCTAGAATTTAGATCTCATTAGCATGATCACCATCATGATTCTAAAAACATTGCTCAAAACTATGAGTTGATCACATTTAATATAACAGCACCATGTAGATAATATAAAATGTCTTTTGAGAAAATCAATTCCTTTATTAATAAATGAATAAGATTACAAAGTATATGCTACATCATATCAAATATGATTGGCTTGTGTGCATACTACTTTCAATGATTGAGTATAATAAGTTGTACATGGAGATAGGTGAATGATCAACAAAGAATCAACCTCGTCTAGTAAAATATGTGAATGTCCTATGTGATTCGATAAATGACAACTCAGTAGTCCTTGGCCAAGGCAGAATGAAATTAGAAAGGAGTTTCTAATTTTGCAATATTTAGAGTTGTGCATTTGGGAATCGAAAAATATATAATTAAATTAAATAAGACTTGACAGTAAATCCATGTCTTATATTTAATTGGGACATTGTATGGTAAAAGGATTGAATTGTACGGTAACTATTCACTGAAAGGTTCTTTTGTGATTAATGTTGAAATCTATATTATCTGGAAAGTCGTTGATCGCTAAGGGGGCTAACCCTTATTGTAGAATAAATGTTATTTATTTAAATAAATTAAATAGTTTAATTTATTTATTTAAATAAGATTAGAATTGTTCTAATTGATATATTCACAACCGGTTTAATATGGAGAACCTAAAGGGTGACACCGCAAAAGAAAAATATTTATTTAAGAAGTAAATGACATAATTGTAATAATAAGTTAAGTGTATTTAATTTAATCTATAGAGATAGAATAAATTAAATAGCTTAATATTTATTATTTAATATTTTGAAAATATTAAATATAAATTAATAAGAGGAGTCTTATTATTATTATTACTATTACTATTATTTACTTCCTAATAGGGATTGAGAATTAATTAATAGAAGTACTCTCCCATGAATTCCTAATTGGATTAGGAGCATAATTAATTAAAGGAGTTTAATTATAATAGAAACCCTAATCCTAAATAGTTTAGGGAAGGGTTATTCCTACATCTATAAATAAGAGGAGTCTTATCATAGATTAGGGTTACACACTCTTGCATTAGATTATGAAGAGTACTTGCAATTTCTATAGAGATAGAAACTAGGGGTTTTGCCAACACCCAACTTCTTGAATAACTATTCTTCCTTGGTGGATCACCTCTAGAGGCCAAACATTTGGGTGGCTAACGTTGATTAAGCAAAGGAATTTAGTCGGTGGAATTTAAGGAGAACGCGAAGGAATTGGAGGTGAACTTGTACCCGAGGAAGCACGGTTCTACGAGGGTATAATTTCTTAATCTCTATCTCTTTCGTTTATATCGTTAATTGAGCACATAGATTAATCATGGTGATGGTTTGTATAAAATTTTAAAATCCGATTTTATCGCGCTTCCGCTTTATTTATGTAATTTGATTGCATGTCCGCGTTATATACAAACCTAACAAATGCAACAACAGCTCGAGAAAAATTTCAAAGTCAAAACATCGCGAGCCCTGGAAGAAGATGGGGGAAAAGACTAAGCGAAAGGGAGTAAGGGTGTGGACCCATCGAAGAATCAAGAGCTCATCCCTTTTATCGACGGGTCCAGTTTTAGCGACTCCGAATGGTGTGCCGAATCAGGAGGTAATTAAGTTATGGCGGTGATTGAAGAAATTCCCGACAAAGAAATACCCTATTAGGTTTGTATATAACGCAAGCATGCAGTCAAATTACATAAATAGAGCGGAAGCGTGATAAAACGGATTTTAAAATTTTTCATACAAACCATCACCATGATCTTTCCTTGTGTTCAATTATCAATTAACGAAAGAGATAGAGATTAAGAAATTATACCCTCGTAGAACCGTGCTTCCTCGGGTACAAGTTCACCTCCAATTCCGTCTCGTTCTCCTTGCATTCCACCGATGAGATTCCTTCCTTAGATCAACATTAACCACCCAAGTGTTTGGCCTCTAAAGGTGATCCACCAAGGAAGAATAGCTATTCAAGAAGTTGGGTGTTGGCAAAATCCTAGTTTCTATCTCTATAGAAATTGCTAGTACTCTCCACAATCTAATACAAGAGTGTGTAACCCTAATCTATGATAAGACTCCTCTTATTTATAGATGTAGGAAACCCTTCCCTAAACTATTTAGGATTAGGGTTTCTATTATAATTAAACTCCTTTAATTAATTATGCTCCTAATCCAATTAGGAATTTATGAGAGAGTGCTTCTATTAATTAATTCCCAATCTCTATTAGAAATTAAATAATAGTAATAGTAATAATAATAATAAGACTCCTCTTATTAATTTATATTTAATATTTCTAAAATATTAAATAATAAATATTAAGCTATTTAATTTATTCTATCTCCATAGATTAAATTAAATACACTTAACTTATTATTACAATTATGACATTTACTTCTTAAATAAATATTTTTCTTTTGCGGTGTGACCCTTTAGGTTCTCCATATTAAACCGGTTGTGAATAAATCAATTAGAACAATTCTAATCTTATTTAAATAAATAAATTAAACTATTTAATTCATTTAAATAAATAATATTTATTCTACAATAAGGGTAAGCCCCCTTAGAGATCAACGACTTTCCAGATAATATAGATTTCAACATTAATCACAAAAAGAACCTTTCAGTGAATAGTTACCATACAATTCAATCATTTTACAATACAATGTCCCAATTAAATATAAGACATGGAATTACTGTCAAGTCTTATTTTATTTAATTATATGTATTTCGATTCCCAAATGCACAACTCAAAATAATGCAAATTAGAAACTCCTTTCTAATTTCTTTCTGCCTTGGCCAAGGACTACTGAGTTATCATTTATCGAATCACATAGGACATTCACATCTTTTACTAGACGTGGTAGATTCTTTGTTGATCATTCACCTATCTCCATGCACAACTAATTATACCCAATCATACCCTTTGATATACCCAAAAGGTCTTAAGGGATATGTCAAAGAATAACTCATCATACACAAGATACTATGATGATCTCAAGTCCAACGATCACTTGTACAACTATCACTATAGGAATTCCTATTGACAGGCGAGTAAAACTCCATTAGGTATTCCTTAGCGAGCCACGTTCAGTGAACTTATTCTCCAATAAGCACCTACATACTTGCTTTAGTGTCTCCACACAAATGATTATAAGATCAATCATCCTCTTCCTAAGAGCAAGCAACGTATGTACTAATCCATCCGGATTCACTAATCCCCAATTTAGTAATCCAACGATTAGGAACAATTTTAGTTTGTGAGCTATCTAGAATTTAGATCTCATTAGCATGATCACCATCATGATTCTAAAAACATTGCTCAAAACTATGAGTTGATCACATTTAATATAACAGCACCATGTAGATAATATAAAATGTCTTTTGAGAAAATCAATTCCTTTATTAATAAATGAATAAGATTACAAAGTATATGCTACATCATATCAAATATGATTGGCTTGTGTGCATACTACTTTCAATGATTGAGTATAATAAGTTGTACATGGAGATAATTGAATGATCAACAAAGAATCAACCTCGTCTAGTAAAATATGTGAATGTCCTATGTGATTCGATAAATGACAACTCAGTAGTCCTTGGCCAAGGCAGAATGAAATTAGAAAGGAGTTTCTAATTTTGCAATATTTAGAGTTGTGCATTTGGGAATCGAAATACATATAATTAAATTAAATAAGACTTGACAGTAAATTCATGTCTTATATTTAATTGGGACATTGTATGGTAAAAGGATTGAATTGTACGGTAACTATTCACTGAAAGGTTCTTTTGTGATTAATGTTGAAATCTATATTATCTGGAAAGTCGTTGATCGCTAAGGGGGCTAACCCTTATTGTAGAATAAATGTTATTTATTTAAATAAATTAAATAGTTTAATTTATTTATTTAAATAAGATTAGAATTGTTCTAATTGATATATTCACAACCGGTTTAATATGGAGAACCTAAAGGGTGACACCGCAAAAGAAAAATATTTATTTAAGAAGTAAATGACATAATTGTAATAATAAGTTAAGTGTATTTAATTTAATCTATAGAGATAGAATAAATTAAATAGCTTAATATTTATTATTTAATATTTTGAAAATATTAAATATAAATTAATAAGAGGAGTCTTATTATTATTATTACTATTACTATTATTTACTTCCTAATAGGGATTGAGAATTAATTAATAGAAGTACTCTCCCATGAATTCCTAATTGGATTAGGAGCATAATTAATTAAAGGAGTTTAATTATAATAGAAACCCTAATCCTAAATAGTTTAGGGAAGGGTTATTCCTACATCTATAAATAAGAGGAGTCTTATCATAGATTAGGGTTACACACTCTTGCATTAGATTATGAAGAGTACTTGCAATTTCTATAGAGATAGAAACTTGGGGTTTTGCCAACACCCAACTTCTTGAATAACTATTCTTCCTTGGTGGATCACCTCTAGAGGCCAAACATTTGGGTGGCTAACGTTGATTAAGCAAAGGAATTTAGTCGGTGGAATTTAAGGAGAACGCGAAGGAATTGGAGGTGAACTTGTACCCGAGGAAGCACGGTTCTACGAGGGTATAATTTCTTAATCTCTATCTCTTTCGTTTATATCGTTAATTGAGCACATAGATTAATCATGGTGATGGTTTTGTATAAAATTTTAAAATCCGATTTTATCGCGCTTCCGCTTTATTTATGTAATTTGATTGCATGTCCGCGTTATATACAAACCTAACAAATGCAACAACAGCTCGAGAAAAATTTCAAAGTCAAAACATCGCGAGCCCTGGAAGAAGATGGGGGAAAAGACTAAGCGAAAGGGAGTAAGGGTGTGGACCCATCGAAGAATCAAGAGCTCATCCCTTTTATCGACGGGTCCAGTTTTAGCGACTCCGAATGGTGTGCCGAATCAGGAGGTAATTAAGTTATGGCGGTGATTGAAGAAATTCCCGACAAAGAAATACCCTATTAGGTTTGTATATAACGCAAGCATGCAGTCAAATTACATAAATAGAGCGGAAGCGTGATAAAACGGATTTTAAAATTTTTCATACAAACCATCACCATGATCTTTCCTTGTGTTCAATTATCAATTAACGAAAGAGATAGAGATTAAGAAATTATAACCCTCGTAGAACCGTGCTTCCTCGGGTACAAGTTCACCTCCAATTCCGTCTCGTTCTCCTTGCATTCCACCGATGAGATTCCTTCCTTAGATCAACATTAACCACCCAAGTGTTTGGCCTCTAAAGGTGATCCACCAAGGAAGAATAGCTATTCAAGAAGTTGGGTGTTGGCAAAATCCTAGTTTCTATCTCTATAGAAATTGCTAGTACTCTCCACAATCTAATACAAGAGTGTGTAACCCTAATCTATGATAAGACTCCTCTTATTTATAGATGTAGGAAACCCTTCCCTAAACTATTTAGGATTAGGGTTTCTATTATAATTAAACTCCTTTAATTAATTATGCTCCTAATCCAATTAGGAATTTATGAGAGAGTGCTTCTATTAATTAATTCCCAATCTCTATTAGAAATTAAATAATAGTAATAGTAATAATAATAATAAGACTCCTCTTATTAATTTATATTTAATATTTCTAAAATATTAAATAATAAATATTAAGCTATTTAATTTATTCTATCTCCATAGATTAAATTAAATACACTTAACTTATTATTACAATTATGACATTTACTTCTTAAATAAATATTTTTCTTTTGCGGTGTGACCCTTTAGGTTCTCCATATTAAACCGGTTGTGAATAAATCAATTAGAACAATTCTAATCTTATTTAAATAAATAAATTAAACTATTTAATTCATTTAAATAAATAATATTTATTCTACAATAAGGGTAAGCCCCCTTAGAGATCAACGACTTTCCAGATAATATAGATTTCAACATTAATCACAAAAAGAACCTTTCAGTGAATAGTTACCATACAATTCAATCATTTTACAATACAATGTCCCAATTAAATATAAGACATGGAATTACTGTCAAGTCTTATTTTATTTAATTATATGTATTTCGATTCCGAAATGCACAACTCTAAATAATGCAACTTAGAAACTCCTTTCTAATTTCATTCTGCCTTGGCTAAGGAGTACTGAGTTGTCATTTCTCGAATCACATAGGACATTCACATCTTTTACTAGACGTGGTAGATTCTTTGTTGATCATTCACCTATCTTCATGCACAACTTATTATACCCAATCATACCCTTTGATATACCCTAAAGGTCTTATGGGACATGTCAAAGTATAACACATCATACACAAGATACTATGATGATCTCAAGTCTAAGGATCACTTGTACTACTATCACTAGAGGAATTCTTATTGACAGGCGAGTAAAACTCCATTAGGTATTCCTTAGCGAGCCACGTTCAGTGAACTTATTCTCCAATAAGCACCTACATACTTGCTTTAGTGTCTCCATACAAATGATTATGAGATCAATCATCCTCTTCCTAAGAGCAAACAATGTATGTACTAATCTATCCAGATTCACTAATCCCCTTTTTAGTAATCCAACGATTAGGAACAATTTTAGTTTGTGATCTATCTAGCATTTAGATCTCATTAGCATGATCACCATCATGATTCTAAAAGCATTGCTCAAAACTATGGGTTTATCACATTTAATATAACAGCACTATGTAGATAATATAAAATGCCTTTTAAGAAAATCAATTATTTTATTAATAAATGAATAAGAGTACAAAGTATATGCTACATCATATCAAATATGATTGGTTTGTGTGCATACTACTTTCAATCTCCCACTTGCATTAAAGCCAATCGACATGGTATCTAATACCCATCTTCTCTAAGTGACGATCAAACTGCTGTTGTGATAAAGCTTTAGTAAATGGATCTGCAACGTTGTCTTGAGAATCCACACGCTCCAGGGTGACATCTCCTCTTTCAATGATCTCTCTAATGAAATGAAACCGCCGCAACACGTGCTTGGATTTCTGATGAGACCTAGGTTCCTTAGCCTGCGCAATAGCTCCGGTGTTGTCACAGAATAAAGGTGCAGCTCCTCTAATGCTAGGAACCACTCCTAGTTCAGTTATGAACTTCTTCATCCAAACAGCTTCCTTTGCAGCTTCACTTGCAGCTATGTACTCTGCCTCTGTCACTGAATCATTAACTATTTGCTGCTTGGAACTTTTCCAACTCACTGCGCCACCGTTTAAGGTAAACACGTACCCTGAAACGGATTTACTGTCATCTTGGTCCGTTTGAAAACTTGAGTCTGTATAGCCCTCTAGTTTTAATTTAGACCCACCGTAGACAAGAAATACATCCTTAGTTCTTCTCAAGCACTTTAGGATGTTTTTCACTGCCTTCTAGTGCTCTTCTCCTGGATTCGACTGATATCTATTTGTTACACTAAGTGCATGAGCGATATCTGGTCTAGTACATATCATACCGTATATGATAGATCCTATTGCTGAAGCATAAGGAATCTTACTCATTCGGTCTTTCTCCTCAGGTGTCTTTGGGGCCTGTTTCTTAAAGAGATGTATTCCATAGCTCATCGGCATGAGACCTCTCTTGGAATCTTCCATGCTAAACCTTTTTAGCATCGAGTCAATGTACTTTCCTTGGGTCAAGCCAAGCATCCTTTTAGATCTATCTCTATAGATCTTTATCTCCAAAATATAGGATGCCTCACCCAAGTCCTTCATGGAGAAGTGTTTAGATAACCAAATTTTGATCGACTGTAGCATAGGAACATCATTCCCTATCAGTAATATGTCATCAACATATAATACAAGGAATGAAACAATGCTCCCACTAACCTTCTTGTACACACAAGGTTCATCCTCATTTTTGATAAAATCAAACCTTTTGTTTATCTCATCAAAACAGATGTTCCATCTTCGAGAAGCTTGCTTCAATCCATAAATGGATCGTTGTAGCTTACAGACTTGGTTTGTTCCAACCGTTGAAACAAAACCCTCTGGCTGTATCATATATACATTCTCCTCAAGCTCTCCATTGAGGAAGGCCGTTTTCACATCCATTTGCCAGATTTCGTAGTCATAATAAGCTGCAATTGCAAGCAAAAATCCGAATGGACTTTAGCATAGCTACTAGTGAGAAGGTTTCATCAAAGTCAACTCCTTGTCTTTGTTTGAAACCTTTTGCAACCAGTCGGGCCTTATAGGTCTCTACCTTGCCATATGTTCCAGTCTTTCTCTTAAAGACCCATTTGCACCCAATAGGCTTAATGCCCTCAGGTGGTGAAACCAAAGTCCATACTTGGTTTTCATACATGGAGTCCATCTCGGATTTCATGGCTTCTAGCCATTTCTCTGAGTCATTACTACTCATAGCCTCTTCGTAAGTCAATGGATCATCACCATCTATGATGCGTACCTCATCATCATCCTCTAAGATGAATCCATACCTATCAGGTATCTTCGGTACTCTTCCAGATTTACGAATAGGTAGTGGTACAGTAGGTTCTTCTACTTGGTCAGGTACCTGACTTTGATCCGGAATATTTTGTGGTTCTTGAACTTCTTCAAGATATATCTTACTCCCACTAACCCCTTCAAGGATAAACTCCTTTTCCAAAAAGGTAGCGTGTTTCGCTAAGAACACCTTTTGATCAGTAGGATGATAGAAATAATACCCTACAGTTTCTTTAGGGTAACCCACAAATCTACATTTGTCGGATCTAGTCTTCAGCTTATCATGCTCAAACCTTTTGACATAAGCTGGACAATCCCAAGTCTTAACATGCTTAAGATTTGGTTTCCTCCCTGCCCATATCTCATATGGGGTCTTTGGGACGGATTTGGTAGGTACCTTGTTAAGTAGGTATGCAGCCGATTCTAGGGCATAACCCCAAAAGGATACTGGAAGGTCGGTAAAACTCATCATGGAACGAACCATGTCCAACAATGTTCGATTTCTCCATTCAGATACACCATTCAACTGTGGCGTTCCTGGTGGAGTCTATTGTGAGATTATATCATTTTCTTTGAGACAATTGAGAAACTCATTGGTCAAGTATTCCCCTCCTCGATTCGATCGAAGAATCTTAATACTCTTACCAGTTTGCTTCTCTACTTCACTTCTAAATTCTTTGAACTTTTCAAATGATTCAGATTTGTATTTCATTAAATACACATATCCAAATCTAGAATGATCATCAGTGAAAGTAATAAAATAAGAATACCCTCCTCGTGCATTCGTTGTCATAGGTCCACATATGTCTGTGTGTACCAACGCTAACAACTCTGTAACCTTTTCTCCTTTTCCACTAAAAGGAGATTTAGTCATCTTACCCATGAGACAAGATTCACAAGTTGGATATGATTCGTAATAAGATAGCTCTAAAAGCCCATCTTTATGCAACTTGGTTAATCTTGTTTCATTGATATGACCGAGTCTACAGTGCCACATAAAGGTATAATTAACATCATCTCTTTTTCTTTTCTTAATTTGTTCAATTTGAAGTATATTTTCATGCAAGTCAAGTATGTAAAGTCCATTCAGTAGGTTCCCAACACCATATAAAATATTTTTATTATAAATAGAACATCTGTTGTTCTTTATTATAATATCAAAACTATCCATATCTAATACAGAAATTGAACTAATGTTTCTACTGAGTGTCGAAACATAATAACAATTATTTAAACTAATGAACTTGCCCGAAGACAGTGCTAAACAATAAGTCCCTACAGCTAATGCAGTAACCTTTGCTCCATTTCCCACTCATAGGACGACTTCATCCTTGTTCAGCTTTCTACTTCTGCTTAATCCCTGCACATTATTACATATGTGAGAACTACAGCCGGTATTCAATACCCAAGTAGAATTTTGACTTTCAGAAAAATTAATTTCAATCATGAACAAACCTAGATCGAAAGTCGAAGCTTCTCCAAGCTTCTTCTGGTCCGTAAGATACTCCTTGCAGTTCCTCTTCCAATGTTCCGACTTATTGTAATGGTAGCAAATTCCTTTGCTATCTGGATCAGGTTTCTTTTTATCCTTTCTCTTCGCCTTGCCCTTAGCCTTCTTGTTTTTCTTCTTTTCAGAAGATACCTTGGGCCTCTTCCTTTTCTTGGAAGAATCATCCACTAGTAAGACTTGGTTCTTGTTGGATGAGAAGTGACCTTCAGCAATTTTTAGCATGTTAAGTAACTCAGGCAAGCTGACGTCCAACTTATTCATGTGAAAATTCACAACAAATTGCGAGAAGGTGTCCGGGAGTGACTGCAAGATCAAATCTTGGCTTAACTCCCCATCCATCACGAACCCAAGCTGTCCAAATTGTTCAATCAGATTGATCATCTTAAGGACATGAGTCTCAACGGCAGTGCCCTCGGTCATACGAGATTGGAAGAGCTCCTTAGATATCTGATATCTAGCAATCCTACTTTGCTCACCATATAACTATTTGAGATGCAGCAATATAGTAGGAGCATCCATAGTTTCATGCTGACGCTGAAGCTCGTTACTTATGGATGCGAGCATGATGCATTGAGCCAAGATTGCATCATCTTGCCACTTTCTGAAAGTAGCAATCTCTTCCTCAGAGGCTGTTTCTGCAACATTTGCAGGGACTGGCGAATTTAGGACATAAAAAATCTTTTCACCAGTGAGAACAATTCTCAGATTCCTTAACCAGTCCGTGTAATTCGGTCCGGTCAATTTGTTAGCATCAAGTATGCTACGCAGTGATAGTGAGTTTGACATTTTTTAAATTCTGCATGTGAAATAGACAACATTTTAGCATACATTCATTTTATTAATCATCAAAATAAATTAGGTCTTTATTTAAATTGGTATCTCTCACTTTTTCATCAAACTATATTACCCTCATTATATAGTTCGGCAATTCTAATTAAAGATTTGCTAGTGAGATTAAGGATCCCATTTCAAATGTATATAGCCTTGTGGTGACACAACAAACAATATATAAATAAATAGGTAGACAACTATTGTCAATTACATCACTATATAACTCCTTGTATTTTTCCTCTTAGATTATTTTGATTAAGTGGTGACAAATCCGAATCAAAATTATCCAAGTTAAGTCCATCCTAGAACTTCCATATATGTAAAAAGAAAAATACCGTCCTTGTGGTGACACAAGAAAACAGTAATGTTCAATTCCTTAATAAGCACCAAATATTATAAAGCAACATCTTAAATATTTAATACTTGCCTTGTGGTGACACAACAAACTCATATTAAACATTTAATACTCTATTGTTTTACCATGCTAGAAGGCGACGTTCGATATTCCAAATATCTTTGAATGCTTAAGACTTAATATAATTTTTTGAGGGGTTTATTATTATTAGTCTCATCTTGTTTAGCGCGCATGAACATATATATATATATATATAATACGCGTCATATTATTCAACATGCAAAGCATGTTGTATAATATATAATATATATATGTATAGTAAACATGCACATATAGAATACTATATTCTACCCGGATTGATTATGGACTTTTATTCTAGTTTGGTTCACTTGAGCCACCAAGTGAACCAAAAGGTCAAACCTAGGGTGCAAGAATTAAATTTAAATATAACTATTACATTTAAATCTGGGCTCCAATACAAACGGGTCTTCAAGCGCTCCTTACTCCTTTGTCTCTAATTCTTCAAAATTAATTCTAACTAGTCCTATTACAAAATTTATTTACAATAAATAGAAACCTTGATTAGTAGTCAAGGGGAAGTACATAGGAGGGAGATATAATTTACATTAAGAAAAATTAGAGAAGACAAGGTACGCAGACCTCATTTATAAAAACCCATACATTCAAGCATCCTCTAAAATAAATCCAATCACACATTGGTCAATAGTCCATAATCAATCCCTATTTATTATCATACATATCTCTATATGTATCAATAAATAACATTCATCTAATGAATAATAAAACCATTCTATATATGCATTGATATCAATTAATGGGCAAACATTTTGCTAATATTTAGTTTTGAAACAAAATAAACTCTTTTATTTTAATCAAAAACCAAATCCAAATTAAACTCCTTTAATTTTAGCAATCTGAAATCCTATTCCAGATAAAATAAACATCTTTATTTTAAACTTTTATCAATTAAATAAACTATTTATGTTAATTGAGAAAAACAAAAAAATTTCAAACTCTGCATACCTGCGCGGCCGCGCTCCAAATTAAACTAGGAGCGGTGCGGCCGCGGTGCACCCCAGAAACGTTTTCTGGGTTTAGGCGCGACTTCGCTCCAGAATGAACTGGAAGCGGCGCGGCCGCACCGCGACGCTGAATCAGAAACGTTTTTCAGCCCAAAAATCCGATCGTATCGCATATCAATTCATACATGGAATCATCACAATCAATATTAATAGAAGGATTAGGCTCTGATACCACTGTTAGGTTTGTATATAACACAAGCATGCAATCAAATTACATAAATAGAGCGAAAGCGTGATAAAACGGATTTTAAAATTTTTCATACAAACCATCACCATGATCTTTCCTTGTGTTCAATTATCAATTAACGAAAGAGATAGAGATTAAAAAATTATACCCTCGTAGAACCGTGCTTCCTCGGTTACAAGTTCACCTCCAATTCCTTTTCGTTCTCCTTGAATTACACCGATGAGATTCCTTCCTTTGATCAACGTTAGCCACCCAAGTGTTTGGCCTCTAAAGGTGATCCACCAAGGAAGAATAGATATTCAAGAAGTTGGGTGTTGGCCAAATCCTAGTTTCTATCTCTATAGAAATTGCTAGTACTCTCCACAATCTAATGCAAGAGTGTGTAAGCCTGATCTATGATAAGACTCCTCTTATTTATAGATGTAGGAAAACCCTTCCCTAAACTATTTAGGATTAGGGTTTCTATTATAATTAAACTCCTTTAATTAATTATACTCCTAATCCAATTAACAATTCATGAGAGAGTACTTCTATTAATTAATTCTCAATCTCTATTAGGAATTAAATAATAGTAATAGTAATAATAATAATAAGACTCCTCTTATTAATTTATATTTAATATTTCCAAAATATTAAATAATAAATATTAAGCTATTTAATTTATTCTATCTCCATAGATTAAATTAAATACACTTAACTTATTATTACAATTATGCCATTTACTTCTTAAATAAATATTTTCTTTTTGCGGTGTGACCCTTTAGGTTCTCCATATTAAACCGGTTGTGAATAAATCAATTAGAACAATTCTAATCTTATTTAAATAAATAAATTAAACTATTTAATTTATTTAAATAAATAATATTTATTCTACAATAAAGGTAAGCCCCCTTAGCGATCAACGACTTTCCAGATAATAAAGATTTCAACATTAATCACAAAAAGAACCTTTGAGTGAATAGTTACTGTACAATTCAATCCTTCTACTATACAATGTCCCAATTAAATATAAGACATGAATTTATTATCAAGTCTTATTTTATTTAATTATATGTATTTCGATTCCGAAATGCACAACTCTAAATAATGCAAATTAGAAACTCCTTTCTAATTTCATTCTGCCTTGGCCAAGGACTACTGAGATGTCATTTATTGAATCACATAGGACATTCACATCTTTTACTAGACGTGGTAGATTCTTTGTTGATCATTCACCTATCTCCATGCACAACTTATTATACCCAATCATACCCTTTGATATACCCTAAAGGTCTTAAGGGACATGTCAAAGTATAACACATCATACACAAGATATTATGATGATCTCAAGTCCAATGATCACTTGTACTACTATCACTAGAGGAATTCCTATTGACAGGCGAGTAAAACTCCATTAGGTATTCCTTAGCGAGCCACGTTCAGTGAACTTATTCTCCAATAAGCACCTACATACTTGCTTTAGTGTCTCCACATAAATGATTATGAGATCAATCATCCTCTTCTTAAGAGCAAGCAACGTATGTACTAATCTATCCGGATTCACTAATCCCCTTTTTAGTAATCCAACGATTAGGAACAATTTTAGTTTGTGAGATATCTAGAATTTAGATCTCATTAGCATGATCACCATCATGATTCTAAAAGCATTGCTCAAAACTATGGGTTTATCACATTTAATAAAACCGCACTATGTAGATAATATAAAATGCCTTTTAAGAAAATCAATTCTTTTATTAATAAATGAATAAGATTACAAAGTATATGCTACATCATATCAAATATGATTGGCTTGTGTGCATACTACTTTCATACCCTCCATTGCCAACAATAGCATCAAAGGCAGCATGACCACAGACGACTGGACTATTGAGTCTCAGCTAACCAGGAAAGGGTAAATTCAGAGGATACGGTTGTGAGTTCCAAGAGATGTTGGGATTTTTTATTTGATTAGCTTTATGTCTTATTTTATTTTCTATGCATTACTATGTTAAAAAAAAATCAAAGAAATCAAAAAAAAAAATCAAAAATCAATCAATCTTATGATATCCTTGGCGTGAACTACGTAAGACCTGATCTCCTTTTATAAGAGTACGTAGGCAACCAGTTATGGTGCAGTCTAATCCTTATAAAAATTCCCAAAAGCCCTTCAACAATTCAGCGATCACAAGATACGACTCTTCAATAACTCATTAACCCATAAAGTACGAGAATACTTGATCTCCTTTTGACCTACAGAAGTACGCAGGCGTCCACCATGGCAAAGTCTATCTCATACCCGACAACCTGTCCCCGAGACAAAAGCCATAAGTTATGCCTTATAGATTGAATTGAAACCCGGTTGAAACTGTCGCATCCTAAACCAAGCCGAGCTCTTAAGATCCAATTCAGTGGAATCCGAAGGAATCTCGACATCAATCATCAAAGCTAGAGCAATAACATGAAAATCATATATATAACAGTATCCAACATGATCATCAGCAAGGACAAATACAACCCAAAGCGATACAGAAAAGATTACAGCAAATATCGACTCAATGATGCTGAGTAACTATCCGATGGCCCCTCTCGTGGCCCTCAAAGAGCTGACACCCTCAGTCACAGACATCAAAGCCGAATGCACCTGCAAGGCAGAAACGATGGCAGGGGCACCCGAACATTAAAGCTCATACCCTCTATCTGATCACCAGGCGGGTCCTAAGGTAAAGAATCCTTGCAATCTCGGCATCTTATCAACCCACCCATTAAATACACAGCGAAGCTATTACCTAACAACAAACAAGACTGGGATAATTTCAGAACCAGCGACAACTCGACACTAGGGCATTCATCGAACATCCCAAAAGGGGAAAATGCACAAGTCGGTGCCCATAGCACAATCCCATCAGCATGCGTCGTCATCATCAGAGCTTCCCTCATATCATTTCATTGGTTATCTGGTACGATCACTTGGTCTTTTTCAATGTTAATTTTCTTAAAGAACAACAACCCACATGTAAGGTACAACCCTTTCTTCTCTTTATTGGTTTTTTGTCTCCATTTACATACATTAGCGATGGTAGATAGTCAAAGTATAGATAAATCCTACATCAGAGCCTAAAAAAAAGAGGTTTTGGAAGGAGAAAATTTTATTTAACTTGTTATGAATTGGATTGATTCTAATAAGCGTCCATGGAGCAGGAATCACGAGTATTATTAGAAGATTAAAACTATTCGACCTTTTGATTAGGCACAAAATCTTAGTTCAAAACACTATTTGGAGCAGAATCGACCTCATATGCGTGCTTGCACTTTACGTTTGCCCTGACTCTTAGTTGTGGGGTATAAAGCTATAGCGACAACGATGACAGTTAATGCGAAGACGTAAGAGAAATCTGATGTCTCGAATCGTGTCCTGGGTTACTCGAGTAATTAAGCTTAAGGGGTGTCTTTACACCTAGTGCCCTAAAGCCGCCTGGTTTGGGAGTCACCGGCCCAACGCTCACTACATGGGTAACTTAGAGCCTAATAAAACGAATCTTGCACAAGGTCAAATGATGAATAAATAGAGTAGACCACCTAACTTGTCTCGAAGTGTGGCCTTTGTTACTCGAGCAAGTAAACCCGAAGGGGTGTCTTTACACCTAGTGCCCTAAAGCCGTTTGGTTTGGGAGTCATTGGTCCAAAACTCATTAAAAGAGTAACTTTGAATAGCCTAAGAAAACGAGACAAGCTAAGCAAAGAAAAAAAAAAGAGAAAAGAAAATATAAAGTCAAAAAGAAGAAAAATTTTGAGCGAGAGAAAATGAAACCATCTAAAGTCATGGAAGAGAAACCCTTACTAACGTCACTCATAGCGTACATGTTGTTAGGTTTGTATATAACGCGAGCATGCAATCAAATTACATAAATAAAGCGGAAGCGCGATAAAACGGATTTTAAAATTTTATACAAACCATCACCATGATCGATCAATGTGCTCAATTATCGATATAAACGAAAGAGAAAGAGAATAAGAAATTATACCCTCGTAGAACAAAGCTTCCTCGAGTACAAGTTCAACTCCTAGTCCTTCGTGTTCTCCTCGAATGCTACGGTGTGATTCTTTCCTTTGATCAACGTTAGCCACCCAAGTGTCTGGCCTCTAGAGGTGATCCACCAAGAAAGAACAAGTATTCAAGAAGTTGGGTATTTGACAAAACCCTAGTTTCTATCTCTATAGAAATTGTAAGTACTCTCCACAATCTAATGCAAGAGTGTGTAACCCTAATCTATGATATGACTCTTCTTATTTATAGATGTAGGAATAACCCTTCCCTAAACTATTTAGGATTAGGGTTTATATTCTAATTAAACTCCTTTAATTAATTATGCTCCTAATCCAATTAGGAATTCATGGAAGAGTACTTCTATTAATTAATTCTCAATCCCTTTTAGGAATTAAATAATAGTAATAATAATAATACAACTCCTCTTATTAATTTATATTTAATATTTTCAAAATATTAAATAATAAATATTAAGCTATTTAATTTATTCTATCTCCATAGATTAAATTAAATACACTTAACTTATTATTACAATTATGTCATTTACTTCTTAAATAAATATTTTTCCTTTTGCGGTGTGACCCTTTAGGTTCTCCATATTAAACCGGTTGTGAATAAATCAATTAGAATAATTCTAATCTTATTTAAATAAATAAATTAAACTATTTAATTCATTTAAATAAATAATATTTATTCTACAATAAGGGTAAGCCCCCTTAGCGATCAACGACTTTCCAGATAATATAGATTTCAACATTAATCACAAAAGAACCTTTGAGTAAATAGTTACCGTACAATTCAATCCTTCTACCATACAATGTCCCAATTAAATATAAGACATGGATTTACTGTCAAGTCTTATTTTATTTAATTATATGTATTTCGATTCCCAAATGCACAACTCTGATTAATGCAAATTAGAAACTCCTTTCTAATTTCATTCTGCCTTGGCCAAGGACTACTGAGTTGTCATTTATCGATTCACATAGGACATTCACATCTTTTACTAGACGTGGTAGATTCTTTGTTGATCATTCACCTATCTCCATGCACAACTTATTATACCCAATCATACCCTTTGATATACCCCTAAGGTCTTAAGGGACATGTCAAAATATAACTCATCATATACAAGATACTATGATGATCTCAAGTCCAAGGATCACTTGTACTACTATCACTAAAGGAATTCCTATTGACAGGCGAGTAAAACTCCATTAGGTATTCCTTAGCGAGCCACGTTCAGTTAACTTATTCTCTAATAAGCACCTACATACTTGCTTTAGTGTCTCCACACAAATGATTATGAGATCAATCATCCTCTTCCTAAGAGCAAGCAACGTATGTACTAATCTATCCGAATTCACTAATCCCCAATTTAGTAATCCAACGATTAGGAACAATTTTAGTTTGTGAGCTATCTTGAATTTAGATATCATTAGCATGATCACCATCATGATTCTAAAAGCATTGCTCAAAACTATGGGTTTATCACATTTAATATAACCGCACTATGTAGATAATGTAAAATGCCTTTGAAGAAAATCAATTCTTTTATCAATAAATGAATAAGATTACAAAGTATATGCTACATCATATCAAATATGATTGGCTTGTGTGCATACTACTATCAATCTCCCACTTGCACTAAAGCCAATCGCCATGGTATCTAATACCCATCTTCTCTAAGTGACGATCAAACTGCTGTTGAGTTAAAGCTTTAGTAAATGGATCTGCAATGTTGTCTTGAGAGTCCACACGCTCCTGGGTGACATCTCCTCTTTCAATGATCTCTCTAATCAAATGAAATCGCCGCAACACGTGTTTGGATTTCTGATGAGACCTGGGTTACTTAGCCTGCGCAACAGCTCCGTTGTTGTCACAGAATAAAGGTACGGCTCCTCTAATGCTAGGAACCACTCCAAGTTCAGTTATGAACTTCTTCATCCAAACAGCTTCCTTTGCAGCTTCACTTGCAGCTATGTACTCTGCCTCTGTCACTGAATCAGCAACTATTTGCTGCTTGGAACTCTTCCAACTCACCGCGCCACCGTTTAAGGTAAACACATACCCCGAAACGGATTTACTGTCATCTTGGTCGTTTGAAAACTTGAGTCTGTATAGCCCTCTAGTTTCAATTCAGACCCACCGTAGACAAGAAATACATCCTTAGTTCTTCTCAAATACTTTAGGATGTTTTTCACAGCCTTCCAGTGCTCTTCTCCTGGATTTGACTGATATCTGCTCGTCACACTAAGTGCATGAGCGACATCTGGTCTAGTACATATCATACCGTACATGATAGATCCTATTACGGAAGCATAAGGAATCTTACTCATCCGGTCTCTCTCCTCAGGTGTCTTTGGGGCCTGTTTCTCGGAGAGATGTATTCCATGGCTCATCGGCATGAGACCTCTCTTGGAATCTTCCATGCTAAACTTCTTTAGCATCGAGTCAATGTACTTTCCTTGGGTCAAGCCCAACATCCTTTTAGATCTATCTCTATAGATCTTTATCCCCAAAATATAGGATGTTTCACCCAAGTCCTTCATGGAGAAGTGTTTAGATAACCAAATTTTGATCGACTGTAGCATAGGAACATCATTCCCTATCAGTAATATGTCATTAACATATAATATAAGGAATGAAACAGCGCTCCCACTAACCTTCTTGTACATACATGGTTCATCCTCGTTTTTTATAAAATAAAACCTTTTGATTATCTCATCAAAACGGATGTTCCACCTTTGAGAAGCTTGCTTCAATCCATAAATGGATCGTTGTAGCTTACAGACTTGGTTTGTTCCAACCGTTGAAACAAAACCCTTTGGCTGTATCATATATACATTCTCCTCAAGCTCTCCATTGAGGAAGGCCGTTTTCATGTCCATTTGCCAGATCTCGTAGTCATAATAAGCTGCAATTGCAAGCAAAATCCGAATGGACTTGAGCATTGCTACTGATTAGAAGGTTTCATCATAGTCAACTCCTTGTCTTTGTTTGAAACCTTTTACAACTAGTCGGGCCTTATAGGTCTCTACCTTGCCATCTGCTCCAGTCTTTCTCTTAAAGACCCATTTACACCCAATAGGCTTAATGCCCTCAGGTGGTGAAACCAAAGTCCATACTTAGTTTTCATACATGGAGTCCATCTCGGATTTCATGGCTTCTAGCCATTTCTCTGAGTCTTCACTACTCATAGCCTCTTCGTAAGTCAATGGATCATCATCATCTATGATGCGTACCTTATCATCATCCTCTATGATGAATCCATACTTTTAAGGTATCTTCGGCACTCTTCCAGATTTACGAATAGGTTGTGGTACAGTAGGTTCTTCTACTTGGTCAGGTACCTGACTTTGATCCGTAGTATTTTGTGGTTCTTGAACTTCTTCAAGATATATCTTACTCCCACTAACTCCTTCAAGGATAAACTCATTTTCCAAGAAGGCAGCGTGTTTCGCAACAAACACCTTTTGATCAGTAGGATGATAGAAATAATATCCTAAACTTTCTTTAGGATATCCCACAAATCTACACTTATCGGATCTAGTCTTCAGCTTGTCATGCTCAAAACCCTTTTGACATAAGCTGGACAACCCCAAGTCTTAACATGCTTAAGACTAGGTTTCCTCCCTGTCCATATCTCATATGGGGTCCTTGGGACGGATTTGGTAGGTACCTTGGTTAAGTAGGTATGCCAGCCGTTTCTAGGGCATAACCCTAGAAGGATATTGGAAGGTCGGTAAAACTCATCATGGAACGAACCATGTCCAACAATGTTCGATTTCTCCTTTCAGATACACCATTCAACTGTGGTGTCCCTGGTGGAGTCCATTGTGAGATTATACCATTTTCTTTGAGACAATTGAGAAACTCATTGGTCAAGTATTCCCCTCCTCGATCCGATCGAAGAATCTTAATACTCTTACCAGTTTGCTTCTCTACTTCATTTCTGAATTCTTTGAACTTTTCAAACGATTCAGATTTGTATTTCATTAAATACACATATCCAAATCTAGAATGATCATCAGTGAAAGTAATAAAATAAGAATACCCTCCTCGTGCATTCGTTGTCATAGGTCCACAAACGTCTGTGTGTACCAACACTAACAACTTTGTAACTCTTTCTCCTTTTCCACTAAAAGGAGATTTAGTCATCTTACCCATGAGACAAGATTCACAAGTTGGATATGATTGGTAATCAGATAGCTCTAAAAGCCCATCTTTATGCAACTTGGATAATCTTGTTTCATTGATATGACCGAGTCTACAGTGCCACATAAAGGTATAATTAACATCATCATCTCTTTTTCTTTTCTTAGTTTGTTCAATTTGAAGTATATTTTCATGCAAGTCAAGTATGTAAAGTCCATTCAGTAAATTACCAACACCATATAAAACATTTTTATTATAAATAGAACAACTGTTGTTCTTTATTATAATATCAAAACCATCCATATCCAATATAGAAATTGAAATAATGTTTCTAATGAGTGTTGGAACATAATAACAATTATTTAAACTAATG
The DNA here is from genome assembly GCA_034770075.1 of Aralia elata. Classification (NCBI taxonomy): domain Eukaryota; kingdom Viridiplantae; phylum Streptophyta; class Magnoliopsida; order Apiales; family Araliaceae; genus Aralia; species Aralia elata. Next base: position 68,805,268 of record CM068385.1, read on the forward strand.
AACTTGCCCGAAGGCAGTGCTAAACAATAAGTCCCTACAGCCAATGCAGCAACCTTTGCTCCATTTCCCACTCGTAAGACGACTTCATCCTTGTTCAGCTTCCTACTTCTACTTAGTCCCTGCATATTATTACATATGTGAGAACTACAGCCGTATCCAATACCCAAGTAGAATTTTTGACTTTCAGAAAAAATTAATTTCAATCATGAACACAACCTAGGATCGGAAAGTCGAAAGCTTCTCCAAGCTTCTTTTGGTCCGCAAGATACTCCTTGCTGTTCCTCTTCCAGTGTCCCGGCTTATTGCAATGGTAGCAAATTCCTTTGCTATCTGGATCAGGTTTCTTTTTATCCTTTCCCTTCGCCTTGCCCTTAGCCTTCTTGTTTTTCTTCTTTTCAGAAGATACCTTGGGCCTCTTCCTTTTCTTGGAAGAATCATCCACTAGTAAGACTTGGTTCTTGTTGGATAAGAAGTGACCTTCAGCAGTTTTCAACATGTTAAGTAACTCAGGCAAGCTGACGTCCAACTTATTCATGTGAAAATTCACAACAAATTGTGAGAAGGTGTCCGGGAGTGACTGCAAGATCAAATCTTGACTTAACTCTCCATCCATCACGAACCATAGCTGTCCTAGTTGTTCAATCAGATTGATCATCTTAAGGACATGAGTCTCAACAGCAGTGCCCTCGGTCATACGAGATCGGAAGAGCTCCTTAGATATCTTATATCTAGCAATCCTACTTTGGTCACCATACAACTCTTTGAGGTGCAGAAATATAGTAGGAGCATCCATAGTTTCATGCTGACATTGAAGCTCGTTACTCATGGATGCGAGCATGATGCATTGAGCCAAGATTGCATCATCTTGCCACTTTCTGAAAGTAGCAATCTCTTCCTCAGAGGCTGTTTCTGCAACACTTGCAGGGACTGGCGAATTTAGGACATAAAAAATCTTTTCAGCAGTGAGAACAATTCTCAGATTCCTTAACCAGTCCGTGTAATTCGGTCCGGTCAATTTGTTAGCATCAAGTATGCTACGCAGTGATTGTGAGTTTGACATTTTTAAATTCTACATGTGAAATAGACAACATTTTAGCATACTTTCATTTAATTAAATTGGTATCTCCCACTATTTTCATCAAACTATATTACCCTCATTATATAGTTCGGCAAATCTAATTAAAGACTTGCTAGTGAGATTAAGGATCCCATTTCAAATGTATATAGCCTTGTGTGTGCACAACAAACTATATATAAATAAATAGGTAGACAACTATTGCCAATTACATCACTATGTAACTCCTTGTATTTTGCCTCTTAGATTATAATGGTCAAGTGTGTGCACATCCGAACTAAAATAATCTAAGTTAAGTCCAACCTAGCACTTTCATATATGTGAAGTGAAAAAGACCGCCCTTGTGTGTGCACAACAAAGCAGTAATGTTCAATTCCTTAATAAGCATCAAATGTGATAAAACAACATCTTAAATATTTAATACTCGCCTTGTGTGTGCACAACAAACTCATATTAAATATTTAATACTCTATTGCTTTACCATGCTAGAAGGCGACGTTCGATATTCCTAATATCTCTGAACGCTTAGGACTTAATATGATTTCCTTGAGGGTTTGTTATTAGTCTCATCTTGTTTAGCGCGCATGCACATATATATATAAAATACACGTCATATTATTTTACATGCGAAGCATGTTGGATAATATATAATATATATAGTAAGCATGCACATATAGAATACTATATTCTACCCGGATTGATTATGGACTTTTTATTCTAGTTTGGTTCACTAGAGCCACCAAGTGAACCAAAAGGTCAAACCTAGGGTGCAAGAATAAAATTTAAATATAACTATTACATTTAAACCCGGACTCCAATACAAACGGGTCTTCAAGCGCTCCTTGCTCATTTGTCTCCAATTCTTCAAAAAATTAATTCTAACTAGTCCTATTACACAAACTATTTACAATAAATAGAAACCTTGATCAGCAGTCAAGGGGAAGTACATAGGAGGGAGATAGAATTTTACATTAAAAAAAATTAGAGAAGACGAGGTACGCAGACCCCATTTATAAAAAACCCATACATTTCAAGCATCCACTAAAATAAAATCCAATCACACATTGGTCAACAGTCCATAATCAATCCCTATTTATTATCATACATATCTCTATATGTATCAATAAATAACATTTATCCCATGAATAATAAAACCAGTCCATATATGCATTGATATCAAGTAATGGGCAAAAGTTTTGCTAATATTTAGTTTTGAAACAAAATAAACTCTTTTATTTTAATCAAAAACCAAATCCAAATTAAACTCCTTTAATTTTAGCAATCTGAAATCCTATTCCAAATAAAATAAACTCTTTTATTTTAAACTTTTATTAATTAAATAAACCATTTATTTTAATTGAGAAAAACAAAATTTTTCAAAGTCTGGACACCGGCGCGGCCGCGCTCCATTTTGAACTAGGAGCGGCGCGGCCGCGCTACACTCCTGGAAACGTTTTTCTGGGTTCGGGCGCGGCCGCGCTCCAGAATGAACTGGAAGCGGCGCGGCCACGCCGCGACGCAGAATCAGAAAAAATTTTCTTGCCCAAAAAATTCGAACGTTTCGCATATCAATTCATACATGGAATCATCAAGATCGATAATTAGCACATGATTAGGCTCTGATACCACTGTTAGGTTTGTATATAATGCGAGCATGTAATCAAATTACATAAATAGAGCGGAAGCGCGATAAAACGGATTTTAAAATTTTATACAAACCATCACCATGATCGATCAATGTGCTCAATTATCGATATAAACGAAAGAGAAAGAGAATAAGAAATTATACCCTCGTAGAACAAAGCTTCCTCGGGTACAAGTTCAACTCCTAGTCCTTCGTGTTCTCCTCGAATGCTATGGTGTGATTCCTTCCTTTGATCAACGTTAGCCACCCAAGTGTCTGGCCTCTAGAGGTGATCCACCAAAGAAGAACAAGTATTCAAGAAGTTAGGTATTTGGCAAAACCCTAGTTTCTATCTCTATAGAATTTGTAAGTACTCTCCACAATCTAATGCAAGAGTGTGTAACCCTAATCTATGATATGACTCTTCTTATTTATAGATGTAGGAATAACCCTTCCCTAAACTATTTAGGATTAGGGTTTATATTCTAATTAAACTCCTTTAATTAATTATGCTCCTAATCCAATTAGGAATTCATGGAAGAGTACTTCTATTAATTAATTCCCAATCCCCTTTAGGAATTAAATAATAGTAATAGTAATAATAATAATAAGACTCCTCTTATTAATTTATATTTAATATTTTCAAAATATTAAATAATAAATATTAAGCTATTTAATTTATTCTATCTCCATAGATTAAATTAAATACACTTAACTTATTATTACAATTATGCCATTTACTTCTTAAATAAATATTTTTCCTTTTGCGGTGTGACCCTTTAGGTTCTCCCATATTAAACCGGTTGTGAATAAATCAATTAGAACAATTCTAATCTTATTTAAATAAATAAATTAAACTATTTAATTCATTTAAATAAATAATATTTATTCTACAATAAGGGTAAGCCCCTTAGCGATCAACGACTTTCCAGATAATATAGATTTCAACATTAATCACAAAAGAACCTTTGAGTAAATAGTTACCGTACAATTCAATCCTTCTACCATACAATGTCCCAATTAAATATAAGACATGGATTTACTGTCAAGTCTTATTTTATTTAATTATATGTATTTCGATTCCTAAATGCACAACTCTGATTAATGCAAATTAGAAACTCCTTTCTAATTTCATTCTGCCTTGGCCAAGGACTACTGAGTTGTCATTTATCGAATCACATAGGACATTCACATCTTTTACTAGACGTGATAGATTCTTTGTTGATCATTTACCTATCTCCATGCACAACTTATTATACCCAATCATACCCTTTGATATACCCCTAAGGTCTTAAGGGACATGTCAAAGTATAACTCATCATACACAAGATATTATGATGATCTCAAGTCCAAGGATCACTTGTACTACTATCACTAAAGGAATTCCTATTGACAGACGAGTAAAACTCCATTAGGTATTCCTTAGCGAGCCACGTTCAGTGAACTTATTCTCTAATAAACACCTACATACTTGCTTTAGTGTCTCCACACAAATGATTATGAGATCAATCATCCTCTTCCTAAGAGCAAGCAATGTATGTACTAATCTATCCGGATTCACTAATCCCCAATTTAGTAATCCAACGATTAGGAACAATTTTAGTTTGTGAGCTATCTTGAATTTAGATCTCATTAGCATGATCACCATCATGATTCTAAAAGCATTGCTCAAAACTATGGGTTTATCACATTTAATATAACAACACTATGTAGATAATGTAAAATGCCTTTTAAGAAAATCAATTCTTTTATTAATAAATGAATAAGATTACAAAGTATATGCTACATCATATCAAATATGATTGGCTTGTGTGCATACTACTATCACATGTCATATGACATCAATTATGCGAAGAACGACACCGAGAATGAAGATGGAGTACCTTTGATAAAGGAAGTTAGTTCTTTTGAATTTGATCTTACTCATGCATAATGACCATGGATACTTAGAGGTTTTCTTGCAATTTCATAACTTATCAAACTAAAAGAAATAAGAATAACTTTGAGGTTAGTGCATACATGACACATCATTCACAATTCACAGCGTGCTTAGTAAAGATTCATTTTCTTACTCGATTTCAAGTTATTTAGCGATAAGATAAAAACATCGTGAATACGAGTTAAGTTGTGGCGCCAATGAACATTCAATTTTATAAACTTTAACTTTATATGCCTCATCGACAAGTTCATACTAATCCTTATGTTGGAGTTATACTGATGGCATGAGCCGTCAAGATTTTTGCGCATTTTGTTATTTTCCTAGTGTGTAGGATATTGCTCACTATGGGTAACTTGGCGTGGTCAACAAAGTGAGTTTCTTATATGAATCCCCGATATTCATTGAAATGGAAGGAGTCTAAGGCTGTACCAAACTTCTAATGAAAAGAAATGGGAACTCTCAAAAGAAGTTACGATGAAGTAAGCTCACTACGACAAGGGAAGGAAATAGACAGAACTCCTTACCTAAGAGAATCCTTAAAAAACGATCGCCTTGTCGGTAAAATCGTATCGTTTGACCAAACAGGGTTCATTTCCATCTAAGTATGTATACAGTGAACATGCATCGCGACAATGAAAATGAATCCATATATAAAATATTTATTGATCCATACATAACATTTGTGCATATATACATGAATGCGAAAGTTAAAGTAAGATATACAGGAAAGAAGCGCAGGCGCCCCAATGAATCTAGCGTCTCAACACTAATCCCCCGCAATGCGCGGCTCTGGGTGGAGGGAACCGAATGCTTGACTCAGCTAATTCGTGAGGATGGCGCGAATGGCTGCCAAAGCCGATCTACGAGGACGAGCCCCGAGAAGGCCCTAAGAATCACGAAACTACTTAGCGCATGAGAATTCATATCTAAGTCATGGAAAAGAGCTTCCAGCGACTAATCAGGTATGTTCTCTTTACAATTCGGTTCAATTAGTTATTGCGTTCACTACTACAAAACAGTAAATAGATAACGCGTAAAAAACGTTTTGGTTTTTGTCAGCAAAACGTCGTGGTTAAGGGTGTCATCTATTTGACACCCTTATACAACGTTTTTAAACGTTGTAGTTAGACACATTATACAACGTTTTTAAGGAAAAAACGTTGTAAATTTGTTTTTCATAAAGTAGTAGATGCTTGAAAACGTTGTAGTTTAATATATTAGACAACGTTTAGACATATGTACACAACATTTATAATGTGTCATCTATTTAGACATGACACATTTATACTGTAATGTCCGGAAATTTTAAGCATTGTATCAAATTTATTTTTATAAATAAATTCATTTTATACAATTTTATAAATTTAATTGGACCCAGGTAAGTAGTATTATTCAAATTATAAATTTAACCTAATATTTAATTTCAAGAAAATTGGGAAAATTAAATTGCGTTACTATTATCGGATCTAAATAATTCGCATGAAGAATTATGGTTGAAATAAATATTATAAATAATTAACTAATTTAAGTAATTGATTCAATTTAAATATTAGGAGAATAATGTTAATAATTTTAATAATAAACCAGTTGGGCTATTTCCTTTTATTTGACCCAAATTTTATTGAGCCCAATCTCCCTTCTATTTTCTGTGGGCCGAACCAAATGAACTGGCAAGTCCTCATGAATTAAACTAAATAAGCCAAGCCCAGATTCTTTTATTTTCCTAGACAAATGGGCTGAGCACATTCCTTATCCATTTTACCGATCGGGTTGGGGGATATCCGGGTCGGTCCAGGCAATTTGGGAAAAACCGGTCGGTGGAAATAATTTGGGGCAAACGGTGCAATTCATTTGGGAGGGTCCAAAAATCGCCAGAAACCAATTGGGGGAAAACAGCCGAGCAAATGGGGGAATCCAAAGCCCTAGCTAGATCGATCGAGGGGAGGGAGTAGGTCTAGGCCTCAATCAGTCAATCGAGAAGGAGTAAGCTTCACATAGCCGAGCTTAGCTGGATCAAACCACCCATCAATCGAGCGCGCGAGAGACGGGAGAAAGAAAGAAAGAACTGTCAATCGCCGGCGACAGCGTGCGCCGACCGGCGGATTGATTAAGGGTTCGAGGGGGCGTTCGAGCAAGCATCGCTTGGACCAAGGGTCCCAGAATTTCAGCGACGCGACCGGTGGAAGGTGCGACGCTCGAGGAACTGACCGGCGAACTCACAGTCGGCAAGCTATACCATCAGTCACCCATCTCTTTCTAACCGCGGGATTTTGGCAAAATAATCAAGGTAATACCCAGCCATTCTGGGTAAAGATTTTCTTATAAATTAACCCCAAAGAGCTGCCGATTCTCCTTGCTTGGTGAGACCCAAATCAAAGAGAAATTTTTAGGGTTCAGAATTTAATCAGAGAGAGGGAACAGGGGTTCCAATTGGGGGTTGAAATTCCAGTTGCTGTGAATGACCAGCTTGATTACGTATTTCGGTAGGAGGAGAAGAGTCGCAACGCGATCGAGCTCAAGGTATACCCAGTTGCTAACTTCCTTGTAGTTGTTTTAGTTTCTTTCTTCCTGTATTTAGGTTGTGTTGATCAACTGTGTTAGGCTTATTGGGAAAACGTGATGGTTCTTGTACTGGGGTGTATAAACTCTTTCTGGTATGCTGAAGTCTTGTAATGCCGACTGTGTTGGTAATGTCACATACTGTATTAGGCTTTTATTTGGAAAAATTGTTGTTGGTGAACCTTAAAGGTTCTAGCAGTCAATTGGGTTGATTAGATTATACATGGCATTGTGTTGGTTCCTTCGATTAATAAACTGGTATTGAATTATTTTTAGTTAATGTTTGGTTTTGAATTGGGAAATTTGTTGTGGTTCACTGCTTAGTTGAGACTGTATAAGGACCCTAAGGTTCGGCAGCACAATATTGCCTAGGAGCTAAGCCAACGTCGATCCTTGGTACGCCCACAAGGTGCTCGACGAAATGTCCATGTAGCTTTGCTCAGTTTGTGACACATGACTTGCTAGACTCAAGATTCGTTAGGCCTGTAAACTCTAACTAATTGTTGGTGGCTGAGAATCGGTTGGTACATGATAAGGCAGTGATAATTACTTATCCATAATTAATAAATAATAGTAAGTTCCAAATTATCATTTAGTTAACATTAAATAATAATAGGATTAATAAAATAATTATTTATTATAGTAAAAGATAATTAATATCTAATTATTATTTAATTAATAATAAATAATAATTAAGTATGAATAAAGTCAATAAATAATTATTTATTATTTATTTATAAATAATAAATAAAGATAATAAATATTTAATTATTATTTTAAATAATAATTAAGTATAAATGAAATTAATAGATTAATTATTTATTATTTATCCTTAAATAATAAATAAAGTTAGTGAATAGTTGATTATTGCTTAATTACTATTGAATAATAATCAAGTATGAATTAAGTTAATAAATTGATTATTTGTCATTAAGTGATAAATAAAGATAACAAATATTCAATAAAATAATTATTTATTATTTGTCAATAAATAATAAATAAGGATAATAAATATTTTTAATTATTATTGTAATTAATATTAAATTAATAAAGTTAAATAATAAATATCTAATGATTAATTATGAACAAGGTTAACAAATAATTGTTTATTAGTTATCCATAAATAATAAGTAAAGATAATAAATATCTAATTATTATTTAATTAATAATAATTAGGTATGAGTAGAGCTAATGAGAATAATAATTACTTAATCATTAATGATATAATGATTAAGTATGAAGTGAGATTAATAAGATTATCTATGGCCCTTAATAAATAAAGATAATAAACACTCAATCATTATTCAATAAATATTTAATAATAATTAAGTGTGTGTAGAATTAATACATTGAATAAGGAACCAAGTGTAATAATTACTCAATTGCCCTTAAGGTGAATAGTAATTAAGTAAATAAAAGACGAAGTAAAAGATCAACTACTATTTAGTTGTTAACAAATCATGTTAAATTCATTAATTATCTTGTAACTGATAATAAGGAATTTTAACCCACATTTAGCAGGGTACTCAAATGATAGGTAACCATGACTAACTATTGTTTATCTTAAATAATAGCTAGAGGCTATTAAAATTAAATTCTGTTTAACTGCTGGCTAGGTAGTAATTAAATGTATTCGGTGAATTGTTTATCTGTTAAATAAATAGCATAAGTGGGTATAATTACGCAATGCTAATGGATAAACCAACTCTACCAGCTGATAGGTTATCCAAGATCAATTAAGTAAAGCTAGAATTTATCTGTAGCTGAGCAAACAGGCAAGTTCCTAACCCTAAACTTCCTACATTATTGCAAGTTCTTTCTTACTCAATTTTCACATTGAGCAAATTTCTAAGCCTTATGCACTATTTCTAATTCATGCAAAAAGGTATATATATACTGTTGCAAGTTATTCTTTAAGCTTGAGTTTTTATCTCCAAGCATGCCTGAAGTGGTCTAATTACTTTCCAAATTATTCCACATCTGTATATTTATTGACATTCGTGCATTTGAATTCGTATATTTAAATTCAGAAATTTATAAACCATTCATGGTTAAGTCTGAACCCTTGTTCGGTCAGACAAGTATGTGAGAGTTTATAAAAGCTATCCGAACCAATCAATGGTAAGGATTCTTAGACTGTATGAACACCCCTTTATTTCTAGGGGAGTACCCCACGTACCGTATATAAGGTACAAATAGCAGAATTAAGTGTTATGCATATACATAGGGTACGCGAGGCTGATCCCCTCAAGTACGTTATTCTGTAGCCAGTAACCAGAGGGTCAACTAGCTATTGACTCCTCTGGAAGTTATCGTTCAAAGTCTATTTGACTATCAATTGTTCTAAAAGCATTAAATGTTCTTGCTTCTGATTATTCTATTGTTGAAATCCCTTTAATATCCCTTCATCATGATATATCTTTATTGTTGCACTTTAAACTTGTTGGGCAAACTCGTTGCTCATTCTTGCTATATCATGATTTTATTGCAGCTAGACCCGAGACGTCAGGGAAGAACAAAGGAAAAGAAAGGATGAAGTAATAGACTTCATGTAGAAGATTTTAGATTTATATATAGTTAATTTCTGTTACTGTAATTTAAACCCTAATGGCTATTTAGGGTATGAATTTGTGTAAATGTTTAAGGTTATTTGTATTCTGGGATTAGTAACACCTTGTAATGAACAACGTATGTTTATTATATTCCGCACTATTAGATATCATATGTTGTAGAGGTGAATGTTTGTATTGGATCGTGATGACCAGATCCGGGTATTTGGAGACCCGAATTTGGGGGCGTCACATATACAATGTTTAGAATCTGTCATATGTTTAGAATGTGGTTCACTTATATTACCAGTGCACCTGCAATCTGCTAATGTCATAATATATAGCTAAAAAAGGTCTAAATTCTCATTTAAATTTAAAGCCAAAATGTATCAACCATTCAAAATACATCCGAATAATACCATTCGTTTACAGTTTCAAATTACTACATCCACAAAAAATATACCAAACTATCCATATATGCATCTCAAATTCACTTTTCAATATAAACTACTACTATATTGAATTGAACAGCTGGTGCAATGGATCCAGAATAATTAGCACTTTGACAGCATCTTGATTAGTTGTTCTGACTATAGGCTTGACATTGACGGATCTTCATTGTAGATTGGTTCCACATCTGCAACCTCTGAAGTGGCCTATGATCAAATTTAAAAACATCAGTTATAACAGAACTATACAATAACATGACAACAACTTGAACTAAGTCATCCAAGTACACCAAACACCAGTTATGGATGCTGTTACAGAACAAAATACCAATCAGACCCTTATGAGAATTAAGCTATGGACTCTCATCTACTCCAATTCAAAAACTTGAACCCAAAAAAGGATTGCAGAAAAAAACCAAAAAAAATAACAGCTAAAACAACACTAGAAATTATAAAGGAACGATTGTGAACACAGAAAGTAGAATCTACAAGATTTATTAGACGTTTGGAGTAAAACAATTTTAATCCATCTCAGACAATTTAATTGAAGATGATTTCCTAGTACTCACTTAGCATTCTTCAAAGAAAATTGAGTCTAAAAGATGCTTACACAATTGGACAGCCCTTCTGCTTGCATCTTTGGAAGATCTTCAGCCTTAAAAAGACAATAATAATGATGTAATAATAATAATAAATAAATAAATTAAAAAATAACCTTAATCTCTTAGGGGGGCCAGGGATGTAAAAGAATAATTCATCTTAATGAAAATAAGACTCTATAGTGAAACAACAACCAGGGGATAATCCATATTATAAAGGAACACATCCATCACAACAATACAAGTTACTAAATCAAGATAAATCAATTCATGAATATGACAACAATTCAAATCCTGTAGAACCTAAAAAACCTGTATATGGTGGACATTTTCTCTTCTCTGGAGGTTGTTTGTACTCCAAAGGAGGCCGAGGCTCGAAAAGCTTTAACAAGTTGTTTGTTAAACCAGTTGGATGACTTTGCCCAATCTGCATGCGTACAAATACAACTGAATGGAGAAACTGACTACTTAAAAACGGCAGCACAAACTAATTTACCAAGCTCATCCTAACATTATGCAGGTTGATAAATGTGAACAGTTTGATTGGTGAGAAGCTACACATAAACAAGGAGTAAAAGCTTAATATCTGTATTCATTTTGGGTCTCTCACAGGCCCATTACTCTCGAGAAAATAGAATAATCAACTGCAACTTAATCACGAATTAGCAAAGTTAATGGAATTCATAAGTTATGGAAGCTCATACAAAATATGCATTGCAAAGCAAACGAGGTAAGTTGAGGTGAGCCAGGCTGAGCTCAAACAGCTTGATATCTATAAATACATACATATATGTGTGTATCCATCAAGTGCTAACTTTAAAATACCTTCAAAATCAAGCAATCTAAATACAGCTAACCCACTAAAACATAAGTCAAGCTTGTGTAATTAATAGAAGGTACATACATAAAAATCTGTTTTCAGGTTCAATTCCCACAGCTAAACATATTACGAGAAAATATTTTGATCAATTAATAGTAACTACCAAATTCAATTTTCAAGTATCTTACTGAAACTAAAAATACCCAAACCAAAAGCAAATATTACCGAAGCTACTACCTAAAATCAATAAATAAACGACAACAGCCAATATAGGTCAAATCCATAATTCAGAAATCATGCTAATCTCAAAACAACTTTTACCAATGGATACAAACCCTAAAATTTCAAATCAATGGAGGATTAGGGGATAGTGGATAGTACCAGCTTCAGCTGCATAACATTAGTACGGTTCTGAGCCTTGACACGTCCCTGTACACTGGCAGCGCCAGCGCCAGCACCGGCGCCAACGGGGTTATTGCGCATGAAGGCATCGTTAAAGTCCCCCATCTCCACAGAGATCAGAAACAGACTAGGGATTTTGTAGGCGGGGAGAGAATATCGAGATGCTGATAGAGAAATTAGACGGCAGAAATTACATGAATCAGATCTCCGTTGTGCAATCTGATTAGTGGTAGAGAGGATACCCGAGCGGCAGCTAAAGTTCTCAAGGGTTTTTGGTTCGGGCCGGTAGTATATCAGCTTGGCGGCTTGACGACGGAGGGAGGAGGGGAGAGTGGGCAGTGAGGGCTTGAGAGAGCTCGGGAGAGAGGCGAGGAGAGAGAGAGTACGTTTTAAAAAAAACGTTATCTAGTTAAAACCAAAAAATGCCCTTTCAAAATACATAACGTTTTTTCATATATATCTACAACGTTTTGTTAAAAAAACATTGTGTAAAAATATACCATAACGTTTTTTATAAAAATGTTGTGGTTTTAGTGTTGTCTATTTACTACTTTGTAGTAGTGGTTTTCCATAGCGAGAGAAGAAATATAAATAGGCGTCCTAAGCGATTAAGATGCATCAAAATCAAGTGGAAGAAAAACGAATTTTCAAAATTATAAAGCATTTTGAGAATCTGAAATATGATAACAATGGTCTTAAGATACCAAAAATGAGAAAAACGGTAAAAACGGATCAAATGTGAAAAAGATGGGCGAACACTGAAGAAGGTATGTCTTCTTTTGACTAATCGACATTAAATCCGTTGGGGACGAGACTCGGCAATGTGATCGTTGGGGATGAGACTCAGCAAAGGCGTCAGAGACGAGACCTGGTGATGTGATTTACGACGCAATATACGACTTGCGATGAGAGATGATATTTGAGATGCGAATTAACATGCGATGTGATTTGATTTGGTTTGATTTGAGATTTGATTTGATATGCAATTTAATATGTGATTTGATTTGTGATTTGGTATGATACACAATTTGATATGAAATTTAATGCAATATATGATTTGATATGTGATTTGATTAATATGCAAGTTGATGGGCGATTTAATTTGATATGCGATTTAATATGCAAATTGATTTGGTATGCGATTTGATTTGACATGCGATTTAATGCAATATTTGAGTTGATATGCGATTTAACTTAATATGGGATTTGACATGTGATTTAATTTGATATGTGATTTGATTTGCAATGAGATATGTGATATGCGAGGTGCGATTTGCTTTGTGCGATGTGCTAAGTGCGATGTGCGATTTGCGATGTGCGATGTGCGAAGTGCGATTTGCGATATGCGAGGTGCGATGTGCGAAGTACGATTTGCGATATGTGATGTGCAATTTTGCGATGTGCTATATGCGAAGGGATCAGGGACGAGACCCGGTGATGCCAATTTAATGACAAATTCCCCAACAAAGCAACACAATAATAAAGTTCAAAGCATATTACACCCTTTTATATGATTATCTTACATTGTCAATATATCTTGTCATGCATTGGGTGTCTATATCTTTGTCATGCTCATTCCATTATATTGCATAAGCATGACAAAGAGGGGCATCTGTAGACACCCAAAATTTTGCATATATCTTTTAACCTTGGCAAGAGGGCAAAAGAGTCATTTCAGCCTGAGGACGAGACATCTAAACAGAGGATTTCGGGACTCAACTTAACATGCACGAAGCCATCTCAACGACTGCAGAGTGACAAACTACTTAGGGCATGACGGTTGACCAACTAGCATCAATGGGAAGATCTATTTCTGCATTTCGCTCTATCTTCCCGAATCCAAAATTGGCCAAACCTTATGTTATTGCGTAGCTCTCAGAAAGCGCTTTCTAGAATGGTATGGCACGTCTCCCAACTATCCCCAGATTGAAAGTTATGATCATTTCAGTGCAAAGTAAAGCGAATGACTAGCCGACATCTACCCAGGGATCGTTTTTCCTATTTTTCTCTGCCTTCCCGAACTCAGTATTGAGTGAATAATATCATTCCGAAGCTACCGGAAAGAGCTTTCTGGAATGGTATGGCACGTCTCTTAACTCTTCCCGGATTAAACGTTACGGGTGTTCCAGTACACAACATGAAAAACAGACTTTGCGGCATTAAAACCGAGCAAGTGGGGCCCACCTTAGGCCAGCCGCAGGTGTACCTGTGGCCAACCCCAAGTGTACCTGCGGCTGCCTAAGGAGACATATAAATAGCCAAAACTAACCAATTTTTTACGAGGATAGCTTTGTTAGAGAGAGAAAGTGTGTAGCTTAGTGAGAGAAACTCCCAAAAACCTCTCTAATACCCATCTAGATCTAGCTATTCTCATCAAATCCCACCAAATTAGATACAAGACATCTAAATCCAAGCTCAATAAGGAGGATTTCACCATTCCCAAGGTAAAAGACTCAATTTTTATGTATATTTGATGTAAATCTAGTGGAATCTAGCATAGATCTAGCATATATTTGTGTTTTGTGGCGAAAGATTTAATTTTTATATAGTTTTGATATAGATCTATTAGATCTAGTATAGATTTTTCTTATTATATATATTATTGTGCTTAGATCTATTTAAAATTTCAATCTTTATACATATATTGGTTGTTTATCTGCAGATCTATCCATTATACCAATTATTTTGCTTGTATATAGTTAAAGATCAAATCTTTTCACTAGATTTACCCTAGATCTAGTCAGATCTAGCCCTTAACCGGTTCTAAAGCTTTAAAGCTTGAACCGTTAGGCTAGATTGGCTCGGATTTAGGTTAGATCTAGTTTTCCAATGTTTTCAATCGATTGTGAAAACTCCGCAAAACCCTAGATCCATATCTAGTGGGGAGGAGATCCTAACTAATCGCGCTAGGAATTCTAACAATTGAATCACCTGATAGCGGTTTTAGGATACATTCTTATATGCTTTCGTTTTAATCCCGATTGTGGCATTGTGCGGATCTGAGGCATTTTAGATCTACGAATTTATATCCTAAATTCTAAGTCCCTTTCCATAGATCTCGTTAATACACATAGTCCCTCGAAATGTTACCTTCGATATTGCAATCTAAATGATAGGGTTATAGGAACCCGCTTTTATATCTCTTTTTGCTTACATTTCAATATATTATGATGTGAGCCTAGGAATATTGAAGTCGAGATCCTCGAATCGGATCTTGACCTAATTCTCACGATGGACATTATTTCGATTGTAAAGTTATTATCCGATCATTGTAAATGTAAATATGAGCCTTAAAATAGTATCGAGGGTTTCATCCCATGAAAATCGGATTTAAGGCCCCGTGATAGTGAAAATTGCGATTGCAGGTGTTCGGAGCTATTGAGATGGCTTTCATGCCCACGGATCGCCCCGACCCTATTTTGATGCTTGATTTTCCGTTCATTATCAAAAAACCGATTTCTAAACAAAACGACAAAGACCTTTTAAAATCAAATCGCATTGGGTAATAAGACGACTTTAGATTAAAATTGAAAGTAACTAAGAATTTTGATTCCTATTTGGTAGAAGGTTTGAAAATCATATTTTTCAAAACGTCATCCCAAAATGTTTTATCAATTAAAAGATAAAATGAACCTTTTCTTTAAATCAAATCCCTCACGCATAGGTCCAAAGAGGTTTGAATTTGCTTTCAAAATAAAGCACTTCTCACGATTTCGAATCAAAGCTAAATAGCAATTTCCTTCAAAATCACACACACACATATACACACACTTCACACTTAGGAAAACATCAAGATGCGGTAACCGTGTTTTCACGGAAGTCGGGGGTACCTAACACATTTCTCTCGCTTAAGCAAGCCCCCGAACCCTATGAATCTCGGTTTCAAGACCAATTTTACGGAATCACATATTGGGCCATATTGTGAAAACTTAAAAATCCGAATGAGTTAGTACATCCATTTAAATCTTTACCAACTGGAGGCTCTGTCTAATTGGCCATTTCTTAAAATCAACCTTTCAAAACTCTGTCAACATTTATATCGAGTTTTTCCTAAAACTCACCCTTTAAGCGAAATGAATAAATCAAAATCTTAAAAAAGGGGTAGAAACACGACACAAATAGGAAAATTGCAAATTCCCGGTGTCGACAAACACAAGAAGCGAGAAGGAGTATATGTAAATAAGTGAGATGGAGCATAAAATGCACTCATTTGAAAAAGAAAGAATATGAAAGGTGAAATGGCGCATAAAATGCATTCACCTAAGAAAGTGAAAATTCTATGGTGTTAAAAAGAATTGCAGGATAATCAGGTTTTGAGTTGTGAGTCAGTGTGCATAGTTGATGTTCTATATTAAATGAGTTGGGTATTTGTGTTGATTATAGGAGAGATATTTATGTGGATGTATTCTGATTTGAATGATGTTCTATAGGGAATGATAGAGTTATTATTGTGAGTTGGTTGATGAGGTGTTAATCAGGTTTCTTTGATTAGTATTAGTATTCAGTGTTGCTTTAATTGTGACATTTAAAGGTTTGGTTGGATGGGTCAGATAAGTTTTCGTTGCTGTTTACATGAGGACATGTAAAGTCTAAGTGTGGGGGAATTTGATAGATGCATAATATTTGATTATTTTTATTCCTTTATGCTTAGTTTAGTTGCATGTTATCTGTTATGTAAACTTGAGGTGTTTATAGATCTTTGGAAGAATTGGAATAATTTGGAAAAATATGGAGTTAATATATAGTTTTATGTTGTTTTGCATAAATACTCTACGATCAGCATTTGTACTCTACGATCGTTGGGTGATAGACTCTACGATGTGTGTTGAAGGCTTTACGATTATGGCGGATACTCTACGTTCGTAGTATTAGAGTGTAGTCGGGCAACTCTACGATCACAGGAGACTTAGGCAGAATCACTCGACGATTTGATATAGTACTCTATGTTCGTAGAGTTGGAGCTTTACGACTGGGTGGCTGTGGACTCTACGTTTTGCTGAGTTTCTCTACGACTGATGAAGTTACTCTACGATTTCGAGAAGACTTCCATTCTACGATCTGTCACTCTACGTTTGTCTGCTGAGTCTACTCGACGATGATGCTGTATGTTCAATTTGCAGGATTCCTATTCTGAGTAGGATTTGAAATGTTAAGATGTTAGAGTTCAATTTCTAATATGAGGTGGAGATGGAATTACAGTCATAGATGGAAGTTATAACTAATTATGGAAGCTGAATCTGATATGGAATTTGAGTCAAAGTCAGAATATGGAAACTGAACCCGAATTGGATAAAGAAACTGAAGGAGACTTGGTTATGGAAACTAAATTCTAACTTGATAAGGAAGTTACTTAAAGCTGGATCTTAGAAATTGACAAGGATTTAGAAGTCTACCATACCTACAGAGTGAAGACTTCTGAAGTAGAGTTGGATTAGAATTCTTTTAGGGTTTAGAGTGATGGGAATCAATATGCGATCGATAAGCTCATTATCATAGGGGGAGAATGTTATAAGATCTGCATGTGATTACCTTTATTCATTATATGTGATTTGATTGATAACAAAATGATAAGAAAAATATTCATACTGGTGAAACCTTGTAAAGTCCTTAAATGAAATACATGTACAAGGACTTAGAAGATCAAATATGTTAGGTTGATCTAAGCTGAATGAATATTTATCTGATTAAAGCATGTTTGTAAGATTAGCCTTTGTAAAGTCCTTAAATGAATTTGATGTACAAAGACTTAGAATAGAAAAAGATCAAACTTGTTAGGTTGATCTTATGTACTGTAAAGATATATGTAGGAGTTATTCAGTCTCCGAACCACTTAAAATCTCTTGTGTTATTTACTTTATGTCATTTATATTATGTACAATAACTGCTATATCTGCTATCAACCATACCATAGATTTGTCGATTGAACTGAGATTATGTTTACATCTATGAAGGGGTTATTAAAGTATATTCCGTTGTGCATGAATTGAGATTCATAACTGTTATACTTTCATGAATAATATGAAAACAGTTTTAAAGGATCTATTCAACCTCCCCTTTTAAATCCACATTGGTCCCCGGGAACCAACATAGAGATTTTATCTATAAATACTTTCACTTGTAATCATTGGAGGAGGAGTTTTTTGTCATATACTTTAAAATAATTCAGAGTGTTCATAGATGCATGTCAGGCTAGTTTTCTTGTATTCAGTTTGAAGGGGACATGGATCCTTATTTACAGCTAATGGTTTGATTGAATATACAATATTTATTTCTTCTTGTATGAAACTTATTCTGATAATCTGTTTTAACTGTTGAATGTTATTTGATTAACTGATTTACTTTTTGCAGGATTAAATTAGTTAATTGATAATATTTTTTAGATTCAGGAATAGTATTATGTAATTGATATTGTTTCTAATCATAAGTAGCAGTTAGTGACACTGATTGTGGTCAAGCTTTTGGTTATTGCTATGGTTATTAGAAGGCAAGTTAAACAATCTGAGCTTATATGTTTGTTGCTTGAAATAGTCTAATTCCTAAGTTCTTAATGCTGCTATCATATTAAATCTAAAGAGCTTGTTTTAGGTTATATGATAGTTAGAATTTTGTGAAGAGCTTATTTTGTTAAGTGATAATCTAAGGAAAATTTCGGATAACAGAGTTTGTTATTATTTAGAACTATTAGTTTCATTGAAGGGTAAAAATTGTTATACTTGATTGCTCTATTGCTGTGAGAAGGTGAAACTGAACTTGAAAAACTGAAGTTTTAATTCACTGGTTAATTTCATTATTTTAATTCTGTTCTTATTAATTAGTTAAATAAATTTAAAACCCCCAATCTTTTATTTATTGTTAAACTATTAGAAACATTAGGATAAGTTAAAAAGCAACATTGTTCTCTGTGGGATTGACTCTTGTTTATTACTACACTGTGCTGAAGTTTTGAGTTCATAGAGTAGAAGTAAGGTTTTTATTTTTGGTAGTACTGACGACAACTCCCAGGTTGCAATACAGCGAAACTCAAAATCCAGGAACTACTAAACTAATCCATAACTTCTTCTCTATCGAACTTTGCTTGTCAATTTTCTTCCTCAACTTTAGCACTTCTCTTTGCAGCACCAAAAACTCTTCTTCTTCATTTGTTTCTCCATTGTTTATCTCACTTTTTCTCATCAATGTGTTCTCACTTTTCATCTTCTTTATTACGTCCATCAAACTCTCAATTTTCATTGCTTCGTTTTATCTTTTTCTTTAGCAACAATATCATTTCCCTTGATCTCTCTATAAATGGAGGATCACACCATTTAAAGTACCTACAACACAACCTTTTACCCTGTCATAAATTAACCCAGTTACACACAAATCCAACCATCAAGCCCATATAGCAGATAAGAGTTTAATTACAACATATATGATTTTACAACATACAGCAAATATGCCATGCCAATTTTATGCTCTTTTGGTCAGCAAAATTAATTAGGTAAAGTGCCAAAAATATAACAATCTTTCATTTCACTCTATGTATTAATAAACTTTTTCTACGAGAAGTTGAAGTTGTTGACTCTTAGGCTCCCATAGCTACCATTAATATACAATAAGGAGCTAATTTTGGGGAAAAAATCAAACATCAAGCCCAAATAGCAGAAATTAGGGAAAAAAGATAAAACAGAGGGGAGAAAAATTTTGAGCAACAAAACCAAACAAGAAGCCCAGCTAGAAGAAATTAGGTCACATACCTTGAAACGAGGACAACCAATGAACCTTCTTCCCGGATTAGCAGTTCCCTCTTTCCAAGCTACCCACATCGGCGTGACAATTCCACATCGACATGTCACTGGAGTTCTGGGCATCTAGCTCCCAATCATCAATGCGATTTGTGATGCTAATCTCGTTGGAGCTTATGTTAGTTCCTCTCTTAATTATCTTCTCTTCTTCATCATTCCTCTGTTAATTGTCTTCTCTTCTTCGTCGATCTAGGTGGAGGAAGGAGTTGAAATCGATTTGGGACTGATTTTGGGGATTTAGGGCTTTTGATTCCTCTGCTAAATTTCTCTTCTTCGTCGATCTAGCTGATGTTGAAGGAATAAGGAGTTGGAAACAATTTGGGACTGATTTTGGGGAAGTGGGGATTTAGTAGTTGTGGTATATATTTAATCCACGTAAGTAATGTAATCGATTGTTGCGTATTGCCACGTCAATTTTCTATTAAATGGTTAATGGACACAAACAATTGTATCACTTTTTGTAAATAACATGTAGTTCAATGAGTTGACCGTAAAAATGTTTAGTCTAGTGATGCATTTATAAACCGAGGTCGAGTATAGTGGGAAAAAATGTATTTAACCCTATTATAAACTATCTAAAACAAATTACTTATTTTAAGATTTATTGTTCATAATTTTTAATAAATTATCTAAATTTTAAGTTTGAAAAATTTATCAAATTGACTTTCAAAAGTGAATGATGATCTTATAATTTGGAACGAGAAAGTATAAAACTACCATATTTACATAACAAGTTCACGATTAACAGTGGGCCTAATTTGTAAAGGCAAAAGCAAAATAATACTTACTCCGTTTCAAAATATAAGATCATGATTGATTTTTGAAGTCAATTTAAGATAGTTTCAAACTTCAAATTGATATTAATTATTTTAATTTTGGTCAGTATAATGATTAATATGGTAAAGTATCTAAAAAACTCATTGTAAGATTTAAAGTTTCATAATTTTTAATGAATAATTTCAATTTTAATTTTGAAATACTTAAAATTAATTTTTAAAAATCTATAATAATCTTATAATTTGGAACGAATGTAGGATACTAAATTATAGAATGTTGAAAGGAAGAAGCAAAACAGTATGATACATGGCTATATCTAGATAATGAAATTACTGAAAGAATGGAATAGAGAATGGAATGAAATGGAGAGTGAAATAATTTATTTCATTCCTGACTTGAATTCCATACTCTCCTTTAAGGAATAAAATTCACAAATTTGACAGAAACGAAAATGGTTTATTCCATTTAAGTGGAATAATCAAACACAATTTTTTTCAGCAAATTCTTGTTTGATACCAAACCTTTCTGCAAAGCACCTTTGGTTATAATATTAATAGCTTAACGGGCATATTACAGATAGTATAAAATAAAATTAATCATAAGGTTCAATATGCTAAAGATTTTTCCATTTTTTTCTTATTATGTTGCATTGTTGAGTGTTCTTTTTCTTTTATCTTTGTAGACACCCAAATTTTGCGTTTCCTTCTACTAACCGTGACAGGAGGGCGAAATCGTCAATTGAACCAGCTTGCGGGAGCAAAGGAGCGGGCACAAGGGCGAGCGCCCGGTCCCGCCGCAATGATTTGGGCAGCCCAAGTCGACGTGACAGCATGACCGTCCGAGGCAGGCATTTCCGAATGAGGTGGCACGTCTCCCGGAAGTTCCCGGACTGCGGAATACGAGCCTGTCAGCGAAAACCGACGTTGCGGTACGAAAATCGAGGCGTGACACGAAAATCGAGAAAGTCAAGCCCGCCAGCCGCGGATAGATCTGCGGCCAAGTGGGTGCGCCAGCACGAAAACCGGGAAATCAGCACTCAGCAGCTGAGTGCGATGGGAGGCGTGCCAGCTGGCCAGCCGCAGATCTATCTGCGGCCAGCCGCAGATAGATCTGCGGCTGGCTCTGGCCAGCCTATTTAAGCCAGCTTCGGCAGCATACAGGAGGTTGAGCAGTTTTTGAAAGAGGAAGAAGAAATTCAGCAAGAGCAGCAGCAGAAAATCGGGAATAGAGAGGAAAAACACCATAATTTTTGCAACAAATAGGAGAGAAAGGAAGATCAAAAGAGAGGATTGTTACTCTTTGATTTGATTGTAACGCACATATTTCTTCTATTCCAATACACAAGCCTACTTCCATTTTGGTATCAATTGCAAGGTGAAATTTCCCTTTATTCTAGCAAATTATCATATCATTTGGCTAAAATTAATGTAGTCTTCATGTAATTTATTGTGAAACAATGAATTAGGGATTATTTGCGAGGGTTCCATTGGAACAAAATTCTTCTTAATAACCCGATGATATTCACGTTTTGATTTCTTGCTTGTTGTATAAGAGATGTATTGGTTGTGGTTCCTTTAATTTGCTATTTAGGATGTCGTGATATTGTTAGAATTTCCGCGTTGGTTATTTATTGTAATGTTTGATTTGTGAGTATGTAGTAATCGTGGTTGTGAGCCTAGGAAAGCGACCCCGTGGTCCAAATCCGATGATGGACATGTCTTGATGTATATAGCGGGTAGGATGTAGCCTCCTTGTAAACATGTAAACCGTCGGGCCTTAAAACGACGCCAAAGCGAGAATCGGATTTAAGGCCCCATATTAGTGGAACTTGTGATTGTGGGCGTTTGGGATTATTTTGATGGCTTACATGCCCATGAATAGCCCCAACGCATTTTAATGCTTGATTTGATTTACGACACGAAATTGATTTCAAAGATAAATGATAAGATTTTCATAAAATAAATCAAAGTAGGATATTAGAATCACGAGGTTAAAATTTGAGAAATGTTAATGAATGTCGATTCCTATCTAACGAGAAAGCTAAAGAAAGAAAAATCGTTTTCCAAAACAACACACGAAACGATTTTATAAATAATTGACGTTTTATTAAATCTTTGTGCATAGGGTGAAAGAGATCCTAGAAATTGCCCATCATTTTATGAAAGCAACGTATAGATCTCGATTCCTATTTTGACGAAGGTTTAAAACTCTTGTTTTGTTAAAACGACACTTAACGAAAATCTCATAGTTTTGATAATTAAAATCAAACCTTTCTCATAAAGAATAAAGCTTTCTCGGGTACATCGAAAAGACATTCCGAAGCGTACTCAAATTAAAACACGAATTTCCCTAAAATCCAAATGACTCTTTCATACAAACTCACCACAACATTCACATAGACACACACCCACACACAAGCGCGCGCACACACACATTTCATGAATTAAAGGATAGGAAAGCATCAAGATTGCGGTAACCGTGTTTCACGGAAGTCGAGGGGTGCCTAACACCTTCCCCTCACTTAAGCAAGCCCCCGAACTCTATGAATCTCGATTCGCAGACCAATTAATTCGGAGTCACACATGAGCCAGCGATTTATAAAAAAACGAAAACTCGGATGAGTTGGTACATCCATTTCAAATATACCAACTGGCGACTCTGGTTAATTGGCTCATCATAAAAACGATCTTTCAAAACCCCGTCGACCTCAATGCCGACCTTTTCCAAACGTCATCTAAATCAAAAGGCTAAAATTGGAAAAGACCAGAAAGACGAAAAAAACCCGGCGTCGACAATCTTTATCAGAGGTTATCAGGAATATTATTTGTCACATTAATGGAGCAATAAATTAAATCTTACCCCAGGAGAAATTAGGGAAACCTTAACTTGTTTTGAAGTGTCTTAATGATTTTGCTATCACATAAAATTGAATATATGACCATGCACAATTAAAAAGAAGAAGAAGATATTATTGCTAGAATATCACCTTAGATATGAGATAACAACAATAACAGAAGGACAATAAAAATATTGTGCGACTTAAAAATCTAGAAACACATTACTAAATGAATAAATATGAGGAGAAGTCCACTAATTATATAACAAAAGCATAATAAACTGACATTAGTCGATCAAAAGACAAATGAATACACAATTTTCTGTGTAAAATGTATATTGTATTTGTATTATAAAACGGTCGTGTGTCGCTGACGTCAATTTGATGTAACTGGGTCACATAATTAATTTTTATGGCTCTTATAAATTTAGTTATATTATTGTTTTATTTTTTTAATGTAAAATATTTTTATTTTTTTTATTTAGTCCTACAAATAAATTCTTATTTTTTACTATCATATTTACATGTGTAATGCGTATGCCACTGAGTGCTATAAGCCCAACCAATTTCTTCATTATGATATCTCATAAAGCTCCCCAATCCCGTCGAAGAAGAGAATGGTAATTAGCAAAGTTGTTAAAATCGGAATCCCATGCAAGATCATTTTGAGCTGCACAAAATCGGATCGTAAAATCGGTTCGTAGAATCATAAGATTCTATGAAAAAAGAAATATAAATTATTTTAATATGAAAATATAGTTTCAATACGCAACACTTACCATAATGATATTTTGTATCTGTATCATCTCGATACCAGCCTTAGTAGTGCTAATTCTTCTTGTGTCAACAGAAAAAGGGAAAAGCAGACTAATAAATAGTGTTCCCAAAATGGCTGTTTGTGTCATGTTTTTAACTAACATGAATGGTGTTTCAAAACATACTCCATTGTTGCATAGTACAGCGTCAGACAACTTGTAGTCTACCTGTAGTTTTCCTCTATCAGCAGCATTCAGCATTTGAGCTGTTTTGGAAAAATACCGAGAAGGAACTAATCCTTCTGCAAGGCAGTTCAAATCTGCGCCTGAATCGATTAAGGCTTCTGTTGTAACAGAAAACTCATTTTCAATGAGTATGGTGATAAGAACGTACCACTTTTGAGTGATTATTCTATCAATTAAATTGATATGAATACCACTGGTACTAGCCTTTAAGCCATTAGTGCTGCTAGCGACTTCAAGGAAAGTCCTTCGATCTTGAATTGCAAAATCATGCACCTGTTCAACTTCGAAATCAGTATAACCAACTTCATCAAAGATTGGATCATTAGGATCAATCTTAGATTTTCCCTTGTCATACTGGCCTTTAAGCCAACGAAGTTCCTTCTTTATCTGTTTGACTTCATTTTGCAGATCAGAAATAATAACTTCACGAGCAGCTTCATTCATTTGCAAGTTAGTAACCATAATTCCCAAGTCTTTAGGACTTGGTTCTTTGTAGCGCTCACCGACTTTATCAAAAATCTTTTGCAGGGAGTACTGACTTGGATCGAATCGCTCGTTGTCCTCCTTGGTAGATTTTGACTTACTTTTAGTCATTTGGATGTATTTTTCAATCATCTGCCTCTTTTTAGCATCGTGTTCGAGCTGATCAATGATGTCTAAAATTAGACTGTCTTCTTTCGATAGAACATTAATCGAAAGTCCATTCAAAGTGCATAAACACAATTCTCCATCTTCGCAGTCACAATCATTGAGGTCTGAGCAAGAGACGTCGCTGTTGCTTCCAGAATTGGTTCTGTCAGCGGACGTGTCAGAGAGTGTGACAGCAGAATCAAACATTTCTTCAGCATCAGAGTTGATGAGAACTGCTAACAGTTGTCGTTTTAAACCCTCATCTTTAACAAGCTGATTGATTCTTTTCTTTGTCGTACACTCAGGGCTTTTGTGATCGATCTTGCCACATTTATAACAAGTTGGTGTTTTAGATGCGGAAGATTTTCTTCTTGGTTTAGAAGATCTCTTTGATTTGGGCTTTTCTTCAGAAGAACGTTGTTTAGACAATTTGTGTCTATTCTTCTTATGACTACTGCTTGATTCTTTAGGAATCTTTTTGGATTTGTGATGTTTGTGATGCCTTTTAGGCATCTCTGCAAATCCATATTGTTCACAGAAATCACCAAGAGCTCGTTTTCCTTTAGCTCTTTCTTCAGAAATTTGTCTCTGAATTTTAAGAGTATTGCGTAAATCTGCTCCTTCTGCCACAATTTCAGAGGAAATTTCGCCATAAGTGTAATTCGTCCAAGGAATGACACCATTATTTTTGTTCTTCAGACGAGTTTTAACACGCTGGGAGAACAAGGTAGGAAGTCTTTCAACGAATTTTTCTTTCCAATAGTCACTATTGTAATCAGTCCTGGCAAAAACTTTGGATAGGAAAGTATCGCGATAGTACTTGTATTCAGAGAGCGATTTGCACTTTAAGTTGCTTAGTTGCTCATATGTTTTTGAGAGGTGTAACTGATTGTTACCCACAAAGTGTCGCAAGATAGTGTATAACAGGGTATTTACTACATCTTCGACGAGAACAGGGACATTCATGTTGTCAACTCCCTTTTGGACTTTATAATCAAAGATTCCTTCGCGTTCTGATGGAGTCAATAGATTATCCCACCATGAACCTAATTGTCCCACGAATCCTGATGCCAAGGCTTGAGCAATTCTTTTTTCAGAGTTTCCCTTGACACGGAGAGCTTGAGCATAAATCGTCATATGCTTAAGAAGAATGACAACTTGATAATCTGTGAGGCCATCAAGGTTCCATTCATAGATGTGCTAACCATTGAAACTAACGCCATCATAAACAGCTTTATTCTCAAACTGGGCGTCAATTGGTGATGGTCGATGATAACAGGGTTGGTTTTTAACCTGTCCCCATTTGATCCTACTGATTTGAGGATCTTGATCATCCTGAAGATTTGTTAAGATTTTGTTGAGATCTAAACCTTGCCCTTTTATGACAGAAACAGAAGGATTGATAGTGAGCTTGCTTAATCGATCCTTAAGTTCTTGAAACATCTCATTAGATGATGATCCCATTTTAAAGTTTTCAGATAACTTTGGAGGAGGTCAGAATGGTACTGACTGTAAAGTGATGTCATCAAAATTATGAGATTTTGAAGTACCCTCCTTCGAAGTAGATGCTTCAGCCGGCGTTGCCTTTAAGGCAGTAGAAGACGGGGCCTTACTTTCAACCATCTTCTCAATACGCGTCGTTTGAGCGCCTAGAGATTGAAGAAATAAATTGGTATAGTTATTCTGCTCAATCAACTGATTTGCGCATAACATATCCATTTTATTTGATTCTAAGATTTTAGGGCATTCCTTCTTATAAGGAGTGGCTTTTGTCGTTCCTCTAACGAAAACAGAAATAACAGGTGGATGGATAGCCGAAACCACTGTATGTTCGGTGCTTACAGCTCAATAAGGTTTATAAGGATTATCAATAACATTTAAGTTATCAGTTGATAATTCATCATCTGTAGGAAAAGGTAAACCTTTGACCTTTGACCAATGCTTTAAGAAGACAAAAAAATCAGTATTCTTCTTTGATTCCTTTAAGAAATCAAAAAATACTTCGCGAATCCAGGACTGCTTTGCTGGTGAATATGTTTGGAAGAACCATTCACGCTTCGCTTAGTTTTTATCTGAATTGAACCATTGGTTGAGCAAAGTATGGTCTGGAGTGAAAATCTGATTGTTTAGAGTATAGAGTTCGGTATACTCAAAATCAGATGCAGTAGGACTTGTAGGTCGAGAACCACTTGTAGGGCTTTGAGCCTTAGGTATCTCTTCAGGCTGTATCACTCGATAAGTTGGTCTACTAATCGGATCTACTGCCAGATGAATAACTCCTTTAAGTGAAGACGTAGATCTTCGGGATGAAGCCGTGGAGGAGGCATCCTTGTTCCTTTGAGGAATAGATGATGTGCTTCGCCTTGGTTCATCACAGGGATCAATTCGAATTGATTTACTGTTACCAAATCGAATATTGACAGAACCGTCAGCGTTTTCTTTATAAATCGGATTATATTATTAAAATGGTGGAGCAAACACTTCCCATTACTCAAGGACATATGAATGTCGAGTTGCTTCCTAAAAGGTTGCTTGAAGAAGCTGTTGAACGAGAGTTCAAATTTCTCCACATCGGTCTGGTTCAAGTAGCGGTTAAACCATTAACCAGAGAAGGTTTAAATACATCCTCTTTATTGTGCTTAAGGGATAAACGGCATTTAAGATTTAACGATTCTCTGTTAGGCTATATTACTGCAACCTTATCAGAAGGACCCGTTTATTTTAATAGCTTTCCAAACTTTTCAGTTTCTCTCCTTCATCCAACGATTTTGAAAACTCTAACCCTTAATATTCAAATAACAGGGTTTGATATGGATCCTTTGGCTGTTAATCTGGCACTTGTTTATCGGATGAGAACACAAGTACGTCGTCAATATAAACGATAATAAAATCCATGTATGGATTTAAGATACCGTTCATA
This sequence comes from Aralia elata, assembly GCA_034770075.1. NCBI lineage: Eukaryota > Viridiplantae > Streptophyta > Magnoliopsida > Apiales > Araliaceae > Aralia > Aralia elata. The sequence continues at coordinate 68,833,232 of CM068385.1, forward strand.
ATATTTTGAAACTCAGACGGCGCATTCTTTAATCCAAAAGCTTGGATCCTTTGGCTATTAATCTGGCACTTGTTTAAATCAATTCGAATTGATCCCTGTGATGAACCAAGGCGAAGCACATCATCTATTCCTCAAAGGAAGAAGGATGCCTCCTCCACGGCTTCATCCCGAAGATCTACGCCTTCACTTTAAGGAGTTATGCTTCTTTCTTTCCCAGAAGGCAGTGGGAAGGTCAGAACAGACTTCCTTTTCAAATTCTTTAGAAGAAGTGGAAACTATTTATTTGACCTATTCACATGACCTTCCTATTGTTCTCCCAAAAACCAGGGAGTTCTTTGAAAGAATTTTGGTTGAAACAGGTTCTATTAAAGTTTCACACAAACCTCGCGATCATAATAATTTGGCTTTCTCCACTGTCAAAATCTTTAAGGTTTTAACTCCTAATGACTGGGGCATGGAAATGAGGAAATATAAGAATTTCGATAATCCTAATATGTTTCCTAAAGCTTATAATTATTTTGATTATATTTGTGCTTGGGAGAAATTCATGTTCTATCAGAATGACAGGCTTTTTCATAGTTGGTTCTTCCATCCAAAGCTCTCAAAGAGCTTGAAGCTTACTGATTTCGCCTGGTTTCAATCTTGGTTCTATTATTGGGGACCAGTTGCTGATTACTTTCCTCAAAGGATTAGTAATATTTTTGAAAAGTATTTTCAGACTTACAGCAGCCTTAATCTTAATTAGGCTATGCTCACTTTCTGTTGTGTCTATGAGATTCCATGGATCTTTAAATGGTCTTACGTGATTAATCAGCATGCAGGATCTGGAGTCTACCGTCTTCTTAGACAGGCTTCTATCAAATGGTGGCCAAAATTCAATGATGACTCCGTCAAAGACATTTCTGTCCCTGTTGAGCCTCATTTTGACGGCCTTGATAAATAAAATTAATAAAGTAATTAATTATTTTCAATAAATAATAAATATTTAATTAATTAATATTAAATAATAATCAAGTATGAATAAAGTTAATAAAATAGTTATTTACTATTTATAAATAATAAATAAGGATAATAAATATTTAATTATTGTTTTAATTAAGTATGAACAAGTAGTATAATAATTATTTAATTATTATTTAATGATAATAATAAATAAGTATGAATGAAGTTACGAAATAATAAGGATGGTAAGTACTTAATCATTAAGGAAATAATGATTAAGTATGAGGGGAATTATTAAGTTAATTAATAATTTTGGTCCTTAATAAATAATTACTAAATTACCCCTAAGGAAAATAGTGATTAACAAATAAAAGAGTAAATAAGAGATCAACCATAAATTAGTTGTTAATAAATCATGCTAACAATAAATAAAGGTTGCTAACCCGTAGTTAGAGACAAGTAAGGGTAATAGTCGGAGTATTCAAAGTATGCATGATTAGTTATCAATTAAAGGTCATTGAATTAATTTCTGGTTAGCTAATGATTAAACGTATTTAGTGATCTGTTTATCTGCTAAATAAATAGCATAAGTGAGTATAATTACGAAATGCTAATGGATAAACCAACCCTACCAATTGATAGGTTATCCAAGATCAATTAAATAAAGCTAGAATTTATCTGTAGCTGAGCAAACAGGCAAGTTCCTAACCCTAAAACTTCTACATTATTGCAAGTTCCCTAATTCATTCTTTCAGTATATTGAATGCAAGTCCTATCCTGCTCAACCTTCACAATGAACAAGTTCTAAACTTTATGCATTATTTTTAATTCGTGCAAAAAGGGTATATATTATTGCAAGTTATTCTTTAAACTTGAATCTTATTCCCAAGCATGCTTTAAGTGGTCTAATTATTTTAAAATTATTCCACATCTGTGTATTTATTGGCATTCGCACTTGTGCATTTGAATTCGTATGATTATTTAAGTTCTGAAATTCACGAACTACTCATGATTAAGTCTGAACCCTTTTCTCGGTCAGGCACGTATGTAAGAATTCATAAAAGCTATCCGAACCAATCAGTGGTAAGGATTCTTAGACTAAATGAACACCCCTTTATTTATAGGGGAGTACCCCACGTACCGTATATACGGTACAAATAGCAGAATTAAATGTTATGCATATACATAGGGTACGCGAGGCTGATCCCCTCAAGTACGTTATTCTGTAGCCAGTAACCAGAGGGTCAACCAGCTATTGACTCCTTTGGAAGTTATCGTTCAAAGTCTATTTGACTATCAATTGTTCTAAAAGCAAATATTGTTCTTGCTTCTGATTTTTCTATTGTTGAAAATTCCTTTAATATCTCTTTATCATGATATATCCTTATTGTTGTACTTTAAACTTGCTGGGCAAACTCGTTGCTCATTCTTGCTATATCATGACTTCATTGCAGCTAAACCCGAGACGTCAAGGAATAACAAAGGGAAAGAAAAGATGAAATGATAGACTTCATGTAGCAGATTTTAAATTTATATGTAGTTAATTACTGTTAATGTAATTTAAACCCTGACATTCATTTAGGGTATGGATTGTGTATGTGTTTAAGGTTATTCGTATTCTGGGACTAGTAACACCTTGTAATGAACAGCGTATGTTTATTTTATTCCGCATTTTAGATACCATATGTTGTTATAGGTGGATGTTTGTGTTGGATCGTGATGACCGGATCCGGGTATTTGGAGACCCGAATTTGGGGGCGTCACAGCATCTATGACAAAAGATAAAGGCAAAGCTCCTAAGCTTAAAGTAGTTGAAGAACCCCAATATATGGACACAATGCTCAAAGAAGTAGTAGTTATCGAAGATCTTGACTCTGTATGAACTCCTAAAGAAGTGGCAACTATTTATATGACCTATTTACATGACCTTCATGTTGTTCTCCCAAAAACCAGGGAGTTCTTTGAAAGAATTTTGGTTGAAACAGGTTCTATTAAAGTTTCACACAAACTTCGCGATCATAATAATTTGGCTTTCTCCACTATCAAAATCTTCAAGGTTTTAACTCCTAATGACTGGGGCATGGAAATGAGGAAACATAAGAATTTCGATAATCCTAATATGTTTCCTAAAGCTTACAATTATTTTGATTATATTTGTGCTTGGGAGAAATTCATGTTCTATCAGAATGACAAGCTTTCTCATAGTTGGTTCTTCCATCCAAAGCTCTCAAAGAGCTTGAAGCTTACTGATTTCGCGGCCTCGTTTCAATCTTGGTTCTATTATTAGGGACCAGTTGCTGATTACTTTCCTCAAAGGATTAGTAATATTTTTGAAAAGTATTTTCAGACTTACAGCAGCCTTAATCTTAATCAGGCTATGCTCACTTTCTGTTGTGTCTATGAGATTCCATGGATCTTTAAATGGTCTTACGTGATTAATCAGCATATAGGATCTGGAGTCTACCGTCTTCTTAGACAGGCTTCTATCAAATGGTGGCCAAAATTCAATGATGACTCCGTCAAAGACATTTTTGTCCCTGTTGAGCCTCATTTTGACGGCCTTGATGATTTTGAAGCGTCTCAAAAGAAGATTAAGTCTGCCCTCAAAGGAATTGCTAGAAGTGATATTCTAGAATTTCTAAAGACTCATGGCGAGACAGCGTTTATGTCAGATAGTGATGATGATGCATCAGCTAGTGACCCTTTCGGTGGAAATTGCTCACAAACTCAATAATTATCTTTATTAGGTCCCTTGTCGGCCAACTGCCTTAATAATTCAGGCGTGCTTTCTTTTGCAAGGGAATCCTAAGCTTAAAGTCTTCACTGGGTCCCTTCTCTTTATGACTGACCATACGACTCCACTGTTCTAGGACACGTCTCAGCATAAAGAACCGTTCTTTTATTGTGCTTTATTAAAGCTTTGTCGTTTGTAATAATGTTGTCTGTTTCCTCTTGCTATTTAAGTAGGCTCTGCCAATATGTTTGGGCATCCGAATTTTTAGTTCTAAAAATATCGTTTGTATTAGTGTGCAAGTTCTAAGTTCTCAAGCTTGGATCTATGTAAGTTTGAATTTCAGTTTATAAAATCTTTCGCTTTTCTCTAATTGTGATTTCATTTTATCTCTATACGATCACTGGCTAAAATGGTATCAGAGCCAAGATAGAGATCTGAAGCAGTAAGATTACTCCAGTCTATGCTTTCATCTTATCAAAACAGCTCATTTTGTTATAAACACTGTTAAAATACTATTTGTGATTTTGCTTAAAGTTCTGTTTTGGGTAAGTCGGTTGTCGCCCTTAGGCTCCTGAGTTATTGTCGTTTCAGACGTAAATCCCGTGGTGTACTTCCCGTCTTTTGAACTTTGCCTACATATCACATAGAAGTTTTTAATCCGTTTATACGACTAATGGCTGATTTGCTAAGAAACCTAGCTAGATCCTTGAGTACTTCTTCTTTCCCGGCCTGGTTTCAATCTTGGTTCTAGGTGTTCCCAAAATGGCTACTTGTGTCATGTTTTTAACTAAGTTGCATACTACAGCGTCAGACAACTTGTAGTCTACCTGTAGTTTTCTTGCATCAGCAGCATTCAGCATTTGAGCTCCTTGATCCAACAATTTTGAAAACTCTAACCCTTAATATTCAAACAGCAGGGTTTGATATAGATCCTTTGGCTATTAATCTGGCACTTATTTATCGGATTTATATTAAAGTTATGAATACTCTCACTCCTGATATTAATTTGAAAAATAAATTTATCAAAGACAAGAGAGGAGAGACTACTGTTTTTCAGGTAAATCCGAAAAACAGCATTCATCATTTGAGCTGTTTTGGAAAAATACCGAGAAGGAACTAATCCTTCTGCAAGGCAGTTCAAATCTGCGCCTGAATCGATTAAGGCTTCTGTTGTAACAGCTTCTTCAAGCAACCTTTTAGGAAGCAACTCGACATTCATATGCCCTTGAGTAATGGGAAGTGTTTGCTCCACCGTTTTAATAATATAATCCGATTTATAAAGAAAACTGCCCTTATTATAAATATGAGAAACAGGAGTTTTAGGTATAGACCAATTTCGTAAATGGGTTTCAATATGTATTTAACTACTTGTAAAACAATTTAATTAGATATGTAAAATATATTGGACCACATAAAAATGCTTAACTTCTTGAAAGCGAATGTTTTTTTTAATAGAATTAAAATATCTCTTTTTTTGAAAAGAAATGAAATAAGAAAATATGCAGACTTTTGAAAGAAAAGATGGAATATTATACTACATGCATTCCAAATTATAAAATCATTATTAAAATTTAAAATTTAATTTGAGACATTTTCAAATTCCAAATTGAGATGATTTATCAAAAATTATGAAACAATAAATTTTACAATGAGTAGTACTCTTTTCCGATAGTTTACAATATTCATCATTGTATTAACTAAAATTAAAATAATTCATGTTACTTTTTAGTTTAAAAATATCTTAAATTTACTTTAAAAAGTAAATAGTGATCTTATATTTGGGAATGAAGGGTGTACTAAATTTATACTTATGTCATATAAACAAAAGTCATGTAACATTTTTATTTTTTGAAATAAATCATTTGACATTTGAGAAATAAAAATGCATCAAGATTAATATTAGGAAAAGTTAGTTTTACAAATTCTAAATAGTATCTTGTAGACACCTGAAATTTTGCATATATCTTCTAACCCTGGCAGGAGGGCAAAATAGTCTTTTCTGCTAGAGGACGTCCGAACAGAGGATTACGGGATTCAAATCAACCGGTACGAAGCCGTCTCGATGACTACGAGGTGACAAGCTACCTAAGACGTGACAGTTAGCCGACTGGTGTCGACGGGAAGATCTATTTCTGCATATTATTTATCTGGAATTGGCCAAACCATATGTTAGTACGTAGTTCTCGGAAATAGCTTTCCGGAATGGTATACCACGTCTCCTAACCCTCCCCGAATTGAAAGATATGAACATTCCAGCGAACAAGGCGATGAACCGACGGTATGGCACGAGGTTCGAGGCACGTGGACCCCACCTAGGCTAGCCGCAGGTATATCTGTGGTCGCCCAACAGAGCCTATAAATATCTAATTTCAGCAGATTTTCAAAAAAGAGAGGAATCTTAGATAGAGAAAGTGCGGAATTTAGAGAGAGAGGCTCGGATTTTGGGCATAAATTGCTAGATTTTGTTCAACTTTACACTAGATTTGCTAGAATTAGATATATCTGAGAGCAAGGAAGTGTCAAATCTCTTTCTTCAAGGTGAAAGATTCAATCTTTTTATAAATTCAATATAGATCTATTAGATCTCTTGTATTTTGTTCATTGTTCCACTCAAAGTTTGCTTATATCTCGATTGTCATACTTTTTATCAAATCCATTTTAGATCTACATCATTTATTACATTTGCCATTGTCAAAGTTTGAATCTTTTCGCTAGATCCACTCTAGATCTAGTTTGAATCTAGCTTATTAATTGTTTTAAAGTTTAAAGCTTTAACCTTTTTGCTAGATCTTGCTTAGATCTATGGTGGATCTAGTCGTTCATTATGTTTTAAGTCAATTTTATCCGTACTCCGCAAAACCCTAGATCTGTATCTAGTGGGGAGGAGGTCCTAACTAATCGCGTTAGGGATTCTAATAATTGAATCACATGATAGCGGTTTTAGGATACATTTTTTTATATGTTTTCATTTTAATCTCGATTGTGGCATTGTACGGATCTGAGACACCTTTGATTTACGAATTTATATCCTAGTTTCTAAGTCACTTTCCATAGATCTCGTTGTTGTAATCTAAAAGATAGGGTTGTGGGAACCCGCTTTTAGATCTCTTTTTGCTTACGTTTCAATATATTATGATGTGAGCCTAGGAATATTGAAGTCGAGATCCTCGAATCGGATCTTTACCTAATTCCCACGATGGACATTATTTCGATTATAAAGTTATTATCCAATCATTGTAAATGTAAATTTGGGCCTTAAAACGGTAACAGGGGTTCTATCCCATGAAAACTGGATTTAAGGCCCCGAGATAGTGAAAATTACGATTGCAGGTGTTCGGGGCTATTGGGATGGCTTTCATGCCCAAGGATCGCCCCGACCCTATTTTAATGCTTAATTTCCCGTTTGTCACCAAAAAAACGATTTTTAAAACAAAACGATGAAGATCTTTTAAAATCAAATCGCATTGGGTAGTAAGACGACTTTAGATTAAAATTGAAATTAATGAAAAATCTCGATTCCTATTTAGCGAAAGGGTTTGAAAATCGTATTTTTCGAAACATCACCCAAACGGTTTCTATCAAAATCATAAACTAAAACGAACCTTTTATTTAAATCAAATTCCTCGTGCATAGGAGCAAAGAGGCTTCAAGTTACTTTCAAAATAACGCACCTCTCACAATTTCAATCCAAAGCTAGCGATTTCCTTTAAAATCACGCGCGCGCACACACACACACACACACACTTCACACTTGGGAAAACATTAAGATGCGGTAACCGTGTTTTCACGGAAGTCAAGGGGTGCCTAGCACCTTCCCCTCGTTTAAGCAAGCCCCCGAACTCTATGAATCTTGTTAGGTTTGTATATAACGCGAACATGCAATCAAATTACATAATAATAGCGGAAGCGCGATAAAATCAAATTTTAAAATTTTATACAAACCATCGCCATGATCTTTTTTATGCACAATTATTAATTAAACGAAAGAGATGAAGAATAAGAATTATACCCTTGTAGAATTTTAGCTTCCTCAGGTACAAGTTCATATCCAATTCCTCCGCGTTCTCCTTGAATTCCACCGATTAAAATTCCTTCTTTTGATCAACGTTAGTCACCCAAGTGTTTGGCCTCTAGAGGTGATCCACCAAGGAATAATATCTATTCAAGAAGATCGGTGTTGGCAAAACCCTAGTTTCTATCTCTATAAAAATTGTAAGTACTATCTACAATTCTTATGCAAGAGCGTGTAACCCTAATCTATGATAAGACTCCTCTTATTTATAGATGTAGGAAAACTCTTCCCTAAACTATTTAGGATTAGGGTTTCTATTCTAATTAAACTCTTTTAATTAATTATACTCCTAATCCAATTAGGAATTCATGAGAGAGTGCTTCTATTAATTAATTCTCAATCCCTATTAGGAATTAAATAATAGTAATAGTAATAATAATAATAATAATAATAATAATAATAATAAGACTCCTCTTATTAATTTATATTTAATATTTCCAAAATATTAAATAATAAATACTAAGCTATTTAATTTATTCTATCTCCATAGATTAAATTAAATACACTTAACTTATTATTACAATTATGCCATTTACTTCTTAAATAAATATTTTTCTTTTCCGGTGTGACCCTTTAGGTTCTCCATATAAAACCGGTTGTGAATAAATCAATTAGAACAATTCTAATCTTATTTAAATAAATAAATTAAACTATTTAATTCATTTAATTAAATAATATTTATTCTACAATAAGGGTAAGCCCCTTTAGTGATCAACGACTTTCTAGATAATATAAATTTTAACATTAATCACAAAAGAACTTTTCAGTGAATAGTTACCGTACAATTCAATCCTTCTACCATACAATGCCCCAATTAAATATAAGACATGAAATTACTGTCAAGTCTTATTTTATTTAATTATATGTATTTCGATTACCAAATGCACAACTCTAAATAATGCAAATTAGAAACTCCTTTCTAATTTCATTCTGCCTTGGCCAAGGACTACTGAGTTGTCATTTATCAAATCACATAGGACATTCATATCTTTTACTAGACGTGGTAGATTCTTTGTTGATCATTCGCCTATCTCGATGTACAACTTATTATACCCAATTGATGTGATAAAATTATGTAACTGCAAGTGCACAGTGTCAAATTGAAGAACTGGCAAGTACAGGTCGAACCCACAGAGACTAGATTAATTTTAATGTATCCTTAATATCTATTTTAGGCGAATTAGAAATAAAGATTGAGAATCAATTAATTATAATTAAACTAACTAATAATAAGGAAGCAATCTAGGAATTCGAATCCATTAAATAATAAACATAACAAGTAATTCAATCTCTTCTATTTTTATAACTTAATTATGATTTTGATCTCCCTTCCCTTTAATTTAGTAATTTTATAATTAACGTGGGCAAGCATAGACTATGAAAATTTAAGGATTAACTATAACCCATCAAAACTTCTTTGAGCAAGCATGGATTATGAAAAACTCATATCTTAACAATAATCTATCAAAACCTCTTAATTAATTTAAAATCACATAAGAACTATAAAACGAAGGTATTTCAATAACGAAACATGAAGGCGAAATCAATTAAACATAAAAGCATAAATAATAGAAGAGATAAAAAATATTATCATGAATAATTATTTAATTTCATCTTCATCCTAGATTAAAGAAACTAGCTAGACATTAAAAAATAAATAAACTAACTAAGATAAAGAAGAAGTAGAAAATTAAAAATAAAATAAAAAAACTCCCTTTAATTAACGATCCTCCAACGAACGTACAATGAAGAAATAATTTAATTTACTCCTACTCCTAACCTAAACTGATACACCCTTCTCTCTAAAACAAGAGACATATTTATAGGGAAAATAAATTTATGCCCTAATTTACATTCATTGAACATGGTCACTTTTATTCCCTTTTTGATTTCAATCTCTATATGGTAATCTCTCAAGAGTCCCTTTCCATGTAAGTTTCAAACTTCCTAGTGGCAATCAACTTTTCAAAGATATCTTTTAGATTGACTTTCTTTTCCTTCATTGGATTTGACTTGCACACCAAGATTGTTCCACCTCCTTCCTTTTCCTTGTAGAATTCTTGGATATTTCCTTACATGAATAAGAGCATTAAATATTGCTTGATCACCAAGATTTTGACTTTATTGCAACAAAATATTAAATCCTACAAAATAAAATAAAACATATTAATTTAATAAACTAATATAATTAAAAAGACAAAATTAGGGATAATAAAATGTATGAATTATGTGTTTATCAAATACCCTCATACCTAGCTTTTGCTCGTCCTCGAGTAAAATAAAAAGAAAATAAAATAAAAACTATACTACCCCATTTTCGTAGGAAACACGATTGCACTTAGCATGTGCAACAAGCCTTTAAACCCCAAGGTTACCCCAAGTGGACGAGTTGTGTCTCGTGAGGGTTTGCAGTGAATATACCCACAAAATTCAAAATTCAAAATAAAATATTTTTGGGTTCAACAAATTATGAAATCGAAAGAAAACTTCTAAGTATACATGGGCAATATACATAAGCAAAATCAAATTCAAAATCACACTTTCACCTTATCAAAAATACTCAATCTTTATTCTAGACACCATCCTTCATAAAATTAATTTTATGTGATGCATGCATGTGTATGTGATGTAACTCTTAGTAGGGATTATTACCATGAAAATCAAGCAAATTCATTTTTTTCTTTTTCTTTTTTCCTCTTTTTATTCATTTCTCATTTTTCTCCTTTTTTTTTCTTGACTTGTGCAATGTCTCATTTTCTTAGGCTTTTCAGAGTTACCCATGTAGCGAGCGTTGGACCAATGACTCCCAAACCAGTTGGCTTTAGGGCACTAGGTGTAGAGACACCCCTAAGGGCTTACTAACTCGAGTAACAAAGGCCACAAAACTAGACTAGTCAAGCTGCTTATATCCATCACACTTTTCAGCGTGAATATCGATGCTTCCTGAGGCTTGGATACCCAGTTATTTCGTTCAATGGACATTGAAGCAGTTATTTTCTTTTTTCAACTTTTTTTTCAACTTTTTTCATTTCTTTTCTTTTTCTTCAAATTTTTTTCTCTTTTTTTTCTTGAAATTGCTCAAATCATAGTTTATACCCCACAACTAAGAGTTAGTGCGAACGTGAAATGCCAAAAATGCATAGGAACTTTATTTTACTCAAAATAGTGTTTCGAACTAAGATTTTGTATCTTATCAAAGGTTCAAGAGTTCTAAATCTTTTAATCTTACTCATGAGTTCTGCTCCACAGATAGTTATTAGAATTAATCCAACTCATAAAAAGTCAAACAAAATTTTTAAATTTTTTTTTTTAAAACAAAAAAAAAATAATCTCAAAAATTTTCCTAAAAAAAAAATAAATAAAACAAAAGGAAAAAAAAAATTAAAAAAAAAATATCTAATACTATAAATTTTTTAATTTTTCCTAAATTCAAAAAAAAAAAATCAAATACTATAATACAAACTCCCCCCATACCTAAATCATGCATTGTCCTCAATGTATGCAAATAAAAAATAGAGAACAAAGATGTGAAAAAATTGTACCTTGTATGCGGGGCAGGTTGTTCTGCAAGAAAATGTGGTGAAAAAGAAAACAAATGTACATACCTACGAATTTCATATATCCTAAAAAGTATGTGACTACAAATGAATGATACAAATGGGCAAATGAGTGTGGTCTTTTCATGATTTTCCGGAGGTCTAAGAAATTGAAAATAGTCAGAATTTTCATCACAGTTATGCTTAAAGTCTACCTCGGGAAAATATTTACGAATATGCTCAAAGTGTGGACGAATTGGTTCAAATGTATGTTCCAATTTGGGTGACTTATGTGAAGTGGATCTCAACAACTCGTTGACCTTATCTAAATATTCAGATTCATTCCACTTTTGATCAAGGTGATTTAAGAAAAAGTCAATTGGATCATCTTTAATCACGAGTCTATTTTCATTCATTTCTTGAGTCATAGACAACTCTTGGATCATGTTTACTTTTATGGGCTGGTCTACAAAATCACTTGGTTGTTTTCTAGGAATAAGTCTTTCAGGATATGGAACTTTAGGCTTATAGACTTTTTCAACCGACTCATTAAATGTGACATGATCAATTTTAGGCATAGACTCATAATTTTTAGACTCCTCAAATTGGTTTGACTCAAAGTGTGTAGAATTAAATCCAAAATTTTCATTTTCCTCATCATTTCCACAATCATCATGATTTTCAACATTAACCTCAGAGTCACTAGAAAATTCATCCACCTCTTGTTCATTTATTATGGTGGCTAACCGACTCATTTGAATTATTAAATTATTTTGAGATTTCATTAAAGTTTCTATGCTCTTCTCTAAGGTGTTGAATCTTTCCTCTTCTTCATTTGAAAATTCTTGTGGATATTGAGGTTCTGGATCCGAATATGGATATGGATATGGATATGAACTTAGATAAGGATTTTCATAAGTTGGAAAAAATTGATTTACTTGGTTTGCATTAAAATTTTCATAGAGTTCTTGATTCCAAGTAAAATTATTATTCCAACTATAATAGGAGTCCATCTTTCCACAAATCACAAAACAAATAAACTAACCACGAAAGCCACACAAAAGAAAAAAAAATAAATAAATAAAATCCTAATTCTATGGTTAACCTAAATAAAATCTAGACAGCTCCTAACTGTTCCAAGTAATACCTTAAGGTCCACAAAATTCAAAATTAATCAAGCCACTAGCCAGGTAAGTGTAAGAACGGTGGGAGTCTCTCCGTGGGTACGGTGACTAATTGAATAACCACACGTTCTTTAGGCGTTTGCCTTTTGAACCACTTGCCTAGACACCAGTAGTTTGATTAATTAAAAATTCAGCTTCCTCTTGGAGTTTCTTGTCCTAATTGAGCTCGAGAGTCCTAGGGGCTAACGTCTACTTGATTTTATTAGGTCAAGGTTATGCAAAATGCAAGTTGGGTTGTTTGTGGGCCAAGGAAGGGTGATGAAATCCCCACCTTATCTTGTTACAAGTTTTTGCCCTTAATGTTAGATTAAAGATGAAAATGCACAAAATAAAAACTATAAACAAATAAAGTGTCCTAAAACTATGTGAATTACGAAAGAAGGAGAAATTTGATGTACCTCGATCCTCCAGCAATCACCACAGTTTATAATTGACAAAAAATAAATAAAATAAAAACCTAAATAGGATGTGTTCTGTGACGCCCCGAAAAAAGGTCCACACAACCCATTTTGAGTCGCCAATAACATTCTACAAAATACAAATACAAATACAAATTTTCCCATTTACAACTAATATTTGTCGTGCAAAATACGACCACACACATACTGTGACTTCCATACAAATATCGTACCGTATGGTACCACAGTATCCAAACCCAAATTATTACAATGCCGTAAAAAGACGGCAACACATGTTTTAAGTCTTCAGTACAATCATTATTAAACTATGTCATAACTTGATGAGGACAACCACTAACTCGGACCATCACTCCACTCCCCGGCTAGTCCCAGCTACACTCTCTTTTCCTGAGGAGAACAATGGAACAAAAAGGAAAAGGGTGAGCACAAATAGCCCAGTAAGAAATATCATGACTAAGATAATGAAGAATAAAAATTATCTTTAGTCTTCAACAGAATTAAATCAGAGATTTAAAGATATTTTAATTGTTTAACAACAATAATTGCAGCGGAACCAACAATCCATTAGAAGAGTCAAGTAGATTATAATATCTACCATCTTCTATAAATTAAAGGATCACCACCAATATTTTATCCCTGTAACACCAATCAACAATTCCTGTTTATGAACATCCAAATCAACAGTTTATATTCAACAGCCTCTCTTTGCACTACGTGCCAAAGATATTTATTTGTAACATCACCGGTCATGATCATGCCAAACGCCAGTTCATCTTTGCACTACGGACCAAAGAGAACTTTCACCATACGCCTTTGTTTGTAACACCAGAAGTCATGATAATACCAATACACAGTTTGGTCAAAATCATGTCACGCCAGTTCATCTTTGCACTACGGGCCAAAGAGAACTATCACCACAATTTAAATATGAGGATGAGGATGATGACAATGATACAGTGAGATCAATGATAAGAAAAACTTTATAATTTAATCAGTATCAAAGATTGACCAAATTGCCAACACGATGACCAAATTGTGGAGTCAAATTCAAGAATGATATTCAAGAAATAAGTTCAGAATTCAACTATAACGTATAAAACGAAATAGAAAGATTCAGGTGAAAAGATATTAGATGAAGCACAAACTATTAAGGATATTCTATAAATTTTTAGGGATTTTCACCATTCAAAATAAGGTTTTGGAAACAAACAGAGATTTCTTATCATAAATGGAGAAATGTGAAAGAAAAAGATATCCCGTAAAGAGTACAAAAGAAATGATAAGTTATACGAGTATAACAGAATATATAAAACTGCAAATGAATTTTCACCCGTCATGCGATAATTCGCGTAGACAGATTATTTCCACAACAGATTAATAAGTAATGAATACGACGGGTTATTCACCAGGTATGCGTCAATCCGCACGAACAGGTTATACCCACAAATTTATAAGGAACAAATGCAAAGGGATATTCACCAGGTACGACACTCCGTACATACAGGTTATTCCCACAGAGTAATAAGTAATGAATACAAAAGGGTATTCACCAGGCATGCGTCATACCGCACGGACAGGTTATCCCCACAAATTAATACAGAATGAATAACAACCTTTATGAATATAATATCACTTACGAACATGAAAGCAAATGATATTATATATGAGTATGAAAGAAATGATATTCCCTACCTTCGTTAACTGGATGTTACTTTCTGTGAAGTTTACTAACTTTGGACAATACTAGTATTCTCACAAATACTAACAATAGCCTAGCACACTAAGAGAACTTAAGAAATTTAGAGAGAGAGAAAGTATAAGCAATGAAGGTGTGAAAATTTCTTAAGCAAACTCTCCCTATTTATAGGAAAATCAAGGTGAGGGCATTTTAGTCTTTTTCCTAAATTTTCTTAGTTTATTACTCTTATACCCTTGGCATATTCTTTTAATATCATCCATCCATTTTTTCTTCAATTTATATCATCCATCCATTTTTTCTTCCATTTATATCATCCATCCATTTTTTCTTCCATTTATATCATCCATCCATTTTTTCTTCCATTTATATCATCCATCCATTTTTTCTTTAATCTATATCATCCATCCATTTTTTCTTTAATCTATATCATCCATCCATTTTTTCTTTAATCTATATCATCCATCCATTTATTCAAAAAGATTAATCCATTATCAAAAAGATAAAACCATTATATAAAAAAATAACTCCATTATCATAATAAATCCCTTTTTCTGTATTATTGTGTTAAATGTATTAATATCATAGATAACATATACTCGCAATACTGACAACTAGATTATTCCCAGGAAAGAGGGGGTCTTCCGTATAAACGACGTGCGATTAAATAACCCTTTTTCTCGACATAATTTCTAGATATTGACAACAATGCTAACTAATCTAATAATTTCAAATAATACGAGTTACTGTGTCATGACAAATAATAAAAATATTATGCAGATGCTACTGTAACAATTATTGAATCAAGATATTGTGCAATTGTTACTTTATCAATTATTGAATCAATAATATAAAACACTGTGTGACACCGTGTGCTACTGTGGAATACCGTGTGCTACTGTAGAATAACGCGTTTTACTGTTCTTTTTATCACCGGGTATTTCAACAGTTATCGGTTAAAGTTTTGCCGCCAATTTCTATCACTTTCTATATTCGACGGAAGGAATATTCCCCGACATACTAGTTTGACTTTTTGTATAAATGAATAGTATATTTGTATGAATAGTACTTTCGTATTTATACCGTATAATTTTCGTATCCAGCTTATATAAACGTTATGATGTAATTCGAAGATCGAAGAAAATGTAAAAGCGTTTTAGCGTGAATAGTGATCGCGTGAATAGTTATTTAGCGTTATTACTAGACATCTCAATTATCACATTTCACTAGTAACTTTATCATTATCGATTTAACACCTTTCTGTTTAAAATAATAATAAGAAGAAAATAAAATTCTATTTATTAAAATTTTTGGGGTCTTACAATCTCCCCTCCTTATGAAATTTCGTCCCCGAAATTTACGTACGTACCTGGCATTCCGAAGAGATATATAAGGATACCTAGCTTTCATTTCAGATTCTAGTTCCCATGTCATTTCCTCTTTATCATAATTTCTCCATTGCTCATCTCCTGGTTTTCAAATACCATTCTTAAATACAACCACAAAACAAAAGGTTAGTTAAAGAAATTGACATCTCACATCGTGTCTCTACGACAAGACCAACTAATTAAATAGAGAAGTTTAGCTTAGATAGGACACACTAGCGAAGGATTTTACTCGTCTCTCCCCTCCTATTTCTAATCCCAGATCTCTGCCAGAGATCATATCCCTAAGCTCTGATACCAACTGTGACTCACATCCAACACCACGGATAGCACCTCACAGTGGTACTTATCAGCTTGCCACCGTTATTAATTGTCGGCGTCCCCTACGGAGAGTCTGGCTTCGGTGCATCCCACAAAGGAAGTCACCAGCGAGAGGCTCGGGGCTCTTCACACTTATGGCTCTGATACCAACTGTGACGCCCCCAAAATAGGTCCACACAACCCATTTTGAGTCGCCAATAACATTCTACAAAATACAAATACAAATACAAATTTTCCCATTTACAACTAATATTTGTCGTGCAAAATACGACCACACACATACTGTGACTTCCATACAAATATCGTACCGTATGGTACCACAGTATCCAAACCCAAATTATTACAATGCCGTAAAAAGACGGCAACACATGTTTTAAGTCTTCAGTACAATCATTATTAAACTATGTCATAACTTGATGAGGACAACCACTAACTCGGACCATCACTCCACTCCCCGGCTAGTCCCAGCTACACTCTCTTTTCCTGAGGAGAACAATGGAACAAAAAGGAAAAGGGTGAGCACAAATAGCCCAGTAAGAAATATCATGACTAAGATAATGAAGAATAAAAATTATCTTTAGTCTTCAACAGAATTAAATCAGAGATTTAAAGATATTTTAATTGTTTAACAACAATAATTGCAGCGGAACCAACAATCCATTAGAAGAGTCAAGTAGATTATAATATCTACCATCTTCTATAAATTAAAGGATCACCACCAATATTTTATCCCTGTAACACCAATCAACAATTCCTGTTTATGAACATCCAAATCAACAGTTTATATTCAACAGCCTCTCTTTGCACTACGTGCCAAAGATATTTATTTGTAACATCACCGGTCATGATCATGCCAAACGCCAGTTCATCTTTGCACTACGGACCAAAGAGAACTTTCCACCATACGCCTTTGTTTGTAACACCAGAAGTCATGATAATACCAATACACAGTTTGGTCAAAATCATGTCACGCCAGTTCATCTTTGCACTACGGGCCAAAGAGAACTATCACCACAATTTAAATATGAGGATGAGGATGATGACAATGATACAGTGAGATCAATGATAAGAAAAACTTTATAATTTAATCAGTATCAAAGATTGACCAAATTGCCAACACGATGACCAAATTGTGGAGTCAAATTCAAGAATGATATTCAAGAAATAAGTTCAGAATTCAACTATAACGTATAAAACGAAATAGAAAGATTCAGGTGAAAAGATATTAGATGAAGCACAAACTATTAAGGATATTCTATAAATTTTTAGGGATTTTCACCATTCAAAATAAGGTTTTGGAAACAAACAGAGATTTCTTATCATAAATGGAGAAATGTGAAAGAAAAAGATATCCCGTAAAGAGTACAAAAGAAATGATAAGTTATACGAGTATAACAGAATATATAAAACTGCAAATGAATTTTCACCCGTCATGCGATAATTCGCGTAGACAGATTATTTCCACAACAGATTAATAAGTAATGAATACGACGGGTTATTCACCAGGTATGCGTCAATCCGCACGAACAGGTTATACCTGTGACACCCCCAAATGCGGGTCTCCAAATACCCGGATTCGGTCATCACGATCCAACATAAACATCCACCTATAACAACATATGGTATCTAAAATGCGGAATAAAATAAATATACGTTGTTCATTACAAGGTGTTACTAGTCCCAGAATACGATTAACCTTAAACATTTACACAATCCATACCCTAAATAGCTATCAGGGTTTAAATTACATTAACAGTAATTAACTAACACATGAATCTAAAGTCTGCTACGAGAAGTCTATCATTTCATCTTTTCTTTCCCTTTGTTCTTCCCTGACGTCTTTGGTTTAGCTGCAATGAAGTCATGATATAGCAAGAATGAGCAACGAGTTTGCCCAGCAAGTTTAAAGTGCAACAATAAAGATATATCATGATGAAGGGATATTAAAGGGATTTCAACAATAGAATAATCAGAAGCAAGAACATTAAATGCTTTTAGAACAATTGACAGTCAAATAGACTTTGAACGATAACTTCCAGAGGAGTCAATAGCTGGTTGACCCTCTGGTTACTGGCTACAGAATAACGTACTTGAGGGGATCAGCCTCGCGTACCCTATGTATATGCATAACACTTAATTTCTGCTATTTGTACCTTATATACGGTACGTGGGGTACTCCCCTAGAAATAAAGGGGTGTTCATACAGTCTAAGAATCCTTACCATTGATTGGTTCAGATAGCTTTTATAAACTCTCACATAATTGTCTGACCGAACAAGGGTTCAGACTTAACCATGAATGGTTTATAAATTTCTGAATTTAAATATACGAATTCAAATGCACGAATGTCAATAACTATACAGATGTGGAATAATTTTAAAAGTAATTAGACCACTTAAAGCGTGCTCGGAAATAAGATTCAAGCTTAAAGAATAACTTGCAACAATATATACCTTTTTGCACGAATTAAAACAATGCATAAGGTTTAAAAGCTTGCTCAATGCAAAAATTGAGTGAGAAGAACTTGCAAAAATGAAAGAAGTTTAGGGTTAGGAACTTGCAATATTTAAAGTTTCGGAATAGAGAACTTGCCTGTCTGCTCAGCTACAAGTAATTCTAGCTTTAACTAATTGGCCTTGAAGAACCTAACATTGATAGCGTCGATCTACCAATTAGTACTGCGTAGTTGTATATCGATACGCTTACTTATGCTATTTATTTAACAATTAAGCAAATCACATAGCACACATAAGTTAATAAACTATCGTAAATCCTATAAAACACTTAATATTATCAATCCTGATAATATTTAATTCACCTCTTGGTATTATTAGTCCACTAATAACACTTTTATTCGTTTACTAATGTTATTAACATCTTAATAATATTTTAATCATCCAATAATACTTTAATCTAATATTATTAATCTCTTAATAATATTTTAATTCTCATATCATTAATAATATTTTAATCTAATATTATTAGCCATTTTAATAACATCTTAATCATTTATTAATGCTTAAAACAAATATTATTACCCATTCAATAATATTTCCATGAAGTTTTAACCTTAATATTTCTTTGTTTTACTAAAAAATATCGAATTCTTATATTACAAATATCATAGTAATATTTTAATAAGTTATTAGGCGAATAAACAATTTATCCTAATTGTTTTACCCTTTATTAAACAACTCCTTTACTACCCATAAAAGGTCATAAATATTATTTCTCATTAAATATTACCAAAATACCCCTCAATAGTTAGAATATATAATATTAGGAGTATCCAAGCTTAAAAATCACATTTTCCTTATTTATGACATCATTTAACCATTTATTTTCTTTTAACCATAACTATAACATTATTATGAAAAATAGCAAATAGGCTCTGAAAATTATTATTCTCTGGATCTGGATAGTATATGATCCAACAATGATCCACCAATTTTCCAACAATGATCCTCCGAATCTTGTTACATTTTTCATAAATCGAGTTTTGCTCAGAAAATTCTAAAATTTTCAGGGTACACTCTCATAATATACATAAACATACTGTAAAAATTTCATATGTTTTCAAGGTATACACAGTGATAAATCCGGGTATAAATATTTAGGAGTCCTTCACGGTAAAAGCCATTACAAAAAAACTACACATCAAAACGTGTTCGTTCTTTTTCCTACTTCTAGATAACTTCTTAAGGTACCTCTATGATTTTTCCCAGATTTTTAAAAGATTTATAACTGGCCGAAACAACCTTTGGAAAAATGAGGACAGCAAGCTTTTAGGGTTTTAAAGCTTTAAGTTTTATAGCTGGACTGTTTTGGGAAAATAGCCCCCAAGGCTTCAAAAATTATTGGATTTGTATTCTACCACTTGGGTTTACTAGCTAACTCATGTATCTAGCACTCCCCTTTAACGGATCACAAATCCAAGTTGTAGATCTCAAGTTATGGGTGATCCAAGTGAAGAAAAGCTAAGGTTTTTACCCTTTAAGAACATAAGTTCCTTTTCTTCCTTTGAATCTCCATTCTAACACTCAAGAGGATTAGATCTATACATAAAGCATGAAGATCTAATGATTCTTGAGTCTTAGAACAAAATCTCTCAAAAACTATGAAAATAAAACAAAGTAAGAAAGAAGAAAATGATTTAGGGTTTCACCTTGATCTTGTAGCTACTCTCCTTGATCTACCAAAGTATGTGATGAACTTGGGATGCATGAACTATGCTAATCTCACTCTCTTTTTCTCTCTAAGCTCTCACTTTGTGTTCTTGCTTGGGAGAAATGAAAGAAGGAGATGAAAAGAAGAAATGAACTTGAAATGAAATGAAAGGATAGAATACTTGCAAGTATAATGCTAAATTAGAATTCATGCTATTATCCCCCACATCTTTCTTACCCATTGGATATAAGAGTTCACCTTATCCCTTTCATTTAGCCTTAATCTTATCTTTAAGTGTGCTAATTAGATTTTCCACCAATGGGAGCTTGACAACCTTGTCCTTTGTGTAAGAGTTACCAAATAAAGCAAGTTGATTGACATAATTTCATGCCTTAAAAGGCTTAATAGGGCTTAATAGGTAATAAACATAGTTTAAACAATTTTAATATGTATTACCCTAATTGTTTATTTAGGGTTTCTATTTCCAATCTTATGAAATTTAATTACTTACACATATCTCTTTAACTTGTAACCTAATTAGGCTAATAAAATTCAAATCTATTTAATGCAATATTGGGTCATTTAATTTAACCCAATGATTGATTAATTAATTTGCCACACTATTAATTACTACACCCATGATCAAATAAATAATTGGTCTTAGTTCCTTAATTAAATAAGCTAATCAATTAGAAATTGATTACTAATTGAACTATTAAATTTTATTATTCAATGTGACAATATTCTCATTAATTAATACTTTTATTAATTAATCTACTCAATTCAATATATTAACTATATTCAATTTACTTGCATGATTAATTAGTAACAACTTTATCAATTTAATTGATATTAAACCTTAGGGCTTGTTCACTAATTTAACTATACTATTAGTGACCCCCTTTACTCAACTTAAAACAATTCATCACCCATGATCGAATAAATAATTGGCCTTAGTTCCTTAATTAAATAAGCTAATCAATTAGAAATTGATTACTAATTGAACTATTAAATTTTATTATTCAATGTGACAATATTCTCATTAATTAATACTTTTATTAATTAATTTACTCAATTCAATATACTAAGTATATTCAATTTACTTGCATGATTAATTAGTAACTACTTTATCAATTTAATTGATATTAAACATTAAGGCTTGTTCACTAATTTAACTATACTATTAGTGACCCCCTTTACTCAACTTAAAATAATTCATCACCTAGTCATGTAGGCTACCAATGCACACAAAAGGTTCAAATAAGCACACAAACTAACTTATTAAAAATTTAATTTATATATTTAATTAATAATGACGTTTAAAATTCACGGGCACTACATCCCTCCCCCCTTATAAAAATTCCGTCCTCGGAATTGCAAAATAAGGTTACTCAAATAGAAAAGGATAATTTGCTTTCATCTTCTCTTCGAGTTTCCACGTAGCTTTTTCGACTGCGTGATTCCTTCAGAGAACCTTGACGGAATAGATGATCTTATTCCTCAGTTTCTGTTCCTTCCTATCGAGTATCTGAACAGGAATTTCCTCGTACGATAAGTCTTTCTCGACTTGGATTGGTTCATACGAGATAACGTGCTTGTAGTCTGGTTTATACGGCCGCAACAGTGACACATGAAACACGTTGTGAATGTGCTCAAGTTTTAGGATGGTAACGCTACCTCGTACGTCACTTCGCCAATTCGTCTTAATACCTCGAACGGTCCTATGAACCTAGGGCTCAATTTGCCCTTCTTCCCAAAACGGATCTTCCCTTTCCAGGGAGATACCTTCAAAAACACAAAGCTACCAACTTCAAAGTCTCTCTTCTGACGATGTAAGTCGGCATATTTCTTCTGGCGATCCTGAGCTGCTACCAGACGATTCCTGACCAGTTGTACTGTATCTGTAGTTTGCTGCACCAATTCAGGTCTCAACAGTCTTCGCTCTCCAACCTCGTCCCAACACATCGGGGTTCGGCATTTCCTTCCATATAGCGCTTCGTACGGTGGCATACCGATACTAGCGTGATAGCTGTTGTTGTAAGTGAACTCCACCAGTGGCAATGGTCATCCCAGATGCCCTTTAAATCCATCACGACCGCCCGAAGCATATCTTCTAAGGTCTGAATCGTTCGCTCGCTCTGGCTGTCAGTTTGAGGATGATACGCTGTACTCAACCTCAACTGTGTTCCCATTCTTGCCTGCAGACTTCTCCAAAAATTTGACGTGAAGCGCGAATCTCTGTCCGATACAATAGATACCGGCACTCCATGACGCGATACAATCTCCTTGACGTAAAGTTTTGCTAATTATTCCAGATTGTATCGTATCTTAATTGGCAAAAAAATGAGCAGACTTGGTTAGACGATCCACAATTACCCAGATAGCGTCTAAACCCTTATGAGTTGGTGGCAGTCCCACCACAAAGTCCATTGTGATGTGCTCCCACTTCCACTCCGGAATCTCTAATGGTTGAAGTAATCCGCTCGGTCGTTGGTGCTCTGCTTTAATCCGCTGGCATGTCAGACATCGGCTGACGCACTCCGCCACTTCTCGTTTCATATTCGGCCACCAAAAATTTCGTCGCAAATCCTGGTACATCTTTGTGCTCCCGGGATGTACTGAGTACTTCGTGCTATGAGCTTCCTGAAGGATTTCTTCCCTCAATTCCAGATCCAACGGTACCCAGACTCTCCCTTCAAACCTTAGCAATCCAGTGCTATCAATCTTTTACTTAAGCTCCTCGCCTTCGGCAATTCGCTTCTTTATTGAATCACAATCCTCATCCTTTTCTTGAGCCTCCTTAATCTGATCCAATAGGGTCGGGCTCGCTGTCACTGTGAACAATTTCTCGTCCGCCTCCATCGAATACTTAACCTCCAATTTCAGACGTTCGAACTCCTTTATCAACTCTGCTTGAGTCGTGAGCCTCATTAATTTCTCTCTGCCTTTCCTACTCAGGGCATCTGCCACTACATTTGCTTTGCCCGGATGGTACAGAATCTCACAGTCGTAATCCTTGATCAATTCTAACCATCGGTGCTGCCTCATATTCAGCTCCTTCTGAGTGAAGATATATTTCAGACTTTTATGATCTGTATATATCTCGCACCTCTCTCCATATAAGTAGTGCCTCCAAATCTTCAAGGCGAGTACTACTGCTGCTAACTCCAGATCATGAGTCGGGTATCCCTTCTCATAGTCCTTCAGCTGACGTGAAGCGTACACAATGACCTTGCCATGCTGCATTAGTACACAACCGAGGCCTTTGTGTGACGCATCACTGTATACTACAAAACCCCCAGTGTCGTCCGGTAAAGCCAACACTGGTGCTTGGCTAAGTCTTTTCTTCAGCTCCATGAAACTCTCCTCGCACTTCTCCGTCCAAACGAACTTTACCGTCTTTCTGGTTAGATTGGTCAACGACGATGCTATCTTCAAAAAATCCTGGACGAATCTCCGATAGTATCCCGCTAACCCTAGGAAACTCCTGATCTCCGTCGGCGTCCTCGGCTGCTCCCAGTTGATAATGGCTTCCACCTTTGCTGGGTCTATCGAAACACCATCCCGGTCAATGACCGTGACCTAGAAACTGCACCCTTTTGCAACCAAAATTCACACTTTGAAAACTTCGCATACAACTTCTCCCTTCTTAATGCCTCCAAAACAATCCTTGGATGTTCAGCATGTTCTTCCTCTGTCACTGAATATACCAAGAAGTCATCGATGAATACTACCACGAACTTGTCCAAGTACTGCTTAAACACTCTGTTCATCATATCCATGAATGTCGATGGTGCATTTGTTAGTCCAAATGACATTACCAGAAACTCGAAATGTCCATAACGAGTTCTGAATGTCGTCTTCGGGATATCCTCATGTCTCACCCTTAGCTGATGGTAGCCTGTCCTTAAATTAATCTTTGAAAAGTATTTCGCTCCCTTGAGTTGATCAAACAGATCGTCTATTCTGGGTAGCGGGTACCTGTTCTTAATCGTAACCTTGTTCAATTCCTTGTAATCGATACTGAGCCTTAACGATCCATCCTTCTTCTTTACGAACAGAACTCGCGCTCCCCATGGTGACACGCTCGGTCTGATATAACCTTTATCCAACAGTTCTTGCAATTGAACCATTAGCTCCTTCATTTCTACCGGTGCCATGCGATACGGCGCCTTCGATATTGGTGCGGCTCCCGGCACCAAGTTAATTACAAATTCTACCTCCTTTATCCAGCGGTAATCCCGGAATTTCATCTGGAAAGACATCTGTGAATTCCCTTACGACAGGTATCTGACTTGGTTCGCCCTCGACTCGACGAGTATTAACTACGTGAGCCAAATAACCTATACAACCCTTCCTCAGAAATCTCTTAGCTTGCATCATCGTTAGACAACAATATTGTCTCGGCGATTTACTACCATAGAATACTACATTTGACTTATTAGAAGTCTTCAGGTGTACACACTTCTTTTTACAGTCGATGACTACTCCGTGAATCGATAACCAATCCATTCCAAGGATCACATCGAACTCCCCCAAACGAATCGGTATCAAATCCACGCTGAGCTTAAATCCTCGTAACTCGGCACAACAATTCCTATGAATGCATTCTACGGGGATAATTTCCTTGTTTACTACTTCTACGTTCATAGGGTATTCTAAACTTTTCACGAGGTAAAGTCTAACCGTTTAGCAAATTCTTCGGAAACAAAAGAGCAGGTAGCACCCGAATCGAATAACACATAAGCATTTATATCATTGATTGGGATGATACCTGACATCATGTCCTTGGACCCCACGACATCCTTCCTTGTGCCCATCATGGCTTTTCTGATCTTGGTTGTGCTTTGTCAACGCTTCATTTCCTCCTCGGCAACAATTGCTTCCTTAAGTAACGTAGGAAATGTGTTGATCTGTAAAACCACAACCTTACTATACGCCCAGGGCTTCAACCCTTGATCAAATCTCTTCGCTCGCCTAGCTCCGGTGTCCACTTGGTGTGGATCAACCTAGCTAGTTTGTTAAACTTCGTTTCGTACTCTGCTACTGACATATCATCTTGCTTCAGATCCAAGAACTTTATCTCCATACTTGCCTGCGTGCTTTCTAGAAAGTAATTTTTTTGAAAAACAGCTCCTTAAAACGAGTCCACGCAGTCGCGTCTTCCCCAGTTCGGCTTCTATTCGCCTTCCACCAGTAATTTGACTCACCCTTCCTCATGAAAGTGGAAAACGAAGTCTTCTGTTTCCTCGGTCACTCTTGCGACCTTGAAAACTTTCCCCATTTTTCTACCTATGTCTGGGCTTCACTCGAATCCATATTCCCACGAAACTCCGGTGGTCCTAGTAATTTGAAACCCGTAAAGTTCGTCATGTGATTTCATGGCCAACAACCGCAATGGCTGGTCTGCCTTGCATCGTTTCCTCTAACAAGTTCGCAAAGGTCCTCTTGAGGTCAGTCTGACCCTCCTCGTTATTCACTGACTCTTCCACCCTCGTGTATCGGGGTTGTCTCCTTGACGACATTGTTTGTTCTAAACAAAACCTTACATAAATCCTTCTTGTTTTACACATCGTGCAAAATTCTACTGATGTTATCATTTAAGAGTCAAGGCACAAATCGATCACAATCAATCATGTAATAATAATACCACATTTATATTCATTACAACCCTTTAGTGTGTCAAACACTTATAATTCCGGCATATTCCTATAAATGTTAACTATCCCATTAAGACACAAAAGATGGGATTAATAAGAACTGCATTTCCCCTAGATCTGAAAAGTGGGAATGTATCATCATCATATCAACTCAAGGCACCTTTAGTAAATACTAATAAGCTCATCTTAGTACCTCGTACTACTTACATCATATAGCATTCCTGATATCCACTTATCCCTCTGTTACTAACAACAAAATGGGATTCACATAACTATTCCACAACTTACACAAAGTTGGGACTTACAACAGATATACTACTAGCTGTACAAAAACTGAGATTCACATTTCTTACATGCATAGATATACTAGTACATATACATTGACTATTATTCTTCATTCATTACGACTCACAAAGGTCTTATAACTCTCAGACTTGACCTTTCTTTCTTTTATTTCCTCCACATATTCCTTATATCGGGCTCCAATTGATCCTTCTTAGGGATTTCTATT
The DNA here is from genome assembly GCA_034770075.1 of Aralia elata. NCBI lineage: Eukaryota > Viridiplantae > Streptophyta > Magnoliopsida > Apiales > Araliaceae > Aralia > Aralia elata. The sequence continues at coordinate 68,859,858 of CM068385.1, forward strand.
ATCTCATCATTCAGTTCCATCTCTAGATACTTTTTCCAGATCAGACACTAAATCTACCCTTGGTTCATTTCTTATAATCTCTCTGTTGTCTCTCCTTTCTAATCATTAAAACAATCTAAATTGCCATCAGTCATCTCTTAATTTATTCATTTTTTTTGCATATAACATCATTCATCTCAATACTCTCAACTTTTGCTTAACAACTCTATATGAGTTCATTACCTTTGTCTCACCTGGCATTCCACCATAAAGCTTAATAACTTAACTAACACTTCAAAATATCGATATATTCATTATTTATCGAATTAATCATTTCCTTCTTGCAAACCTTAACCCAACAGATTCTAAGGTACCCTCTCTTCATCACAAAGAAACTCTATACCACATCACTCCAATATCTTATCTAATGAATAGCCACAAAAATTAATCAATAGCCACAGAATTGATCAATAGCATCAAATGATTACTCTAATTACCTCGAATATCTATAACTCCAGCTTACAATGGATCGTCCATATTTAATGGTCTTCACTTTACCATATTATCTCATCAATACACATTCCTCAAATTATCCACAAGCTTAATAACACCAACGTATGATCCAAATCCTCAATTTTAAGATCATAATAAATTTCTACCCAAAAATAACTCTATATGAGTTCTATCCCCTTCTATTCATCTATATTCTCTCAGGTTATAGCCTAAGGACTCTTTCTCCTAAGGGTTATAACCTATAGCTCTGATACCAACCTGTGACACCCCCAAATGCGGGTCTCCAAATACCCGGATTCGGTCATCACGATCCAACATAAACATCCACCTATAACAACATATGGTATCTAAAATGCGGAATAAAATAAATATACGTTGTTCATTACAAGGTGTTACTAGTCCCAGAATACGATTAACCTTAAACATTTACACAATCCATACCCTAAATAGCTATCAGGGTTTAAATTACATTAACAGTAATTAACTAACACATGAATCTAAAGTCTGCTACGAGAAGTCTATCATTTCATCTTTTCTTTCCCTTTGTTCTTCCCTGACGTCTTTGGTTTAGCTGCAATGAAGTCAATGATATAGCAAGAATGAGCAACGAGTTTGCCCAGCAAGTTTAAAGTGCAACAATAAAGATATATCATGATGAAGGGATATTAAAGGGATTTCAACAATAGAATAATCAGAAGCAAGAACATTAAATGCTTTTAGAACAATTGACAGTCAAATAGACTTTGAACGATAACTTCCAGAGGAGTCAATAGCTGGTTGAACCCTCTGGTTACTGGCTACAGAATAACGTACTTGAGGGGATCAGCCTCGCGTACCCTATGTATATGCATAACACTTAATTCTGCTATTTGTACCTTATATACGGTACGTGGGGTACTCCCCTAGAAATAAAGGGGTGTTCATACAGTCTAAGAATCCTTACCATTGATTGGTTCAGATAGCTTTTATAAACTCTCACATAATTGTCTGACCGAACAAGGGTTCAGACTTAACCCATGAATGGTTTATAAATTTCTGAATTTAAATATACGAATTCAAATGCACGAATGTCAATAACTATACAGATGTGGAATAATTTTAAAAGTAATTAGACCACTTAAAGCGTGCTCGGAAATAAGATTCAAGCTTAAAGAATAACTTGCAACAATATATACCTTTTTGCACGAATTAAAACAATGCATAAGGTTTAAAAGCTTGCTCAATGCAAAAATTGAGTGAGAAGAACTTGCAAAAATGAAAGAAGTTTAGGGTTAGGAACTTGCAATATTTAAAGTTTCGGAATAGAGAACTTGCCTGTCTGCTCAGCTACAAGTAATTCTAGCTTTAACTAATTGGCCTTGAAGAACCTAACATTGATAGCGTCGATCTACCAATTAGTACTGCGTAGTTGTATATCGATACGCTTACTTATGCTATTTATTTAACAATTAAGCAAATCACATAGCACACATAAGTTAATAAACTATCGTAAATCCTATAAAACACTTAATATTATCAATCCTGATAATATTTAATTCACCTCTTGGTATTATTAGTCCACTCATAACACTTTTTATTTATTCGTTTACTAATGTTATTAACATCTTAATAATATTTTAATCATCCAATAATACTTTAATCTAATATTATTAATCTCTTAATAATATTTTAATTCTCATATCATTAATAATATTTTAATCTAATATTATTAGCCATTTTAATAACATCTTAATCATTTATTAATGCTTAAAACAAATATTATTACCCATTCAATAATATTTCCATGAAGTTTTAACCTTAATATTTCTTTGTTTACTAAAAAATATCGAATTCTTATATTACAAATATCATAGTAATATTTTAATAAGTTATTAGGCGAATAAACAATTTATCCTAATTGTTTTACCCTTTATTAAACAACTCCTTTACTACCCATAAAAGGTCATAAATATTATTTCTCATTAAATATTACCAAAATACCCCTCAATAGTTAGAATATATAATATTAGGAGTATCCAAGCTTAAAAATCACATTTTCCTTATTTATGACATCATTTAACCATTTATTTTCTTTTAACCATAACTATAACATTATTATGAAAAATAGCAAATAGGCTCTGAAAATTATTATTCTCTGGATCTGGATAGTATATGATCCAACAATGATCCACCAATTTTCCTGGAATTTTAGAAAGTGATTTACTATATTTAAAGTACCCAAAACCTCCGAATCTTGTTACATTTTTCATAAATCGAGTTTTGCTCAGAAAATTCTAAAATTTTCAGGGTACACTCTCATAATATACATAAACATACTGTACAAATTTCATATGTTTTCAAGGTATACACAGTGATAAATCCGGGTATAAATATTTAGGAGTCCTTCACGGTAAAAGCCATTACAAAAAAACTACACATCAAAACGTGTTCGTTCTTTTTCCTACTTCTAGATAACTTCTTAAGGTACCTCTATGATTTTTCCCAGATTTTTAAAAGATTTATAACTGGCCGAAACAACCTTTGGAAAAATGAGGACACCAAGCTTTTAGGGTTTTAAAGCTTTAAGTTTTATAGCTGGACTGTTTTGGGAAAATAGCCCCCAAGGCTTCAAAAATTATTGGATTTGTATTCTACCACTTGGGTTTACTAGCTAACTCATGTATCTAGCACTCCCCTTTAACGGATCACAAATCCAAGTTATAGATCTCAAGTTATGGGTGATCCAAGTGAAGAAAAGCTAAGGTTTTTACCCTTTAAGAACATAAGTTCCTTTTCTTCCTTTGAATCTCCATTCTAACACTCAAGAGGATTAGATCTATACATAAAGCATGAAGATCTAATGATTCTTGAGTCTTAGAACAAAATCTCTCAAAAACTATGAAAATAAAACAAAGTAAGAAAGAAGAAAATGATTTAGGGTTTCACCTTGATCTTGTAGCTACTCTCCTTGATCTACCAAAGTATGTGATGAACTTGGGATGCATGAAACTATGCTAATCTCACTCTCTTTTTCTCTCTAAGCTCTCACTTTGTGTTCTTGCTTGGGAGAAATGAAAGAAGGAGATGAAAAGAAGAAATGAACTTGAAAATGAAAATGAAAGGATAGAATACTTGCAAGTATAATGCTAAATTAGAATTCATGCTATTATCCCCCACATCTTTCTTACCCATTGGATATAAGAGTTCACCTTATCCCTTTCATTTAGCCTTAATCTTATCTTTAAGTGTGCTAATTAGATTTTCCAGTCCCACCAATGGGAGCTTGACAACCTTGTCCTTTGTGTAAGAGTTACCAAATAAAGCAAGTTGATTGACATAATTTTCATGCCTTAAAAGGCTTAATAGGGCTTAATAGGTAATAAACATAGTTTAACAATTTTAATATGTATTACCACCCTAATTGTTTATTTAGGGTTTCTATTTCCAATCTTATGAAATTTAATTACTTACACATATCTCTTTAACTTGTAACCTAATTAGGCTAATAAAATTCAAATCTATTTAATGCAATATTGGGTCATTTAATTTAACCCAATGATTGATTAATTAATTTGCCACACTATTAATTACTACAACCCATGATCAAATAAATAATTGGGTCTTAGTTCCTTAATTAAATAAGCTAATCAATTAGAAATTGATTACTAATTGAAAAACTATTAAATTTTATTATTCAATGTGACAATATTCTCATTAATTAATACTTTTATTAATTAATCTACTCAATTCAATATATTAACTATATTCAATTTACTTGCATGATTAATTAGTAACAACTTTATCAATTTAATTGATATTAAACCTTAGGGCTTGTTCACTAATTTAACTATACTATTAGTGACCCCCTTTACTCAACTTAAAACAATTCATCACCCATGATCGAATAAATAATTGGCCTTAGTTCCTTAATTAAATAAGCTAATCAATTAGAAATTGATTACTAATTGAACTATTAAATTTTATTATTCAATGTGACAATATTCTCATTAATTAATACTTTTATTAATTAATTTACTCAATTCAATATACTAAGTATATTCAATTTACTTGCATGATTAATTAGTAACTACTTTATCAATTTAATTGATATTAAACATTAAGGCTTGTTCACTAATTTAACTATACTATTAGTGACCCCCTTTACTCAACTTAAAATAATTCATCACCTAGTCATGTAGGCTACCAATGCACACAAAAGGTTCAAATAAGCACACAAACTAACTTATTAAAAATTTAATTTATATATTTAATTAATAATGACGTTTAAAATTCACGGGCACTACAATACCCACAAATTTATAAGGAACAAATGCAAAGGGATATTCACCAGGTACGACACTCCGTACATACAGGTTATTCCCACAGAGTAATAAGTAATGAATACAAAAGGGTATTCACCAGGCATGCGTCATACCGCACGGACAGGTTATCCCCACAAATTAATACAGAATGAATAACAACCTTTATGAATATAATATCACTTACGAACATGAAAGCAAATGATATTATATATGAGTATGAAAGAAATGATATTCCCTACCTTCGTTAACTGGATGTTACTTTCTGTGAAGTTTACTAACTTTGGACAATACTAGTATTCTCACAAATACTCACAATAGCCTAGCACACTAAGAGAACTTAAGAAATTTAGAGAGAGAAAGTATAAGCAATGAAGGTGTGAAAATTTCTTAAGCAAACTCTCCCTATTTATAGGAAAATCAAGGTGAGGGCATTTTAGTCTTTTTCCTAAATTTTCTTAGTTTATTACTCTTATACCCTTGGCATATTCTTTTAATATCATCCATCCATTTTTTCTTCAATTTATATCATCCATCCATTTTTTCTTCCATTTATATCATCCATCCATTTTTTCTTCCATTTATATCATCCATCCATTTTTTCTTCCATTTATATCATCCATCCATTTTTTCTTTAATCTATATCATCCATCCATTTTTTCTTTAATCTATATCATCCATCCATTTTTTCTTTAATCTATATCATCCATCCATTTATTCAAAAAGATTAATCCATTATCAAAAAGATAAAACCATTATATAAAAAAATAACTCCATTATCATAATAAATCCCTTTTTCTGTATTATTGTGTTAAATGTATTAATATCATAGATAACATATACTCGCAATACTGACAACTAGATTATTCCCAGGAAAGAGGGGGTCTTCCGTATAAACGACGTGCGATTAAATAACCCTTTTTCTCGACATAATTTCTAGATATTGACAACAATGCTAACTAATCTAATAATTTCAAATAATACGAGTTACTGTGTCATGACAAATAATAAAAATATTATGCAGATGCTACTGTAACAATTATTGAATCAAGATATTGTGCAATTGTTACTTTATCAATTATTGAATCAATAATATAAAACACTGTGTGACACCGTGTGCTACTGTGGAATACCGTGTGCTACTGTAGAATAACGCGTTTTACTGTTCTTTTTATCACCGGGTATTTCAACAGTTATCGGTTAAAGTTTTGCCGCCAATTTCTATCACTTTCTATATTCGACGGAAGGAATATTCCCCGACATACTAGTTTGACTTTTTGTATAAATGAATAGTATATTTGTATGAATAGTACTTTCGTATTTATACCGTATAATTTTCGTATCCAGCTTATATAAACGTTATGATGTAATTCGAAGATCGAAGAAAATGTAAAAGTGTTTTAGCGTGAATAGTGATCGCGTGAATAGTTATTTAGCGTTATTACTAGACATCTCAATTATCACATTTCACTAGTAACTTTATCATTATCGATTTAACACCTTTCTGTTTAAAATAATAATAAGAAGAAAATAAAATTCTATTTATTAAAATTTTTGGGGTCTTACATGTTCTACGTGAATGAATGCATGAATGCGGCAATTAGTTTTCTAATTAACAATAAAAACTAAATAAAAATAAAAATAAAAAATAAAACTAAGCTACTATTTTTATTTTTTTTTGAGTTAAGATACAAAATACCAGGAATAGCGCAACAATAAAATCTTTATCTTTTCGCTCCTTCGATCCGCTTCGATAATCCTGGAAAGAAAAAAAAATAAAATAAAAAAAATAAAAAATTAGAGTTGAAAAACTAATTCGAATAAATAAATAGTAAGGGATAAAAAAAATTAATTCTAGTCCCCGGCAACGGCGCCAAAAACTTGATGTGATAAAATTATGTAACTGCAAGTGCACAATGTCAAATTGAAGAACTGGCAAATACAGGTCGAATCCACAGAGACTAGATTAATTTTATTGTATCCTTAATATCTATTTTAGGCGAATTAGAAATAAAGATTGAAAATCAATTAACTATAATTAAACTAAATAATAATAAGGAAGCAATCTAGGAATCCGAATCCATTAAATAATAAACATAACAAGTAATTCAATCTCTTCTATTTTTATAACTTAATTATGATTTTGATCTCCCTTCCCTTTAATTTAGTAATTTTACAATTAACGTGGGCAAGCATAGACTATGAAAATTTAAGGATTAACTATAACCCATCAAAACTTCTTCGAGTAAGCATGGATTATGAAAAACTCATATCTTAACAATAATCTATCAAAACCTCTTAATTAATTTAAAATCACATAAGAACTATAAAACGAAGGTATTTCAATAACGAAACATGAAGGCGAAATCAATTAAACATAAAAGCATAAATAATAGAAGAGATAAAATATATTATCATGAATAATTATTTAATTTCATCTTCATCCTAGATTAAAGAAACTAGCTAGACATTAAAAAATAAATAAACTAACTAAGATAAAGAAGAAGAAGAAAATTAAAAATAAAATAAAAAAACTCCCTTTAATTAACGATCCTCCAACAAGCGTACAATGAAAAATAATTTAATTTACTCCTACTCCTAACCTAAACTGATACCTCTTTTCTCTCTAAAACAAAAGACCTATTTATAGGGAAAATAAATTTGTGCCCTAATTTACATTCATTGAACTTGGTCACTTTTATTCCCTTTTTGATTTCAATCTCTATATGGTAATCTCTCAAGAGTCCCTTTCCATGTAAGTTTCAACTTCCTAGTGGCAATCAACTTCTCAAAGATATCTTCTAGATTGACTTTCCTTTATCTCGCTGGATTTGAATTGCACACCAAGATTGTTCCACCTCCTTCCTTTTCCTTGTAGAATTCTTCTTGGATATTTCCTTACATGAATAAGAGCATTAAATATTGCTTGATCACCAAGATTTTGACTTTATTGCAACAAAATATTAAATCCTACAAAATAAAATAAAACATATTAATTAAATAAACTAATATAATTAAAAGGACAAAATTAGGGATAATAAAATGTATGAATTATGTGTCTATCAAATACCCCCAAAAACTTGATGTGATAAAATTATGTAACTGCAAGTGCACAGTGTCAAATTGAAGAACTGGCAAGTACAGGTCGAACCCACAGAGACTAGATTAATTTTAATGTATCCTTAATATCTATTTTAGGCGAATTAGAAATAAAGATTGAGAATCAATTAATTATAATTAAACTAACTAATAATAAGGAAGCAATCTAGGAATTCGAATCCATTAAATAATAAACATAACAAGTAATTCAATCTCTTCTATTTTTATAACTTAATTATGATTTTGATCTCCCTTCCCTTTAATTTAGTAATTTTATAATTAACGTGGGCAAGCATAGACTATGAAAATTTAAGGATTAACTATAACCCATCAAAACTTCTTTGAGCAATCATGGATTATGAAAAACTCATATCTTAACAATAATCTATCAAAACCTCTTAATTAATTTAAAATCACATAAGAACTATAAAACGAAGGTATTTCAATAACGAAACATGAAGGCGAAATCAATTAAACATAAAAGCATAAATAATAGAAGAGATAAAAAATATTATCATGAATAATTATTTAATTTCATCTTCATCCTAGATTAAAGAAACTAGCTAGACATTAAAAAATAAATAAACTAACTAAGATAAAGAAGAAGTAGAAAATTAAAAATAAAATAAAAAAACTCCCTTTAATTAACGATCCTCCAACGAACGTACAATGAAGAAATAATTTAATTTACTCCTACTCCTAACCTAAACTGATACACCCTTCTCTCTAAAACAAGAGACATATTTATAGGGAAAATAAATTTATGCCCTAATTTACATTCATTGAACATGGTCACTTTTATTCCCTTTTTGATTTCAATCTCTATATGGTAATCTCTCAAGAGTCCCTTTCCATGTAAGTTTCAACTTCCTAGTGGCAATCAACTTTTCAAAGATATCTTTTAGATTGACTTTCTTTTCCTTCATTGGATTTGACTTGCACACCAAGATTGTTCCACCTCCTTCCTTTTCCTTGTAGAATTCTTGGATATTTCCTTACATGAATAAGAGCATTAAATATTGCTTGATCACCAAGATTTTGACTTTATTGCAACAAAATATTAAATCCTACAAAATAAAATAAAACATATTAATTTAATAAACTAATATAATTAAAAAGACAAAATTAGGGATAATAAAATGTATGAATTATGTGTTTATCACCAATCATATCCTTTGATATACCCTAAAGGTCTTAAGGGACATGTCAAAGTATAACTCATCATACACAAGATACTATGATGATCTCAAGTCCAAGGATCACTTGTACTACTATCACTAGAGGAATTTCTATTAACAGGCAAGTAAAACTCCATTAGGTATTCCTTAGCGAGTCACGTTCAGTGAACTTATTCTCGAATAAGCACTTACATACTTGTTTTAGTGTCTTCACACAAATGATTATGAGATCAATCATCCTCTTCATAAGAGCAAGCAACATATGTACTAATCTATCCGGATTCACTAATCCCCTTTTTAGTAATCCAACGATTAGGAACAATTTTAATTTTAAGCTATCTAGAATTTAGATCTCATTAGCACGATCATCATCATGATTCTAAAAGCATTGCTTAAAACTATGAGTTTATCACATATTAAATAACAACACCATGTAGATAAAGTAAAATGCCTTTAATACTTTTATTAATGCGTAGTCTTGAATAGCATGCTTCGTTGAATATTATGATTAGTTATTTTTGGATTGTCTATTATGGTTTGTGTTGAATTGCTTAATTATCTGGGCAGTAATTACTAGGATATTCTATATGAACTTGAAAGATGAAGTATAGAATTAGATCTGACCATAATAGCATGTGATTGTGTCTTTTGCTGTCGATGGAATTCATAATTTATGTTTAGGATAGAAATATACCTATTCACCGCATGTAATCAAATTAGGGAACCTGGACTTTAAATCCTTTTTAATTGTAATTCACATAGAAATATAGTGAATTAGTTATCTAGGGTGATTAACTTGAGGCGATCAATTGTGGATTTGAGTTGAGTTATTTATAAAATATTGAGAGATGGTTATAAATAGTGATGAGTTCCTAGTTAACAATCCAAAACAACTAGCATAATTCGAAGGGAAGCGTGTTGAGCAAGATAAAGCATTAAGTGAAGTTATAGTCTTAAGTCTTTAAAAATCTGTTTTCAAACTAGTGGTAGTAATTTAATTTAGAATTAATTAGTTAAACTCAAAACTTTCGAAATCAATTATTTGCTTACTAAAATTGTTTTAATTTAAATTTGAAATTGTCATTATAGAATCAATTTTTCTCTGTGGGACGATACTCTACTTTCACTTTATTACTTGTGGACTGCGTATACTTGCGTATTTTGCTAGTATAGATTTAGGTAAACAAGTTTTTGGCGCCGTTGCCGGGGAACAATTGTGTCTATAATTTCAAGTTTTAAATTTTTTTAATTCAGTTTTAGTTAACATTGTTTTTCTTATTACTTCCTGTTTCAGGTGATCTCGGTTGTTTATGCAAACACGATCAAAGCAGCCGGAACTTGTGCAGAGTGAGGACGATCTTGAAAATAAGTTACGTAAGTTAAGAAAGTTTTGCCGTGAGACAATCGAGAAAGAGGCAATGGCTAACGAAGAACAAAAATCTTTGAGGGACTATGTTATGCCTAAGATAGACGAGATCAAATCAAGCATCACGAGACCAGTTATCACTGCTACTTCCTTTGAGATCAAGCCGGGGACAATTCATATGCTTCAGAATGCGGTGCAGTTTGGGGGATTAGCCAATGATGATCCTAATGAACACTTGGTTAGCTTTCTGGAGATTTGTGATACTTTCAAATATCCCAATGTAACTGATGATGCGGTGAGACTACCTTTGTTTCCGTTTACACTCAGGGATAAAGCAAAGAGTTGGTTGCACTCGCTTCCACCGGGGTCCATCACAACTTGGGATGATTTGGCGCAGAAATTCCTAGCAAAATTCTTTCCGCCGGCTAAGTTTGCTAAGCTGAGAAACGAGATTTCTACCTTTGAGCAAAGTCATGGAGAGTCACTGTACGAGGCTTGGGAAAGGTTCAAGGAGTTATTGAGAAGATGTCCACATCATGGGCTACCCAAGTGGCTGTAAGTCCAGACATTCTACAATGGGCTGAATAGTAACACTCGAACAAACATTGATGCAGCTACAGGGGGAGCACTTATGGACAAAAATTTTGGAGACTATGGCTGCGAACAACTATCAATGGCCGACTTCCAGAATGAATCCGCAGAAGGTAGCTGGATTTTTGGAAGTAGATGCGGTCACTACATTAACATCTCAGATGGCGGCCATGTCTAAGAAAATTGAAGCTTTGGCGGAGTCGAAGGTCCAACAAGCAGCTTATGTGTGTGAGCTATGTGCAGGTGCACATCTGACGGAATATTGTGCTATTAATCCGAAATCTGTACAGTACTTGGGGAGTTACAACCGACAGCAACAACCATACCATAATGCATATAATCCGGGGTGGAAGAATCATCCGGGTTTCTCATAGAGCAATAACACTCAAGTTCAAAATCCTGCTCCAAGATCACAGAATCCCCCGGGTTTTCAGAACCAAGCTCCACAACATACAGAAAGAAAACCCAATTTAGAAGAGTCGTTGGCACGATTTATCACAGCATCGGAGAAAAGAATGAATGATCAAGACAAGCTATCAAATCAGGTAGATTTGAATGTGAAGAGCCAGGCAGTTTCAATTAGGAATTTGGAAAATCAGCTGGGACAGTTGGCTCAAGTCTTGAACAATCGACCGCAAGGAGTACTTCCAAGTGATACAGAAGTCAACCCCAAGAGAGATGGTAAGGAACAATGTCAAGCTGTAACACTTCTGTAACGATAGGGAATTTTAATTTCCTTGTAACCCGAGTTTATGTGTGAATGGAATGAATTTTTATTTTTATTTATATTATTATGTGTTATGTGCTTAAAGGTTATGTTATAACCTAATATGTGTGCTTGTATTGAATTTTACGTGTTGTAGTGTCGTTATGGTGAATACTTTGACTTCGCGAAAAATTGCAAATTCACTATTCACGAGGCACACTTATCAAGGCACTATTCACGCCATAATTTTTCTGTCTTTTTTGACTTTAATAAATTTCATAAATACGTGTATGCGTACGAATAATTTTTGCAAGTGTCGAAAATTTTATTTGAGCTGATACGTGATTTTATCCGTATCCGAAATGTATTATATGGGTGTTCCGAATATTTGGACAAATCCCATAATAATTATTTTTATGTCTCCCAATAATTATGGGAGTACCCATTTTAATTTTGGGTAGAGTTATTTACCAGTTTTGGTACAAAAGAGGGAGTTTTCGGATATATTTTTGGTGTTTTCGGGTATTTATTTTGACTTGTTACTCCAAGTGGAAACCACCCAACCACATTAGACCAATCAAATGAGAGCAAGGAGGGAGAGGTTGCCGGAAAGAATTTGAAAATTTGGCCACCTTGAGCCTCACACCCATTTCTCCCACTTCACCCTAATTTACTCCTCCATTCTCCCAAATCAATTATTCATTCACTCCCATTCCATCAGCTGCTAGAGAGAGAGAGAGAGAGAGCTGCAGAAAAGAAAGGAGAAAGAAGTCGCCGGAGTTCGCCGGAAAAAGAGAAGAAGGTCGCCGGAAAAAAGAAGGAGGAAGAAGAAGAGAGTCCAAGCAAGGAGAACCCTCAAAATCAAGCCTAGTCGAGCTCCTTAACATCTAGGAAGGATTTACAGAGGTAAACAATCAATCAAATACATTCCATTCGATTTCTTGTTAAGGTTTTTAAGTTTTCTTAGTTTTTAAGCTCTTGAGCTTGTGGTTTAATTTTCTAGCGATTCTGGATGTTTTTGCTTGTTCTAGATGTTTATATATGTTGTTAAGAGACTATAGAAGCCATTAATAACATCAAAGTGGAACAAAAATAGAAGAAATCCGTACCTATGCTTAAGGAGGATGAAGAACATGAAGAACAATGGACTTTTTAGACATTCAAACTTTTTAGAAGACTGTAAAGTTATGATTTCGTGTTTGTTAATTTTATTTGTTGATATGGTATTGTAGTTCCATGGGTTACGAAGCTAACCCAGTTGGAGTGAACCAAAAAGGAGTTAAAACGAGTTCGTAGTAATGATTTTTGTAAAACTTGTTAAGAACTCGAAGAACAAAGTATAAACCTTGCACTTTGGCTTAAGATTTGGTCATGTTAATGTTAATGGGTAGCTTTGCATTTTTGATATGTTGTAGCCCCATGAGTTAGGAGTCCATAGAGTCCGGAATGGACCATTTTGCTTGTGTATTGAAGGAGTTATGGAGGCTGGATTAGACGGAGGTCGGAGTCGCGAACTGGGAACAAACCCAGAATCTGGCTACTGCAGAATGGCGCCGCAGCGCCACCCATAAGCCCTGCATCTCACGCTGCAGCGAGGGGCAATATGGGAAAAAGACCGAGACTCACGCCGCAACGTGAGGCCCAAGTGTTAAGCTTCACGCCGTAGCGTGAAGCCCGGCATGTGCAGGACACGGGACTCACGCCGCAGCGTGAGCTCTAGCAATGAACCTCACGCTGCAGCGCCAGCTCCGTGTTTGGGCCAGGTTGGGTCAGTCAGGCGGATCGAGTCGGGTCGGACCTAATGAATCCTTTTCAATGGGTCAACACTTATATTTTTCTTTGTATTAAATGATTAGACATGTTAATTAATCATATTTTGTTAAGCCTTAATTGCTTAATTATTTATTAAAAGTCAACCTAAGTGATGTTGTCTTAAGGCGTAAATTGACTAAATTAATTGCAATTTATGCTTAGTTTCCAGGGGGCGCTGCCCCCCGACCCCCGCCAGCTCACCGGCGAGCTGGGCAGTCGTAGGGCAATCAATGTGTTTTAATGATACAACGTCCGTTTTGAACCATTATTTGGAATGCGACTAATTGTTATGTAAATATGTACTTAATTGTGTAGGATATTAAGGAGCGTGTGTTGTATTATTGTAACAGCGCTTCAGGCAAGTTCTTCTTTAACCCTTGTGTTGAGCAAGTTTCTAAACCTTATGCACTACTTTTATTTCGTGCAAACAGGTACATTGTTGCAAGTTTCATGACTCAAATCGAGTTATTACTTTCAATTATTTTGGTGGACTAATTATTGTCAATTACTCCACATCAAAGATAAATTATTGATATTCACCGCTTATTTATTTGAATTCATTATCTGTTGTTGGACTGTAAAACGTTTAGTTCTTCATTCATGAACTGTTTAAGGAAATAGTTTACGCCACTTGTGTAGGATAATTGTGTAGGATAATTCATTGTTGTTAAGTAAAGCTATCCAATCAAATTGTTTGGTTTGGATTCCTATGTAAAGCTGAGATGAACAACCCTCATAGCAGGGGAAACATTATGTATGTCGGGAGACCGACACGCGCGCGAACAATATGTTAAAGGGGTTATGCATAACACCGGGTACATTAGGCTGATCACCTATTGTATTAGTATGTTGGATTATCGGATGAATTTCTGGTGATTCTAGTAAAAGTTCAGTGTCAAGATGACCACTCAGTATAGAATATTTCCTCCATTTGGAAACATTGAAATCATTCGGTCCTTAGAGGCCCTACAATTGTGTTAATGAGATCATTCGTTGAGATTATGCAGATTCTTAAGCTATCTTTTATTCTCTTGATTCTTGTAAGCTATAAAGTATTCATTTGATGATTCACGATTATTGTTATTATACTTGCTGAGCAAATTTGTTGCTCACCCTTGCTTTCCTTAAAATATTCAAGTTAGTAGAGCTCGTGGTGAAAGTTCTGGGAAGGATAAAGGCAAAGGCAAAGCTACGGAATAGCTTTGTACCGTTAAGATCACCATTTTGATTATGTATTATGACTCGTTGACTTTCGTGATGTATTAAGACTTAATTACCCTTATGTATTAAGTTACGTTTTGTAGAAGTTTTGGTTTCGAGACTTGGGACAGGATTATTTATGTTACGTCAATATAAATATTCCTTTATTTCCGCTGTAAAGTTATCAATAGTATGTGCATGTATGAAATAGTGACGAACCAGGTCCGCGGTTCGGGTGACCCGGATTTGGGGGCGTCACAGCTTCGAAGTGGGAAGCAACTCCAGCAGAGCAGCGCAGCCGCGCCTGAAATACAAAGGGAGGCAGCGCGGCCGCGCCCGTCCCCAGTCCCAGCTCCTGCAGAGAACTTGGTAGAAAAAGACAAGGAAACAGAGAATGAGGAGAAAGACAAGGAGCATAAAAAGCAAGCAGAAGTATACCCTCCTGTTCCATATCCTCAGAGATTTCACAAGCAGAAAATAGACAAACAATTCTCAAGATTCCTTGAAGTCTTTAAAAAGCTATAAATCAACATACCGTTTGCCGAGGCTTTAGAGTAGATGCCGAGCTACGCCAAGTTCATGAAAGGAATTTTGTCAAGGAAGAAAAAGCTGGAGGATTATGAAACAGTAGCATTGACTGAAGAGTGTAGTGCTATATTGCAGAAGAAGTTGCCACCGAAGTTGAAGGATCCGGGTAGTTTCACTATCCCTTGCACCATTGGCAGCTTATCAATCAGTAGATGTTTGTGTGATTTGGGTGCGAGCATCAACCTTATGCCGTTATCAATATATGTCCAGCTGGGTCTACCTGCACCGAAACTGACCAACATCTCTCTTCAGCTTGCTGACAGGTCGGTTACATACCCTAGAGGTATCGTGGAAAACATCTTGGTAAAAGTGGATAAATTCATATTCCCAGCCGATTTCATCATTTTGGACTATGAGGAGTAAAATTAGTATGCACACAAGCCAATCATATTTGATATGATGTAGCATATACTTTGTAATCTTATTCGATTGTTAAAGGCATTTTACTTTATCTACATGGTGTTGTTATATTAAATGTGATAAACCCATAGTTTTGAGAAATGCTTTTAGAATCATGATGGTGATCATGCTAATGAGATCTAAATTCTAGATAGCTCACAAACTAAAATCGTTCTTAATCGATGGATTACTAAAAAGGGGATTAGTGAATCCGGATAGATTAGTACATACGTTGCTTGCTCTTATGAAGAGGATGATTGATCTCATAATCATTTGTGTGGAGACACTAAAGCAAGTATGTAGGTGCTTATTAGAGAATAAGTTCACTGAACGTGGCTCGCTAAGGAATACCTAATGGAGTTTTACTCGCCTGTCAATAGAAATTCCTCTAGTGATAGTAGTACAAGTGATCCTTGGACTTGAGATCATCATAGTATCTTTGGTATATTAAAGGGTATGATTGGGTATAATAAGTTGTACATGAAGATAGGTGAATGATCAACAAAGAATCTACTACTTCTAGTAAAAGAAGAGAATGTCCTATGTGATTCGATAAATGACGACTCAGAAGTCTTTGGCCAAAGCAGAATGAAATTAGAAAGGAGTTTCTAATTTGCATTAATCAGAGTTGTGCATTTGAGAATCGAAATACATATAATTAAATAAAATAAGACTTGACAGTAATTCCATGTCTTATATTTAATTGGGACATTCTATGGTAGAAGGATTGAATTGTACGGTAACTATTCACTGAAAGGTTCTTTTGTGATTAATGTTGAAATCTATATTATCTGGAAAGTCGTTGATCGCTAAGGGGCTTACCCTTATTGTAGAATAAATATTATTTATTTAAATAAATTAAATAGTTTAATTTATTTATTTAAATAAGATTAGAATTGTTCTAATTGATTTATTCACAACCGGTTTAATATGGAGAACGTAAAGGGTCACACCGCAAAAGGAAAATATTTGTTTAAGAAGTAAATGACATAATTGTAATAATAAGTTAAGTGTATTTAATTTAATCTATGGAGATAGAATAAATTAAATAGCTTAATATTTATTATTTAATATTTTGGAAATATTAAATATAAATTAATAAGAGGAGTATTATTATTATTATTACCATTACTATTATTTAATTCGTAATAGGGATTGAGAATTAATTAATAGAAGTACTCTCTCATAAATTCCTAATTGGATTAGGAGTTCAATTAATTAAAGGAGTTTAATTAAAATAAAAAAACCTGATCCTAAATCGTTTAGGAGGGTTCCCTATATCTATAAATAAGAGGAGTCTTATCATGATTTTGGGTTACACGGTTAGACAGTTAGACTGTTAGACAATTTACACACTCTTCCATGGGAATTGGAGAGAGAGAGTACTTGCAATTTCTATAGAGATAAAAACTAGAGTTTTGCCAACACCCATCTTCTTGAATAACTATTATTCCTTGGTGGATCACCTCTAGAGGCCAAACACTTGGGTGGCTAATGTTGATCAAAGGAAGGAATTTAATCGGTGGAATTCAAGGAGAACGCGAAGGATTTGGAGGTAAACTCGTACCTGTGGAAGCATGGTTCTACAAGGGTATAATTCTCATACTTTATCTCTTTCGTTTAATTGATAATTGAGCACATGGATGATCATGGTGATGGTTTGTATGAAAATTTGAAAATCTGATTTTATCGCGCTTCCGCACTATTTATGTAATTTGATTACATGTTCGCGCTATGTACAAACCTAACAGTGGTATCAGAGCCTAACCTTGTGCTAATTATCGATTATGATTATTCCATGTGTGTATGATATGCGATTGGATCGAATTTTTGGGTAGAACCTGTTTTTCCCGAAATCTGCTAGGCGGCGCAGCTGCGCCGGCTCCAGTTCATTCTGGAGCGCAGCTGCGCCCAAACCCAGAAAAACGTTTTCTGGAGTTCAGCGCAACTGCGCCGGTTCCCAGTTCATTCTGAGCGCAGCTACGCCGGACGGCAGAATCGGAAAAATAATTTATTCTTTAATTAAAATAAATGGTTTATTTAATTGATATAAATTAAGAATAAAGGAGTTTATTCACATATGGAATATAATTCCATATTTCCTAGAATAAAAGAGTTTATTCACATATGGAATAGGATTCCATGTTTCCTTAAAATAAAGATGTTTATTTTGATAAGGAATATGATTCAACATATTTTATTTTTCCAACAATTTTAAGTTAAAATAAAAGTGTTTGTTTTGAACTTGAAATTGGATTCCATGTTAATTGAAATAAAAGAGTTTATTTTGATTTGGAATTTGATTAAAAATAAAGGAGTTTATTTTTATTCAAAATTGGATAAAATAAAATAAATAAGTTTATTATGATTTGAATTTTGATTAAAATAAAGGAGTTTATTTTTGTTTCAAAATTAGATTTCTAGTAAACTTTTAATTGTCCATTAATTGATATCAATGCATATATGGAATGGTTTTATTATTCATGAGATGAATGTTATTTATTGATACATATAGAGATATGTATGATAATAAATAGAGATTGATTATTGAATATTGACCAATATGTGATTGGATTTATTTTAGTGGATGCTTGAATGAATGGGTTTTTTTTTTATAAATGGGGTCTGCGTACCTCGTCTTCTCTAGTTTTTCTTGATGTAAATTCTATCTTCCTCCTATGTACCTCCCCTTGACTGATGATCAAGGTTTCTATTTATTGTAAATAGTTTATGTAATAGGTTTAGTTAGAATTACTTGAAGAATTGGAGACAAAGGAGCAAGGAGCGTTTGAAGACCCGTTTGTAATGTAGCCCGGGTTTAAATGTAATAGTTATATTTAAATTTTGTTCTTGCACCCTAGGTTTGACCTTTTGGTTCACTTGGTGGCTCTAGTGAACCAAACTAGAATAAAAGTCCATAATCAATCCGGGTAGAATATAGTATTCTATATGTGCATGCTTACTATGTATATATTATATATTATACAACATGTTTCGCATGTTAAATAATATTACGCGTATTTTATATATATATGTGCATGCGCGCTAAACAAGATGAGACAAATAATAACAAACCCCTCAAAGAAATTATATTAAGTCCTAAGCGTTCAAAGATATTTGGAATATCGAACGTCGCCTTCTAGCATGGTAAAACAATAGAGTATTAAATATTTAATATGAGTTTGTTGTGTCACCACAAGGCAAGTATTAAAATATTTAAGATGTTGCTTTATCACATTTGATGCTTATAAATAGACTGAACGATGCTGTTTTGTTGTGTCACCACAAGGATAATGTTTTTCTTTCGAATATATGGAAGTGCTAGGATGGACTTGACTTGGATAATTTTGATTCGGATGTGTCACCACTTGATCAAAATAATCTAAGAGGCAAAATACAAGGAGTTACATAGAGATGTAATTGACAATAGTTGTCTACCTATTTATTTATATATCGTTTGTTGTGTCACCACAAGGCTATATACATTTGAAATGGGATCCTTAGTCTCACTAGCAAATCTTTAATTAGAATTGCCGAACTATATAATGAGGGTAATATAGTTTGATAAAAATAGTGGGAGATACCAATTTAAAATAAAGACCTAATTTATTTTGGTAATTAATTAAATGAATGTATGCTAAAATGTTGTTAAATTACAAATTCATTTTACAGAATTTTACAATGTCTAATTCATTATCATTGCGTAGCATATTAGATGCTAATTAACCGGACCAAATTAAAAGGACTGGTTAAAGAATTTGAGAATAGTTCTCAAGGCTGAAAAGCTATCTTATATCCTTAATATGCCTATCCCTGCAATGGTTGCAGACAATTCCTCTGAGGAAGAGATTGCTACTTTTAGAAAGTGGCAAGATGATGCACAGTTGGCTCAATCCATCATGCTCACATCCATGAGTAACGAGCTTCAACGTCAGCATGAAACTATGGATGCTCCTACTATACTCCTGCACCTTCAAGGAGTTAAAGGGTGAGGAAAGTAGGACTATTAGATATCAGATATCTAAGGAGCTCTTCCAATCTAGAATTTCTGATGGCACTACAGTATAGACAAATGTCCTCAAAATGATCAATCTAATTGAACAATTGGGACAACTGGGTTTTAATGGATGGAGAGTTGATCCAAGATTTGATCTTGCAATCACTTCCGGATTCTTTCTCACAAATAGTTGTGAATTTTCACATGAACAAGCTATATGTCAGCCTGCCTGAGTTGCTTAAACATGTTAAAAACTGTAAAGAGTCACTTTTTAACCAAGAAAGACCAAGTCTTACTGGTAGATGATTATTCCAGGAAGCGGAAGAGGGCCAAAGGATTTTCTTAAAAGAAGAACAATTCAAAGAAGGTAAATGAAAAGGCAAAAACAAAGGACAATAAGAACAAGACTGATGCAGATAGCAAAGGAGTTTGCTTCCATTGCAATAAGCCTGGATACTGGAAAGGAAAAACTGTAAGGAGAATCTTACAGAGGGTAACCAGAAGAAGCTAGGTGAAGCTTCGGTTACAGATACGGGTTTGTTCATGATTAAAAATAAATCTTTCTGTAAGTCAAGGTTCTACTTGGGTATCGGATACCGACTGTAGTTCTCACGTATGCAATCCAATGCAGAGACTAAGCAGAAGTAGAAAGCTAAACAAAGAGTAAGTAATCTTATGTGTGGAATGGAGCAAAGGTTGCTGAATTAACCATAGGAACTTATAGTTTAGCATTGCCTACGGGCAAGTCTATTAAGTTAATAAGTTGTTATTATGTTCTAGTTCTCATTAGAAATATTAGAACTTTCATTGTTGGACAAGAAAGGTTCTGGTATTATATTTAAGAACAATTGTTGTTCTATTTATAGTGATAATGTTTTGTTTGAAACTGGAAGATTACTTGATAGACTTTGTATACTTGACTTACATGAAAAATATTTTGCAAATTGAATAAACTAATAAAAGAAAAGGAGATGGTCATTCAAAGAGTTGAATGTGTGTATTTGATGAAATACAAGTCTGAATCATTTGAAAGGTTCAAAGAATTCAAAAGTGAAACAAATTGACAAAGTATTAAGATTCTTTGATCAGATCGAAGAAAGAATACTTGTGCAATAAGTTTCTAGATCATCTCAAAATGGTATTTTCTCATAATGAAAACCTCCTGATACGCAATAATTGATTGGTGTATCTAAAAGGAGAAATTGTACCTTGTTGGACATGGTGCAGTCCATGATGATTTTTATCGACATTCTAGTATCCATCTGGGGTTCTGTCCTAGAAACGGCTGCATATCTACAAAATAAGGTAACCTCAAAATCCGAGCCCAAGACTCCATAAAGGTTATGGATAGGGAGGATTCCTACTCTTAAGTATGTTAAGATAAGGGGTTGTCCAGCTTATGTGAAAAGGTTTCAAAGATAAGTTTGGGACAAAATCTGACAAGTGCAGACTTGTAGGATATCCTAAAGTAAGTTTAGGGTATTATTATGACTATAATCCTACACGCTGCCTTCTTAGATAAAGGAGTTTATCATTGAAGGAGCTAGTGGGAGGGTAATAGATCTTGAAGGAGTTCAAGAACCACAAAGCATTTTAAGTCGAACCGAGGAACCTGTAGATAGACCTATTGTACCACAACCGAATCGTAAATCTGGAAGAGTACCGAAGATACTTGGGAGGTATGGATTCATCATAGAGGATGATGATGATGAGGTACACATCATAGAGGATGATGATCTAGTTATATACGATGAGGCTATGAGTAGAAGATACTCAGAGAAATGGCAGATGGCCATGAAATCCGAAATGGAATCCATGTATGAGAACCAAGTATAGACTCTGGTTACTCCACAAAAGGGCATAGTGTCCAGAGTGTGAATATAGGTCTTTTAAAAGAAAGACTGAGGCAAATGGCAAGGTGGAGACCTATAAGACCAGACTTGTTTAAAAGGCTTTTCAAGTCAAGGAATTGACTGTGATAAAACCTTATTACCGGGTAATGCTCAAGTCCATTTGGATTTTACTTGCGATTGCAGCTTATTACGAAATCTGGCAAAATGGATGTGGAGAGGTCCTTCCTCAATAAAGACTTGAGGAGAATGTATGTATGATACAGCCAGAGGAATTTGTTTCAAAGGTTGAAGTAAATCGTGTTTTAAGCTACAATGATCCAAAGATGGATTGAAGCAAGCTTCTCAAAGATGTAACATTCATTTTGATGAGACAATCAAAAGAGTTTGATTTTATCAAAAACGGGAATGAACCTAGTGTGTACAAAAGGGTCAGTGGGAGCGCTGTGACATTCTTGGTATTATATGTTGATATACTACTGACAAGGAATAACACACCAATGCTACAATCAGTAAAGATAAAATTGTCTAAACATTCCTCCATGAATGACTTGGGAGGAGCATCCTATAAATTGGGGATATAAGTCTATATAGATAGATTTAAAAGGATGTTCGGCTTGACCCAAGGAACGTATATTCATTTGATGCTAAAGGCGTTTAGCATGGCAAACTCCAAGAGAGGTCTCATGATGATGAGCCAAGGAGTGTATCTCTCTGAAATTGTCCCAAATTGAAAGAGAGATCACATGAGTTACTATCATGTATACAATGAATATACTAGGCTTGATGTTGATCAGTCATATTCTGGAGAAGATTACTGTAAGATAGTGATAAACATCTTTAGGTACTTAACCGGTACTGAAGATGTGATTATGATTCATGGTAGGTCTGAATTAAAACTAGAAGGCTAAACAGACTCAAGTTTTTCAGACTGACCAAGACGATAACAAATCCACTTTAGGGTAAACGTTACCTTGAAAGGTGGTGCAGTGAATTGGAAAGGTTCCAAACAGCAAAGTGTTGTTGGTTTAGTGACAAAGACAAAGTATATAGCTGTAAATGAAGCTGCAAGTTGATTGTTTGGATGAAAAGTTCATCACAGAACTAGGAATAGTTCATAAGTCTCATCTTGGATTTAAACATGTGTTGCGGCACTTTCATTTGATTAGTGGAATCATTGAAAGAGGATAAGTCACTATAGAGATAGTGGACTCTCAATAACAACATTGCATATCCATCTACTGAAGCTTTATCTAAACAGTAGGATGATCGTCACTTAGAGAAGAAGGGTATTACATACCATGACGATTGGCTTTAGTGCAAGTGGGAGATTGAAAGTAGTATGCACACAAGCCAATCATATTTGATATGATGTAGCATATACTTTGTAATCTTATTCGATTGTTAAAGGCATTTTACTTTATCTACATGGTGCTGTTATATTAAATGTGATAAACCCATAGTTTTGAACAATGCTTTTAGAATCATGATGGTGATCATGCTAATGAGATCTAAATTCTAGATAGCTCACAAACTAAAATCGTTCCTAATCGATGGATTACTAAAAAGGGGATTAGTGAATCCGGATAGATTAGTACATACGTTGCTTGCTCTTGTGAAGAGGATGATTGATCTCATAATCATTAGTGTGGAGACACTAAAGCAAGTATGTAGGTGCTTATTAGAGAATAAGTTCACTGAACGTGGCTCGCTAAGGAATACCTAATGGAGTTTTACTTGCCTGTCAATAGAAATTCCTCTAGTGATAGTAGTACAAGTGATCCTTGGACTTGAGATCATCATAGTATCTTGTGTATGATGAGTTATACTTTGACATGTCCCTTAAGACTCTGAGGGTATATCAAAGGGTATGATTGGGTATAATAAGTTGTACATAAAGATAGGTGAATGATCAACAAAGAATCTACTACTTCTAGTAAAAGAAGAGAATGTCCTATGTGATTCGATAAATGACGACTCAGAAGTCTTTGGCCAAAGCAGAATGAAATTAGAAAGGAGTTTCTAATTTGCATTAATCAGAGTTGTGCATTTGAGAATCGAAATACATATAATTAAATAAAATAAGACTTGACAGTAATTCCATGTCTTATATTTAATTGGGACATTCTATGGTAGAAGGATTGAATTGTACGGTAACTATTCACTGAAAGGTTCTTTTGTGATTAATGTTGAAATCTATATTATCTGGAAAGTCGTTGATCGCTAAGGGGGCTTACCCTTATTGTAGAATAAATATTATTTATTTAAATGAATTAAATAGTTTAATTTATTTATTTAAATAAGATTAGAATTGTTCTAATTGATTTATTCACAACCGGTTTAATATGGAGAACCTAAAGGGTCACACCGCAAAAAGAAAATATTTGTTTAAGAAGTAAATGACATAATTGTAATAATAAGTTAAGTGTATTTAATTTAATCTATGGAGATAGAATAAATTAAATAGCTTAATATTTATTATTTAATATTTTGGAAATATTAAATATAAATTAATAAGAGGAGTCTTATTATTATTACCATTACTATTATTTAATTCCTAATAGGGATTGTGAATTAATTAATAGAAGTACTCTCTCATAAATTCCTAATTGGATTAGGAGTTCAATTAATTAAAGGAGTTTAATTAAAATAAAAAAACCTGATCCTAAATAGTTTAGGAGGGTTCCCTATATCTATAAATAAGAGGAGTCTTATCATGATTTTGGGTTACACGGTTAGACAGTTAGACTGTTAGACAATTTACACACTCTTCCATGAGAATTGGAGAGAGAGAGTACTTGCAATTTCTATAGAGATAGAAACTAGGATTTTGTCAACACCCATCTTCTTGAATAACTATTATTCCTTGGTGGATCACCTCTAGAGGCCAAACACTTGGGTGGCTAACGTTGATCAAAGGAAGGAATTTAATCGGTGAAATTCAAGGAGAACGCGAAGGATTTTGAGGTGAACTCGTACCTGTGGAAGCATGGTTCTACAAGGGTATGATTCTCATACTTTATCTCTTTCGTTTAATTGATAATTGAGCACATGGATGATCATGGTGATGGTTTGTATGAAAATTTTAAAATCTGATTTTATCGCGCTTCCGCACTATTTATGTAATTTGATTACATGTCCGCGCTATGTACAAACCTAACAGAGGACAAAGACATTCCTATTATATCGGGGAGACCTTTCTTGGCAACTGGACGAACACTTATAGATGTACAAAAATGAGAATTGACTATGAGGGTGCAAGACCAAGAAGTGACATTTAATGTGTTCAAAGCCATGAAATTTCCTACGGATGAGGAAGAGTGTCTCCGGTTAGATGTGGTGGAAAAAGTGATGGATGACGAGTTTTTGAGGAAATTGACTAAGGATCCGTTGGAATCTGTTTTATTAGGGGAGGCTGACATGGATGACCCTGAGATGATGGAGTTTCTTCAAATTTTAGATACAGTGCTGAGAGTACACAAATTTCAGATTCCCTATGAACCTTTGGAACTTACTAACAAATCCTTAGAGCGCTTGAAGCCATCTCTTGAATTACCTCCTACTCTTGAACTTAAACCTTTACCGAGCCATCTGAGGTATACTTATTTGGGTGAATCATCTACTTTGCCTATTATTATTGCATCTGTACTTAACGAATTGCAGGAAAGTAAGTTGATTCGAAATCTCCGGGAATACAAATCAGCCATTGGTTGGACCATCGCAGACATAAAAGGAATTAGCCCATCATTCTGTATGCACAAGATCCTTTTGGAAGACGATGCCAAACCAACGATAGAGCAACAAAGGAGGCTGAACCCGATCATGAAAGAGGTGGTGAAAAAGGAAATTTTGAAGTGGCTTGATGCAGGTATCATTTATCCCATCTCCAATAGCAGTTGGGTGAGTCTAGTCCAGTGCGTGCCTAAAAAGGGTGGTATGACGGTTGTAGAAAACGAGAATAATGAATTGATACCGACAAGGACAGTGACCGGATGGAGGGTTTGTATGGACTACAGGAAATTAAACAAGGCAACCCGCAAGGATCACTTTCCTCTACCCTTCATTGATCAGATGTTAGATAGACTGGCTGGGCACGAGTACTATTGCTTGTTGGATGGCTACTCAGGTTATAATCAGATAGTGATTGCCCCTGAAGATCAGGAAAAGACTACATTCACGTGTCCCTATGGTACTTTTGCTTTTAGAAGGATGTCTTTAGGCTTATGTAATGCACCTGCGACGTTCCAAAGATGCATGATGGCTATTTTCTCAGATATGGTTGAACGCAACATGGAGGTATTCATGGACGATTTTTCAGTGTTTGGTGACACATTTGATAGTTGCTTGGAAAATCTGGTCCTGGTTTTGAAAAGATGCGTGGAGACCAATTTAGTGCTCAACTGGGAAAAATGCCACTTTATGGTGCAAGAGGGGATAATTCTTGGGCACAAGGTGTCATCAAACGGGTTAGAGGTAGATCGAGCCAAGCTGGAGACAATAGAAAATCTACCTCCACCAACCACAGTCAAGGGAATACGAAGTTTCTTAGGACACGCCGGATTTTATAGGATGTTCATAAAGGACTTTTCTAAAATCTCTAAGCCTTTATGTAGCCTATTGGAGAAAGATGTTCCCTTTAAGTTTGATGATGAGTGTCTTGCGGCTTTTGACTTGTTGAAAAGGAAATTGACCACAGCGCCAGTAATTGTAGCACCGAATTGCTCAAGGCCGTTTGAGTTGATGTGTGATGCTAGTGACTATGCTATTGGGGCTGTTTTGGGCCAACGAAAGGAAAAGATTTTTCACGCCATTTATTATGCTAGCAAAACATTGTCTGATGCCCAACTCAACTACACGACTACCGAGAAGGAGTTACTAGCAGTCGTGTATGCATTTGACAAATTCTGATCGTACTTAATTGGAACTAAAGTGGTGGTGTTCACTGACCATTCTGCCATAAGATATCTGATTTCGAAGAAGGATGCCAAGCCAAGGCTGATTCGATGGATACTTCTACTCCAGGAGTTCGACTTGGAAATCCGGGATAGGAAGGGGATGGAAAATCAAGTGGCAGATCATCTCTCGAGATTAGAAAATAATGACCACATTAAGGGAGACAAAACGGTGATCAATGAGTTCTTTCCGGATGAGCAGTTGTTTGTGATCCATTCACAAGTCCCATGGTATGCCAATTTTGTCAATTATTTAGTTAGCAACGTATTTCCTCCTGATTTGACCAGCCAACAAAAGAAAAAGTTTCTGCATGATGTAAAAAGGTACATGTGGGATGAGCCGTTCCTGTTCAAACATTGTGCCGATCAGATGATTAGACGGTGTGTGCCACAAAGTGAAATAGAGAGTATTTTACATCATTGTCATGATTCGCTATACGACGGTCATTATGGAGGCGAAAAGACAGCGGCCAAGGTGGTACAGGCAGGATTTTTCTGGCCAACGTTGTTTAAGGACGCCCACCACTTCGTGCAAAGATGTGACAGATGTCAAAGGGTGGGAAATATTTCCAAGCGTCATGAGATGCCTTTGAATGCCATTTTAGAAGTTGAAGTCTTCGACGTTTGGGGAATAGATTTTATGGGACCATTCCCATCGTCCTTTAACAACCTCTACATACTTTTGGCGGTCGATTATGTCTCTAAATGGGTGGAAGCAAGTGCGTTGCCGACTAATGATGCCAAGGTGGTTCTTAAATTTCTGCAGAAAAACATCTTCACACGTTTCGGCACCCCAAGAGCAATTATCAGCGATGAAGGGAGCCATTTTTGCAATAGGTATTTCACGGCTCTTTTAGCTAGGTATGGGGTAAACCACTGAATTACTACAGCTTACCATCCCCAAACCAGTGGTCAAGCAGTAGTTTCAAACAGAGAAGTGAAGAGAATTCTGGAGAAAATCGTCAATCCGAGTAGAAAAGATTGGTCAGCAAAATTGGATGATGCACTTTGGGCTTATCGGACAGCTTATAAGACGCCCATTGACATGTCACCGTACCAATTAGTCTATGGAAAGGCGTGTCACCTACCAGTTGAGCTTGAACACAAAGCATACTGGGCCATCAGAAAATTGAACTTTGATCTCGCGGCTGCTGGGGAAAAGAGGCTACTTCAGCTTAACAAACTCGATGAATTCCGGTTATAAGCATATGAGAGTTCAAAGCTTTACAAGGAAAAAGTCAAGAAGTGGCATGATCGGAAAATCATCGACAGGACGTTTGAGCCGGGACAAGCAGTGCTTCTATTCAATTCTAGACTGAAGTTATTTCCAGGGAAGCTCAAGTCTCGGTGGTCGGGTCCTTTCATCATCAAACAAGCATTCCCTCATGGCGCCGTTGAAGTTTTTGCAAACAATCCGGAAGAGTCGTTTAAAGTCAATGGTCAAAGATTAAAGCATTATTGGGGTGGTGGTGTTGATCGCCAGAAAACCTCAATCACTCTTGTCGATTGAAATTGAAACAGGGAGTAGTCAGGCTGAAAGACTTTAAATCAAGCGCTAGTTGGGAGGCAACCCAATTTTTAATTGCTTTTTAGTTAAAATTTTGTGATTTTTAGGACTCATTATTAGACTTAATTTTATTTTTATTTTGTAGTAATTAGATGCTTTGTTTCTTGGTTTTTATTGCTTACAGGTCATACATCAAGGTTTACACATGAAGAAATCATCAAGAAAGGCTTAACAGTGCAATTCCAGATTTTTAGGCCAGCGCGGCCGCGCCTAAATTGTGAAGGAAAGTAGCGCGACCGCGCCGCATCTCAGAGTTGGAAAAAAAAAATTCTGGTACACCAGCGCGGCCACGCCCAACTCAAGCCAAATTCCAGCGCGGCCGCGCCTCGATCGGATCCTAGGTTTCAAAACCCAGATTAAACCCGACCCATATCTGCCTTTTTAATTCCTTCTCCCGCTTGGACTCTTATTCTTCATAATCTCTCCTTTTCAAAACCGATTCCTCCCCTTTCTTCTCTTCCAAATCCGATTCAAAACTAAATCCAAATCATTACAAAATCATTCTTCAAATCAAATACTACACATTACAAACCCTAATTCTATTTCTCTTCATCTCCATTCTTTCTCTATACCAAAACCACACACAACCTATTCCTTCATACAAACCCCAAAACCCAACTCCTTCATTGTTCTCAGTGTTCTTCAAGGAGATTTTCAGTGCATCAAATTGGGAAAACAAGGAAATGCAAGTGGTTCTACCGTAGTAAGTGCATTGTGGCTTAGGGTTTGACATCGTATCAAGGTATTCGTTCTTCTTGTCAGATTTTAAACTTGTATTGCCTTGTATTGGGACCGTTGGTTGTGATTATACTGTGCATGCAAGTATATTGGATTGGTATTGCTTGAGTAAATCCTAGTGTAGTAGCTGTCAAGTTTGGGGGAGATTTTTCATTACTTTGTATTGGGACTGATTTGCTATGGCTTCTAAGAGACCACGAGGGGAATCTTCTAGTTCTCACGCACAGGCTGAGTCGGTGGACTTTGACAGGAGTCAGTTTGTATCTGCTGAGGCTGAGGATTTTTATCACAGGGTTTTGTTGGGAAAGACTTTTGTGTTGGAACGTGGGCTACAGCCTGATCCAGATTTAGATGGTCAGATGATGCGCATGATCCGAGCAAAGGGGTGGTTGTTGTTTGTGGAACCACCATTGTCAGCCCCGATTTCTGTTGTTCAAGAGTTTTATGCTAACGCGAAGATTACCAAGGACGGGACTACTTTTATGCGGGGTTGTCAGGTGCCATATGATAGCGAGAGTATCAACGCCATCTATCACTTGCCTTCTGTTCATCACTCTGATCCTGAAAGTTTTCACTCTACAAATTGGGACACTAAATTGGAGCTAATCAAGAATATTTTGTGCAAGCCTAGTACCGCATGGACAACAAAGCAAGGGACGGATCAGAAGCTTCACTTCCCTCACACTGCCTTAAGTCGTTATGGCAAGGCCTGGTACAGCTTTATTTGTGCCAATCTCATGCCAACCAGGCACCAAAACGATGTGACTAAGGCTCGGGCGATTTTGCTATATGGTATTGTGCAAGGGAAATCAATTAATGTGGGGTATGTTATCCATCAGTCTATTCGTTGATACCTTCAGGGTGGTACTTCGGGTGGTATCCCTCATGCGTCAGTAATTACACGTCTATGCTCGGCTGCGGGGGTGGAGTGGGCTGATAGTGAGCCTGTGCAACTACCGATGAACACGATTGACCATGCGACGATTGCTAAGTATAAGGTGTGGGAAGGAGCTCCTTTTCATGCCCGTGGAGCAGGATTTTTATTGGGAGACTACAGTGAGAGTGAGGAGGCTGCTGATCAGCCGGTGCCCGAACCTGAACAGCCAGCTCATATATCCTAGGCTCGTTTGGATCGCATGGAGAGGCGTATGACTCGGAGGATGGATGCTATACACTCAAGTATGACCGAGCTTCGTTTTTTCTCTACTCAACTTTCAGATAGTTGGGCGTTCAAGTTCAATTCCCAACGTTTAGTGCAGCCTCAACTTATCCGCCTCCGGACACACCTTCAGATGGGGAGGATGCAGATACTGCTACTTCGGATTAGGGGAGTTTTTCTTTCCTTTTCCTTTCCTTTTATTGTTTTATCCAATGAGGGCATTGTCTGTTTTAAGTTTGGGGGAGTTCTTTTAGGTTTTTGTTTAGCATGTTTGTTGGTTTTGTGCATCATATCTGTTAGTATGTTGGCATATCATTGTGATTATTGTGAATCTTGCATAGTTTAGTTTGGTTATGTTAGGTGCATTTAGTTTGTTAGCATGAATCCAATTGAATAGTTGGTATGATTTAGGCTCGGCCAATGATGAGATGGGTATTATTGTGTTAGCTTGGACAGTTTGAAAGTCGTTAGGGATAAAATAATTTTGTTCATGAGAGTAATTATGCTTGTCATAACTTGAGTTATTGGATAGCACGAACAAGTTGATTAATTTGACTGCTGGAGTTCAAAGGGTTGCATAACTGATTTTTACATGAGAATTTGATAAAACATTGTTAGGTAAGTCAACAAAGAAGGCTGAAATAGGGTAAAAGCTGAGTTTGGGGGTTTCTTTTAAGGCGTAAAAAAATAGGAAAAAAATAGGAAAAAAATACAATAAATGCGTTGATTAGTTGGGTTCTATGGCCTTTATCACTCGGGTAATTAGATCCTTAGGGGTGTCTTAACACCTAGTGCCCTAAAGCCGTCTGGTTTGGGAGTCACTGATTGAACGCTCGCTACATGGGTGATTCTGAAACGTCTAAGAGAACTTGACATTGCACAGTTAAGCATAAATACGAGATGGAGCGTAAAACGCACTCGTAGAAGAATAAAGTTGGGAATAAGTCTTGTTAGAACCTTCATGCTCGGTATTTGCTTGATTTTGGCTGGATTTGTTGTATTTGCTTGAATTAAAGTAAAAATAGAGTATTCTTGTTATAGAGTTGGTTATGTGGCTTTATTTTGAACTTTGGTCAGTTAACTTGATTAATGAACACACACGCACAATTTGGGTGATGATAGGTGTGTTGTTTGATTGGTTGAGATTATTAGTTCCTTTTGACTGGATTTATTGTTTCAAGCTAGTTGTTGATATCTCTGAGGCACACAGTTAACATTCATGCTGGTTATTGGTTGGATTCTTAGGCATGGTAGCTTTTAGTGCATTCATGGCATTGTGTTGCATTGTGTTAGCTATATTGCATTGCATTATGTTGCTTGGGGGCAAGCAATAGTTTAAGTTTGGGGGTATTTGATGAGTAGGTTTTATACCTACGAATCAGATGTCAATGAATGCGAATTATTGTTTATTTCCATGGTATATAGTTACTTTTCATGCATTTTTATGTGTTTTTGTAGGTTGCGCGTGTTGGGA
Source organism: Aralia elata (assembly GCA_034770075.1). Classification (NCBI taxonomy): domain Eukaryota; kingdom Viridiplantae; phylum Streptophyta; class Magnoliopsida; order Apiales; family Araliaceae; genus Aralia; species Aralia elata. The sequence goes on from CM068385.1 coordinate 68,891,324, forward strand.
TTGAGTTTAGCGAGAATTGGTGGGATTGCGCTATTGCAGTTGCTGAGTTGCTGATATTGCAGAGTAGCAGGGCAGCGCGGCCGCGCCCAAAATGAGCTAGGGTGCAGCGCGGCCGCGCCCAAAATGAGCTAGGGTGCAGCGCGGCCGCGCCCAAAATGAGCTAGGGTGCAGCGCGGCCGCGCCTGACTTCAGTCTTAGAAAAAAAATTTGCTGCCAGAGTAGCGCGGCCGCGCGCCTTTCAAGCTTAATCCAGGCGAGGCCGCGCCAGTTCGAGTGAGGGCAAATTTGACTTTTCAGATGTTTTAATTGGTTTTGATTTGAACTTGGATTTGAAACTTTGTAATTAATTAGGGGTTTTATCAGATACTATAAATAGATGTTTTCTAGTTGGTAATTGGGAGATCTACTATTAGAAAACCCTAGTTTTGAGCAATTTGAGAAGACTTGAAGCAAGTTGATAGCAAGGAGAAAGCAAGGAAGAGCAAGACAGAGATTGAAGGATTGCTTTCAGTGTTTCTTCTCTTTTCTTTCTACTCTAAACTTTTGATGTTATTAAACTTGTGGATGATGAATTCTAGTTTAGTTATGAACTAAATTTCTTTTAAGGCTATAATGGATCTTAATGCGTAGTCTTGAATAGCATGCTTCGTTGAATATTATGATTAGTTATTTTTGGATTGTCTATTATGGTTTGTGCTGAATTGCTTAATTATCTGGCCAGTAATTACTAGGATATTCTATATGAACTTGAAAGATGAAGTATAGAATTAGATCTGACCATAATAGCATGTGATTGTCTTTTGTTGTCGATGGAATTCATAATTTGTATTTAGGATAGAAATATACCTATTCACCGCATGTAATCAAATTAGGGAACCTGGACCTTAAATCCTTTTTAATTGTAATTCACATAGAAATATAGTGAATTAGTTATCTAGGGTGATTAACTTGAGTCTATCAATTGTGGATTTGAGTTGAGTTATTTATAAAACATTGAGAGATGGTTATAAATAGTGATGAGTTCCTGGTTAACAATCCAAAACAACTAGCATAATTCGAAGGGAAGTGTGTTGAGCAAGATAAAGCATTAAGTGAAGTTATAGTCTTAAGTCTTTAAAAATCTGTTTTCAAACTAGTGGTAGTAATTTAATTTAGAATTAATTAGTTAAACTCAAAACTTTCGAAATCAATTATTTGCTTACTAAAATTATTTTAATTTAAATTTGAAATTGTCATTATAGAATCAATTTTTCTCTGTGGGACGATACTCTACTTTCACTTTATTACTTGTGGACTGCGTATACTTGCGTATTTTGCTAGTATAGATTTAGGCAAACACATACTACTTTCAATCTCCCACTTGCACTAAAGCCAATCGTCATGGTATCTAATACCCTTCTTCTCTAAGTGACGATCATCCTGCTATTGGATAAAGCTTCAGTAAATGGATATGCAATGTTGTTCTTGAGAGTCCACTATCTCTATAGTGACTTCTGCTCTTTCAATGATTCCTCTAATCAAATGAAAGAGCCACAACACATGTTTGAATCCAAGATGAGACTTAGGAACTATTCCTAGTTCTATAATGAACTTTTCATCCAAACAATCAACTTGTAGCTTCATTTACAGCTATATACTTTGTCTTTGTCACTAAACCAACAACTCTTTACTGTTTGGAACTTTTCCAATTTCACTGCACCACCATTTGAGGTAACGATTTACTCTAAAGTGGATTTGTTATCGTTTTGGTCAGTCTGAAAAACTTGAGTCTGTTTAACCCTCTAGTTTTAATTCAGACCTACCATGAATCATGATCACATCTTCAATACCGGTTAAGTACTTAAAGATGTTTATCACTGTCTTACAGTGATCTTCTCCAGAATATTACTGATCAACATTAGGCCTTGTATATTCATTGCATACATGATAGTAATTCATGCGATCTCTTTTTTATTGAGGACAATTTAAAGAGATACACTCCATGTCTCATCATCATGAGACCTCTCTTGGAGTTTGCCATGCTAAACACCTTTAGCATCGAATGAATATGCATTTTTTGGGTTAAGCCGAGCATTCTTTTAAATCTATCTATATAGATTTATATCCCCAATTTATAGGATGCTCCTCCCAAGTTATTCATAGAGGAATGTTTAGACAATTTTATCTTTACTGATTGTAGCATTGGTATATTATTCCTTATCAGTAGTATATCAACATATAATACTAGGAATGTCACAGTGCTCCCACTGACCCTTTTGTACACACTAGGTTCATTCTCGTTTTTGATAAAATTAAACTCTTTTGATTGTCTCATCAAAACGAATGTTCCATCTTTGAGAAGCTTGCTTCAATCCATAAATGGATCATTGTAGCTTAAAACACGATTTGCTTCAACCTTTAAAACAAATTCCTCTAGTTGTATCATACATACATTCTCCTCAACTCTTCATTGAGGAAGGACGTCTCCACATCCATATTGCCAGATTTCATAATAAGCTACAATCACAAGCAAAATCCAAATGGACTTGAGCATTATCCGGTAATAAGGTTTTACCACAGTCAACTCCTTGACTTTATTTGAAACCTTTTAAACAGGTCTGGTCTTATAGGTCTCTACCTTGCAATTTGCCCTAGTCTTTCTATTAAAGACCCATATATACCCTTTAGGCACTATGCCTTTCGGTGGAGTAACCAGAGTCTATATTTGGTTCTCATACATGGAGTTCATTTCGGATTGCATGGCCATCTGTCATTTCTCTAAGTGTCTACTACTCATAGCCTCATCGTATATAACTACATCATCATCCTTTATGATGTGTATCTCATCATCATCCTCTATAATGAATCCATACCTTCTAGGTATCTTCGGTACTCTTCCAGATTTACGATTCGGTTGTGGTACAATAGGTCTATCTACAGGTCCCTCGATTTGACTTAAAGTGCTTTTTGGTTCTTGAACTCCTTCAAGATCTATTACCCTCCCACTAGCTCCTTCAATGATAAACACCTTTATCCAAGAAGGCAACGTGTAGGATTATAGCAATAATCCCCTAAACCTTTTTAGGATATCCCACAAATATGCACTTATCAGATTTTGTCCTAAGCTTATCCTTTTGAAACCTTTTCACATAAGCTGGACAACCCCTTATCTTAACATACTTAAGACTAGGAATCCTCCATATCCATAACTTTTATAGAGTCTTGGGGCCGGATTTTGAGGTTACCTTATTTTGCATATATGCAGCCGTTTCTAGGGCATAACCCCAGATGGATATTGGAATGTCGGTAAAAATTATTATGGATCGCACCATGTCCAACAAGGTACGATTTCTCTTTTAAGATACACCAATCAATTATTGCGCATCATGAAGCGTCCATTATGAGAAAATACCATTTTAAGATGATCTAGAAACTCATTGTACAAGTATTCCTTCCTTGATCTGATCAAAGAATCTTAATACTTTGTTAATTTGTTTCACATCTGAATTCTTTGAACCTTTCAAATGATTCAGACTTGTATTTCATGAAATACACAAATTCAACTCTTTGAATGATCATCTCCTTTTCTTTTACTAGTTTGTTCAATTTGTAAAATTATTTTCATGTAAGTCAAGTATACAAAGTCCATCAAGTAATCTTCCAGTTTCAAACAAAACATTATCATTATAAATAGAATAACAATTGTTCTTAAATATAATACCAGAACTTTCCTTGTCTAACAACGAAAGTAATAATGTTTCTAAAGAGAACTGGAACATAATAACAACTTATTAACTTCATAGACTTGCCCGCAGGCAACGCTAAACTATAAGTTCCTACGGCTAATATAGCAACCATTGCTCCATTCTCCACACGTAAGATTACTTACTCTTTGTTTAGCTTTTTACTTATGCTTAGTCTCTGCATTGAATTGCATACGAGAAAACTACAGTCGGTATCCAATACCCAAGTAGAACCTTGACTTACAGAAAAATTTATTTCAATCATGAACCAACCTATATCTGTAACCAAAGCTTCACTAAGCTTGTTCTGGTTAGCCTCTGCAGGATGCTCCTTACAGTTTCCTTTCCAGTGTCTAGGCTTATTGCAGTGGAAGTAAACTCCTTTTGTAACGACCGTGAATTTTGTATGGCTTTGTAGTATAAGCTTATGTATATTATTTAATAAAAAGAATTTTTATTAATATTATTCTATGTGATGTGATTAAAGGTTATGTAATAACCTAAATTATGTGTTTGCAATATTTATAAGTGTTGTTACTTAGTGGTATGAATAAATGATTTCGGAGAAATATCGCTAAAATTCTATTCGCGGGTTACTATTCGCGTGGGCACTATTCGCCCCAAAAATGTCTTTTTCGTTTATTTTGAATTTTCTAATTTTCATAATGTGAATGTGGAGGATTAATAATCCAAGTGTTGGATTTTATTTTTGCCAAATTAGAATTTAATTAGAAGCCCCAAATTACTTAAGGGTGGCCCAAACCCATGATTCATGACCCGCGACCCGACCCATGACCCAACCCATGGCCCATGAGGGAAATGGGTTAAATCATCAGCTGCAATTGAATGAAGAAGAAGAACACGGGAAGAGAGGAATGTGAGGAGAAGGAACAAGGGGAATAAGAACATCTTGGGAGAAGCCAATTCTTGCATTTGGGAGAGCAAAAGAGAGCATGGAACAATTAGGGAGAAGAGAGGGGGAGTCCCCGAACATGGGGAGAGCAAAAGCTCAATCACCCATTAATGGGGAGCTGCAACGGAAGGCATGCTCATTCACCTCTACCTCCAAGAAACTCAGCTCACTCCTTCTATATATACTCCTCCCTTGACATTCATCCATTCCTTTGATTGTTGCTAAGTTAGAAAGTTGAAATTGAGTGAGTGTAAGAATTGAGTGGGTACGAGTGAATTGAAGAAGGAGAGGAGAGGAACTTGTAGCTGTAATCAATCCCTTTTTCATCGTAGAAGTTGCTTCAAGAGGTTAGTGTTATGGAACCTAGCTTAATTCCATGGTTGTTTCAATTTTCAGTTTGATATTGCTTGCTTTGTGAGAGTATATGTTGCTGAAATTGTTTAGTTAGTTCATGAATTCATATGAATGTTGTTAACTCTTTAAAAGACTTATTAATAATCAATGAAAGTGGAACAATGATTGATAATCAAAGCCTATGCATAAGGAGCAAGAATGGACTGTTGGACATATATGGACTGATTTGGACAATTATTATACTTTGATGAAAATGTAGTATATGGTTGGTTGTATGCTTGGTTGTGTATGACCATTATGTGTTATGAAGTTGTGGGTAATGATTTCAATTGGAAATCTGGGCTAGAACTCAGTTAAAACTTACTCCTATATGAGTTTTAAACTTATGCCCACCAACCATTTGATTTAATGTTTAAGAGAACGATTTCTCTAAAGATCATGAGAACTGGTTATGATTAATTGTTGAAATGATGTTATAATGCATGGTTGAGTAAAAGAAACATTTTTTTAAGTCATGTGTATTAGTTGTATAAGGGTTATGAAGCAAAGAGGGAGAAACCAAATGTTGTTGTTAAGTTTCTGCATAAGCAAGAAACCTTAAACTCCCTGTATCCGGAGTGGCGCGGCCACGCTACTCCCAAGCTTAAAACCAGCGCGGTCGCGCCGGTCTGCAGGAATGAAATGTTATGCTGCTTTGTTTTCTTGATTCAATGCGTGTTTGCATAGACCTAGCATGTTGTAAATACCCCAAAACATATGTATGTTATGTTAGTATAATGTTAGAATGACTCCAAGCATCTAGAGGTTGGTTAGAGTAAGGAATAAACCAGAAATTAGCTACAGGAGGACTAGCGCGGCCGCGCTACTCCCAGGCCAAAAAGCAGTGCGGCCGCGCCGTACTGCAGAGTCGCCAAGTTGTTTCTTTTGAGAACTGAAGCTTGAGGCAAGTGTATATGAGCCTCTTAAGCAGTAATACATGAAGCATGCTATTAATTAGTTAGCCAAGCATGAAACGACTTAGTCCCGTGAGATTTGCTTAATAAAATGAATAGCTTAGTTGCATTTTTCGTTTGGCTTTCAGGGGGCGCTGCCCCCTACTCCCCCGCCAGCTCATCGGCGAGTTGGGCAGCCGCTCGCTCACCGGGGAGCGAGACCCCCGTTTGGGTAGTCGTAGTGGCAATCAATGTTTTGAACCAAGGAAAACCTTTTGCATAGCATTAGAGTATTGTGTTAGTCTATATTTGGCATCAATTGTGTGTCTAATTAGTATGTGGCTATGTACTTAATGTGTAGTTTAATTGTGAAGGCGATTAACGTCAAATAGTAGCAGCGCATAAGGAAAGTTCTTCTTTAACCCTTGTCCAAACCTTGTGTTGGGCAAGTTCTCTAACTTCATTCATTTTCGGTATTGAATGCAAGTTTCGTATCTTATACAAAAGACGTATATTGAGCAAGTTTTCTAATCCTTGTCTAGTCCTCGTTCTAGGGGAGCCTATCAACTTCATTCGATTATATTCTTACGGATGTTATTTAATGTTCAAAGTTCATATTTACGCAATACATATATTATTGTGTGAATTCCATACTTATGCGAATCTTTCATATTTTCACAAGCATTCTAGATATGATATTGACATAAACTGTTAAAGCTTTTAAGTTTACATTATGCATGAACTGTTTACGAAGAGTGTCAATGCCATTTGATCCGGCTAGACTAATGTCCATGATTTAGAAAGCTATCCAAACCAATTATTTTGGCGCGGACTCTTTGCAGAGATGAACAACCCTCATAGTAGGAAAAAATATATTTTTAGTCGGGGAACCGACACGCGCATAAGTAGAACGTTTGAGGCTTATGCATAACGCCGGGTATTTTAGGTTGATCACCTATTGTACCTTTATTTGTTGTTTTGGAGTTAATAGTGTAATACTGTTAATTCTAATGAAAGGTAAGTGCCATGGTGGCCACTCAGTGATTCCTGCAATTGAAATCCTTGAATTCGTTTGATATCCATCCAGTCCATAGTGACTCATCAGTAATAACAGAGATTTGTATTAAAACTTGAGAAATCTTACTTTTGAGCATGCATTATCATTGTTGTTATACTTGTTGGGCAAATTTATTGCTCACCCTTACTTTTCTTAAAATATTTCAGTGGTTACCCCTAGAGGCGAGAGCTCGGGAAAGGATAAAAGCAAGGGCAAAGCTACAGATTAGCTTTGTCCTACTATGTTATGATTTATGTTGTGTATTAAGACTCGTTTAGAGATTATATATTAAGTTATGTCATGTATTCAGACTTATGTATCAGTCATTGTGTAATATGTTATGTCAGGTATTCGTTTTGGTATCGAGACTTGGGACGAGAGTATTTATGTTATATCAATGTAAATATTTCTATTATTCCGCAATTAGTTGTTAATAGTATGTGTATGAGTTGCATAGTGATGCACCGGATTTGAGGTTAAAGTAACCCGAATTTGGGGGCGTCACACCTTTGCTATCCGCATCAGTTTTGTTCTTATTATCCTTTGTTTTTGCTTTCGCTTATATCTTCTTTGAATTTTTCTTCTTTTCAAAAGATCATTTGGCCCCTACCAGTAAGACTTGTCTTTCTTGGTTGAAAAATGACTCTCTATAGTTTTCAACATGTTTAAGCAACTCAGGCAGGCTGACATATAGCTTATTCATGTGGAAATTCATAATAAATTGTGAGAAAGTGTCCGGAAGTGATTGCAAGATCAAATCTTGGGTCAACTCTCCATCCATGACAAAACCCTGTTGTCCTAATTGTTCAATCGAATTGATCATTTTAAGGATATGTGTCTGTACTGTAGTGCCATTGGTCATTCTAGATCGGAAGAGATCCTTAGATATCTTATATCTAGTAGTCCTACTTTCTTTACCATCCAACTCCTTGAAGGTGCAGGAGTATAATTGGAGCATCCATAGTTTCATGCTGATGCTGAAGCTCGTTATTCATGGATGCGAGCATGATGCATTGAGCCAACTGTGCATCATTTTGCCACTTTCTAAAAGTAGCAATCTCTTCCTCAGAGGCATTGTCTACAACCATTGCAGGGATAGGCGCATTAAGGATATAAGATAGCTTTTCAGCCTTGAGAACTATTCTCAGATTCCTTAACCAGTCCGTGTAATTCGGTCCGGTTAATTAGCATCTAATATGCTCCGCAGTGATAGTAATTTAGACATTGTAAAATTCTATAAATGAATTAACAATATTTTAGCATACATTCATTTTATTAATTAATTACCAAAATAAATTAGGTCTTGATTTAAATTGGCATCTCCCATTATTTTTCATCAAACTATATTACCCTCAATATATAGTTCGGCAAATCTAATTAAAGATTTGCTAGTGAGAATAAGGATCCCATTTTAAATGTATATAGCCTTGTGGTGACACAACAAACGATATATAAATAAATAGGTAGACAACTATTGTCAATTACATCACTATGTAACTCCTTGTATTTTTCCTCTTAGATTATTTTGATCAAGTGGTGACACATCCGAATCAAAATTATCCAAGTTAAGTCCAACCTAGCACTTCTATATATTTGAAGAGAAAAATACCGTCTTTGTGGTGACACAACAAAACAGTAATATTCAATTCCTTAATAAGCATCAAATGTGATAAGGCAACATCTTAAATATTTAATACTTGCCTTGTGGTGACACAACAAACTCATATTAAATATTTAATACTCTATCGCTTTACCATGCTAGAAGGCGACGTTCGATATTCCAAATATCTTTGAACGTTTAGGACTTAATATGATTTCTTCGAGGGGTTTGTTATTATTTGTCTCATCTTGTTTAGCGCGCATGCACATATATATATATATAAAATACACGACATATTATTTAACATGCGAAGCATGTTGTATAATATATAATATATATATAGTAAACATGCACATATTGAATACTATATTCTACCCGGATTGATTATGGACTTTTATTCTAGTTTGGTTCACTAGAACCACTAAGTGAACCAAGAGGTCAAACCTAAGTTGCAAGAATTAAATTTAAATATAACTATTACATTTAAATCCCAGGCTCCATTACAAACGGGTCTTCAAGCGCTCCTTGCTCCTTTGTCTCCAATTCTTCAAAATTAATTCTAACTAGTCCTATTACATAAACTATTTACAATGAATAGAAACCTTGATCAGCAGTCAAGGGGAAGTACATAGAAGGAAGATATAATTTACATCAAGAAAAACTAGAGAAGACGAGGTACGCAGACCCCATTTATAAAAACTCATTCATTCAAGCATCCTCTAAAATAAATCTAATCACATATTGGTCAATAGTCCATAATCAATCCCTATTTATTATCATACATATCTTCATATGCATCAATAAATAACATTCATCTCATGAATAATAAAACCATTCCATATATGCATTGATATCATTTAATGGGCAATATTAGTTAGTATAAAATTCAATTTCAACTCCAATTAGTTATCATGGAATCCAATTCCAACTCTAATTAGTTATCATGAAATCCAATTCCAATTAAAATAAACTTCTTTATTTTAATCATATTCCAAATCAAAATAAACTCTTTTATTTTAATTTATCCAATTTCGAATAAAAATAAACTCCTTTATTTTTAATCAAATTCCAAATCAAAATAAACTCCTTTATTTTAATTTACAAAAATAAAAAATAATAATAAAATGAGGTCAACCCTTGATCATAAACCTTTAAAAGAAATAATCAAACAAGTCTTTAAGTCAAACTTCAAACCCAGAATTATATAGTTTAAATATTAAACATTCTGATTCATAATCAAAAGTGATTCTGGTGTAGTGGTACGGCTTCCAACTTATGACCAATAGGTCAAGGGTTCAAAACCTTCTACCTCCAAATTAATCATTTTATTTTTAAAGGTTGACCAGTCAGCGCCACGTCAGCAGTCAACAGTTGACCAGTCAGCGCCACGTCAGCAGTTAATAGTTGACCAGTCAGCGCCACGTCAGCAGCCTGTGCCACATCAGCAGTCAGTGCCACGTCATCAGTTAACCAGTCAACGTTTGACCGTTGACTTTGACTAACGTTTTTTTTTTTAAAAAAATAAAAATTTTAAATAAAAAAAATAAAATAATTTTACACAAACAGTTATGCCCAATTAAATTGTTCTAAACACATATAAATGTATATACAGAATCAAAACAATTAAAAATTCGCATAAAGTTTGGCTCTTGATACCACTGTTAGGTTTGTATAATACGAACATGCAATCAAATTACATAAATAAAGCGGAAGCGCGATAAAATCATATTTTAAAATTTTATACAAACCATCACCGTGATCTTTCTTTATGCACAATTATTAATTAAACGAAAGAGATGGAGAATAAGAATTTTATACCCTTGTAGAATTCTAGCATCCTCAGGTACAAGTTCAACTCCAATTCCTTCGCGTTCTCCTTGAATTCCACCGATTAAATTCCTTCCTTTGATCAATGTTAGCCACCCAAGTGTTTGGCCTCTAGAGGTGATCCACCAAGGAATAATATCTATTCAAGAAGTTGGGTGTTGGCAAAACCCTAATTTCTATCTCTATAGAAATTGCAAGTACTCTCCACAATTCTTATGCAAGAATGTGTAACCCTAATCTATGATAAGACTCCTCTTATTTATAGATGTAGGAATAACCCTTCCCTAAACTATTTAGGATTAGGGTTTCTTTTATAATTAAACTCCTTTAATTATACTTCTAATCTAATTAGGAATTCATGAGAGAGTACTTCTATTAATTAATTCTCAATCCCTATTACGAATTAAATAATAGTAATAGTAATAATAATAATAATAATAAGACTCCTCTTATTAATTTATATTTAATATTTCCAAAATATTAAATAATAAATATTAAGTTATTTAATTTATTATATCTCCATAGACTAAATTAAATACACTTAACTTATTATTACAATTATGTCATTTACTTCTTAAATAAATATTTTTCTTTTGCGGTGTGACCCTTTAGGTTCTCCATATTAAACCGGTTGTGAATAAATCAATTAGAATAATTTTAATATTATTTAAATAAATAAGTTAAACTATTTAATTTATTTAATTAAATAATATTTATTCTACAATAAGGGTAAGCCCCCTTAGCGATCAACGACTTTCTAGATAATATAGATTTCAACATTAATCACAAAAGAACCTTTCAGTGAATAGTTACCATACAATGTCCCAATTAAATATAAGACATGGAATTACTGTCAAGTCTTACTTTATTTAATTATATGTATTTTGATTCCCAAATGCACAACTCTAAATAATGCAAATTAGAAACTCCTTTCTAATTTCATTCTGCCTTGGCCAAGGACTACTGAGTTGTCATTTATCGAATCACATAGGACATTCACATCTTTTACTAGATGTGGTAGATTCTTTGATGATCATTCACCTATCTCCATGTACAACTTATTATACCCAATCATACCCTATGATATACCCTAAAGGTCTTAAGGGATATGTCAAAGTATAACTCATCATACATAAGATACTATGATGATCTCAAGTCCAATGATGACTTGTACTACTATCACTAGAGGAATTCCTATTGACAGGCGAGTAAAACTCCATTAGGTATTCCTTAGCGAGTCACGTTCACTGAACTTATTCTCCAATAAGCACCTACATACTTGCTTTAGTGTCTCCACACAAATGATTATGAGATCAATCATCCTCTTCCTAAGAGCAAGCAACGTATGTACTAATCTATCCGGATTCAGTAATCCCCTTTTTAGTAATCCAACGATTAGGAAAGATTTTAGTTTGTGAGCTATCTAGAATTTAGATCTCATTGGCATGATCACCATCATGATTCTAAAAGCATTGCTCAAAACTATGGGTTTATCACATTTTAAATAACACAACATCATGTAGATAATGAAAATGTCTTTAATAAACGAATAAGATTATAAAGTATATGCTACATCATATCAAATATGATTGGCTTGTGTGCATACTACTTTCATCTTCTTAGTTCAAATCTTTCATTCATTTGTGTAATTTTGATAATGTTGAACAGTATGACTGTGTTAATTAGTTCTATAGTTATGAACTAATTACATTTCTAGGATTGCAATGTAACCTAATGATTAGCTTAATATGATTTTCTCTCATATTTATATAATGAATCATGTTCTGAATGGATTGTTGTATTTCATGCTTATGTATCAATTGCTTGAGATAGGAATTAATTTAGGTATTAATTGATATTGGAAAATTGATGTTATACCTTTCCTTAAGTACAACAACACTTGTTATGACCATGGCCCAAGGGAATGAGTGCATAAATTGCATGATATAATAGGAATATGTCTGTTTGTCTTGTGTAACCATTGAGATTAATATTAATGACCCTTAGTCTAGTTATTTTCACCACAGGAATATTGTCATTTATCTAGCTAAGGGATATGCATTTGACCATCGGAAGAGGCTTATATATACCTTGTGTTCTTGGTTGACCATTCTTGTGATTTGTTAGTTAAATGGAGAGTTAGGATTATTAGGTGAGGCATTAGGGGAGTTGTAATCCTAGCTTATCATCTTTGTTATAACTCGTTTCCCTATTTCACTGCATTTACCTTATAGTTTAAAACACACAACTCTTATTCAATTGTTTAGATAAGATAATAGAGACACATTTTAATACTTGAGCGAATATTTAGTACTTTGTCCTCGTGGGTTCGACACTCCACTTTATCTATACTACTTGTTAGATTGCGTATACTTGCGCGAGTTTATAGGTTATGAAAACCACCAACATCTATCCTAAATACTATCAAATTATCTATTTTTAAGGATAATAAATAAGACACACGTCACATAATCTCATAAATTACCCATAGAATATCCAACTTTCACATGAACTCATAACTAGGTCTCAACACTATACTCTATTTCTCAATTTCATATAGGTTACCAAGGTAATTACGGGCCAAACAATTAATCCATAAGCATAGTTTATGATATCCAATTCATAAGAGACTAACTAATATTCAAAGAGAGAGTATTCAATACAAACTATAAGTTGGGTTCCATTGGAATCTTAGAAAATAAAGATTAGTTCATGATAGCCCTAAATAACATCATATTCAATTTACATAATATGGCTTTGGAATTACAAAATAAGAATGAAATGCTAGAAAATAGAATGATAAAACCCTTTTTAGATTAGTTCCCGATTTGCTTGCTTGGTAGCATCTTCTTTCCTAGCTTTTCTTCCCCAACTTGCAATCCTTAGCTTCTTGGTGATGTTATGGTGGTTCTTCCTTCTCTCTAGTTTTTCTCCATGATAGTTTCAATGATAGATTCCATAATCTGATTTGCACTCCTTATATGTTGAATAATCTGACCATTCTTCCTCTTCATGTCTCATTCAAGCTCCTGAAATTCCTCCCAAGCCATCCCACTATGACAGAACAAGACAAAGCCAGCCGCTGATGAAATCCGATGAGCCCGCCCCGGTGCCAGTTTAGGCCTGGGGAGCTCGCCCCGGCGCGGACCAAAAGGGAGCTCGCCCCGGTGCCAAATTAAGCTGCAATCTCGCGCCCCAGCGCGGGCCAATTTTGCAGAATTATGAAAATGCCACTAAAGCCCAAAAATTCCAGAAATGTCCACCTGAAGCCGCCTCCTACAAAACCAATGCAATAACAAGTAAAATAATACTAAAAATATTTAACGATAACAAAGAATTGAGCCTAAAAGATATTAAATTCGTAGGTATAAAACTCACTCATCAGTACTTAATGAAATAAAAATTCAATTTTGCTCAAAAGATGTTTTCATTAATTGCAAATATTTGTACATTTGATAAGTATTTACATTAGGAGCATAAGATGTGAATGTAAAGCCCCCAAATCTGGGTTCCTTGAACCTCGGACCTGGTGCATCACGGTACTACACATCATCTCAATAATTATAACCTTTATTCATAACATAATGAATACAACCTCGTTTTGATACCAATTAACACATTAACTACTTCTATTCTAGAATCCGTAACCTTTACAATCTGTTATTACATTGTAGATCTTTATGATCTGATTAATACATCTCAAGTTATAAATAATATGTTTCACTCTGTTATATTGATTGTAATATCCGAGAATTTTCAAACGTCATTATTAATTAAATATAAATTTTAATTTTAATGAGTTAGCTTTGTATGCTCATTTAGAATATTGTGTGATTAATTGGTTATGTGAGTATGTGATTACGCGTAATTGCTAGAATTAATTAAAGGGAGTCACTAATGGGTTAATTAAATTAGTAGACTAGCCCTAAGGTTTAATATCAAAAGAATTGATAAAGTTGTCTATTATTTAAATATTCAATATATTTGAATATGGTAGAGGAATTTAAATTTCCTTAATTAATTAATATAATTATTAATTAATACGTGCAATATTGATATTATTATGTAGTAGTTTATGTTAGGTTTGTATATAACGCAAGCATGCAATCAAATTACACAAATAAAGCGGAAGCGTGATAAATCGGATTTTCAAATTTTCATACAAACCATCACCATGATCTTTCCTTGTGTTCAATTATCAATTAACGAAAGAGATAGAGATTAAGAAATTATACCCTCGTAGAACCGTGCTTCCTTGGGTACAAGTTCACCTTCAATTCCTTCGCGTTCTCCTTGAATTCCACCGATGAGATTCCTCCCTTTGATCAACGTTAACCACCCAAGCGTTTGGCCTCTAGAGGTGATCCATCAAGGAAGAATAGTTATTCAAGAAGATGGGTGTTGGCAAAACCCTAGTTTTTATCTCTATAGAAATTGCAAGTACTCTCCACAATCTAATACAAGGGTGTGTAACCCTAATCTATGATAAGACTCCTCTTATTTATAGATGTAGGAATAACCCCTTCCCTAAACTATTTAGGATTAGGGTTTCTATTATAATTAAACTCCTTTAATTAATTATGCTCCTAATCCAATTAGGAATTCGTGAGAGAGTACTTCTATTAATTAATTCTCAATCTCTATTAGGAATTAAATAATAGTAATAGTAATAATAATAATAAGACTCCTCTTATTAATTTATATTTAATATTTCCAAAATATTAAATAATAAATATTAAGGTATTTAATTTATTCTATCTCCATAGATTAAATTAAATACACTTAACTTATTATTACAATTATGTCATTTACTTCTTAAATAAATATTTTTCTTTTGCGGTGTGACCCTTTAGGTTCTCCATATTAAACCGGTTGTGAATAAATCAATTAGAACAATTCTAATCTTATTTAAATAAATAAATTAAACTATTTAATTCATTTAAATAAATAATATTTATTCTACAATAAGGGTAAGCCCCCTTAGCGATCAACGACTTTCCAGATAATATAGATTTCAACATTAATCACAAAAAACCTTTCAGTGAATAGTTACCGTACAATTCAATCCTTCTACCATACAATGTCCCAATTAAATATAAGACATGGAATTACTGTCAAGTCTTATTTTATTTAATTATATGTATTTCGATTCCCAAATGCACAACTCTAAATAATGCAAATTAGAAACTCCTTTCTAATTCCATTCTGCCTTGGCCAAGGACTACTGAGTTGTCATTTATCGAATAACATAGGACATTCACATCTTTTACTAGACGTGGTAGATTCTTCGTTGATCATTCACTTATCTCCATGCACAACTTATTATATCCAATCATACCCTTTGATATACCCCAAAGGTCTTAAGGGACATGTCAAAGTATAACTCATCATACACAAGATACTATGATGATCTCAAGTCCAAGGATCACTTGTACTACTATCACTAGAGGAATTCCTATTGACAGACGAGTAAAACTCCATTAGGTATTCCTTAGCGAGCCACATTCAGTGTACTTATTCTCCAATAAGCACCTACATACTTGCTTTAGTGTCTCCACACAAATGATTATGAGACCAATCATCCTCTTTCTAAGATCAAGCAACATATGTACTAATATATCCGGATTCACTAATCCCCTTTTTAGTAATCCAACGATTAGGAACGATTTTAGTTTGTGAGCTATCTAGAATTTAGATCTCATTAGCATGATCACCATCATGATTCTAAAAGCATTGCTCAAAACTATGGGTTTATCACATTTAATATAACAGCACTATGTAGATAATGTAAAATGCCTTTAAGAAAATCAATTCTTTTATTAATAAATGAATAAGATTACAAAGTATATGCTACATCATATCAAATATGATTGGCTTGTGTGTATACTACTTTCAATCTCCCACTTGCACTAAAGCCAATCGCCATGGTATCTAATACCCATCTTCTCTAAGTGAAGATCAAACTACTGTTGTGTTAAAGCTTTAGTAAATGGATCTGCAATGTTGTCTTAAGAGTCCACACGCTCCAGGGTGACATCTCCTCTTTCAATGATCTCTCTAATTAAATGAAACCGCCGCAACACGTGTTTGGATTTCTGATGAGACCTGCGCAACAGCTCCGGTGTTGTCACAGAATAAAGGTACAACTCCTCTAATGCTAGGAACCACTCCAAGTTCAGTTATGAACTTCTTCATCCAAACAGCTTCCTTTGCAGCATAACTTGCAGCTATGTACTCTGCCTCTGTCACTGAATTAGCAACTGTTTGCTGCTTGGAACTCTTCCAACTCACTGCGCCACCGCTTAAGGTAAACACATACCCTGAAACGGATTTACTGTCATCTTGGTCCGTTTGAAAACTTGAGTCTGTATAGCCCTCTAGTTTCAATTCAGACCCACCGTAGACAAGAAATACATCCTTAGTTCTTCTCAAGTACTTTAGGATATTTTTCACTGCCTTCCAGTGCTCTTGTCCTGGATTCGATTGATATCTGCTTGTTACACTAAGTGCATGAGTGACATCTGGTCTAGTACATATCATACCGTACATGATAGATCCTATTGCTGAAGCATAAGGAATCTTACTCATACAGTCTCTCTCCTCAAGAGTCTTTGGGGCCTGTTTCTTGGAGAGATGTATTCCATGGCTCATCGGCATGAGACCTCTCTTGGAATTTTCCATGCTAAACCTCTTTAGCATCGAGTCAATGTACTTTGCTTGGGTTAAGCTAAGCATCCTTTTAGATCTATCTCTATAAATCTTTATCCTCAAAATATAGGATGTCTCACCCAAGTCCTTCATGGAGAAGTGTTTAGATAACCAAATTTTGATCGATTGTAGCATAGGAACATCATTCCCTATCAGTAATATATCATCAATATATAATACAAGGAATGAAACAGCGCTCCCATTAACCTTCTTGTACACACAAGGTTCATCCTCATTTTTGATAAAATCAAACCTTTTGATTATCTCATCAAAATGGATGTTCCATCTTTGAGAAGCTTGCTTCAATCCATAAATGGATCGTTGTGGCTTACAGACTTGGTTTGTTCCAACCGTTGAAATAAAACCCTCTGGCTGTATCATATATACATTCTCCTCAAGCTCTCCATTGAGGAAGGCCATTTTCACGTCCATTTGCCAGATTTCGTGGTCATAATAAGCTGTAATTGCAAGCAAAATCTGAATGGACTTGAGCATAGTTACTGGTGAGAAGGTTTCATCATAGTCAACTCCTTGTCTTTGTTTGAAACCTTTTGCAACCAGTCGGGCCTTATAGGTCTCTACCTTGCCATCTGCTCCAGTCTTTCTCTTAAAGACCCATTTGCACCCAATAGGCTTAATACCCTCAGGTGGTGAAACCAAAGTCCATACTTGGTTTTCATACATAGAGTCCATCTCGGATTTCATGGCTTCTAGCCATTTCTCTGAGTCTTCACTACTCATAGCCTCTTCGTAAGTCAATGGATCATTATCATCTATGATGCGTACCTCATCATCATCCTCTATGATGAATCCATACCTTTCAGGTATCTTCAGTACTCTTCCATATTTACGAATAGGTTGTGGTACAGTAGGTTCTTCTACTTGGTTAGGTACCTGACTTTGATCCGTAGTATTCTGTGGTTCTTGAACTTCTTCAAGATATATCTTACTCCCACTGACCCCTTCAAGGATAAACTCCTTTTCCAAGAAGGCAGCGTGTTTCGCTACAAACACCTTTTGATCAGTAGGATGATAGAAATAATACCCTACAGTTTCTTTAGGGTAACCCACAAATCTACACTTGTCGGATCTAGTCTTTAGCTTATCTTGCTCAAACTTTTTGACATAAACTGGAGAACCCCAAGTCTTAACATACTTAAGATTTGGTTTCCTCCCTGTCCATAACTCATATGGAGTCTTTGGGACGGATTTGGTAGGTACTTTGTTAAGTAGATATGCAGCCGTTTCTAAGGCATAACCCCAGAAGGATACTGGAAGGTCGGTAAAACTCATCATGGAACGAACCATGTCCAACAATGTTCGATTTCTCCTTTCAGATACACCATTCAACTGTGGCGTTCCTGGTGGAGTCCATTGTGAGATTATACCATTTTCGTTGAGACAATTGAGAAACTCATTGGTCAAGTATTCCCCTCCTCGATCCGATTGAAGAATCTTAATACTCTTACCAGTTTGCTTCTCTACTTCCCTTCTGAATTCTTTGAACTTTTCAAATGATTCAGATTTGTATTTCATTAAATACACATATCCAAATCTAGAATGATCATCAGTGAAAGTAGTAAAATAAGAATACCCTCCTCGTGCATTCGTTGTCATAGGTCCACATACGTCTGTGTGTACCAACGCTAACAACTCTGTAACTCTTTCTCCTTTTACACTAAAAGGAGATTTAGTCATCTTACCCATGAGACAAGATTCACAAGTTGGATATGATTCGTAATCAGATAGCTCTAAAAGCTTATCTTTATGCAACTTGGTTAATCTTGTTTCATTGATATGACCGAGTCTACAGTACCACATAAAGGTATATTTAACATCATCTCTTTTTCTTTCTTAGTTTGTTCAATTTGAAGTATATTTTCATGCAAGTCAAGTATGTAAAGTCCATTCAGTAGGTTCCCAAAACCATATAAAATATTTTTATTATAAATAGAACATCTGTTGTTCTTTATTATAATATCAAAACCATCCATATCTAATACAAAAATTGAAATAATGTTTCTAATGAGTCTCGGAACATAATAACAATTATTTAAACTAATGAACTTGCCCGAAGGCAGTGCTAAACAATAAGTCCCTACAGCTAATGCAGCAACCTTTGGTCCTGTTCCCACTCGTAGGACAACTTCATCCTTGTTCAGCTTTCTACTTCTGCTTAGTCCCTGTATATTATTACATATGTGAGAACTACAGCCGGTATCCAATACCCAAGTAGAATTTTGACTTTTAGAAAAATTAATTTCAATCATGAACAAACCTAGATCGAAAGTCGAAGCTTCTCCAATCTTCTTCTGGTTCGCAAGATACTCCTTGCAGTTCCTCTTCCAGTGTCCCAGCTTATTGCAATGGTAGCAAATTCCTTTGCTATCTGGATCAGGTTTCTTTTTATCCTTTCTCTTCGCCTTGCCCTTAGCCTTCTTGTTTTTCTTCTTTTCAGAAGATACCTTGGGCCTCTTCCTTTTTCTTGGAAGAATCATCCACTAGTAAGACTTAGTTCTTATTAGATGAGAAGTGACCTTCAGCAGTTTTCAGCATGTTAAGTAACTCAGGCAAGCTGACGTCCAACTTATTCATGTGAAAATTCACAACAAATTATGAGAAGGTGTCCGAGAGTGACTGCAAGATCAAATCTTGGCTTAACTCCCCATCCATCACGAACCCAAGCTGTCCAAGTTGTTCAATCAGATTGATCATCTTAAGGACATGAGTCTCAACAGTAGTGCCCTCGGTCATATGAGATCGGAAGAGCTCCTTAGATATCTGATATCTAGCAGTCCTATTTTGCTCACCATACAACTCTTTGAGGTGCAGCAATATAGTAGGAACATCCATAGTTTCATGCTGACGCTGAAGCTCGTTACTCATGGATGCGAGCATGATGCATTGAGCCAAGATTGCATCATCTTGCCACTTTCTGAAAATAGCAATCTCTTCCTCAGAGATTATTTTTACAACATTTGCAGGGACTGGCGAATTTAGGACATAAGAAATCTTTTCAGCAGTGAGAACAATTCTCAGATTCCTTAATCAGTCCGTGTAATTCGGTCCGGTCAGTTTGTTAGCATCAAGTATGCTACGCAGTGATAGTGAGTTTGACATTTTTAAATTCTGCATGTGAAATAGACAACATTTTAGCATACATTCATTTTATTAATCATATTACCCTCATTATACAGTTCGGCAATTCTAATTAAAGATTTGTTAGTGAGATTAAGGATCCCATTTCAAATGTATATAGGCTTGTGTGACACAACAAACTATATATAAATAAATAGATAGACAACTATTGTCAATTACATCACTATGTAACTCCTTGTATTTTGCGTCTTTGATTATTTTGATCAAGTGTGACACATCCGGATCAAAATTATCCAAGTTAAGTCCAACCTAACACTTCCATATATTCGAAAGAAAAACACGGTCCTTGTGTGACACAACAAAACAACATCGTTCAGTCTATTTATAAGCATCAAATGTGATAAAGCAACATCTTAAATATTTAATACTTGCCTTGTGTAACACAACAAACTCATATTAAATATTTAATACTCTATCGCTTTACCATGCTAGAAGGCGACGTTCGATATTCCAAATATCTTTGAACGCTTAGGACTTAATATAATTTCTTTGAGGGGTTTGTAATTATTAGTCTCATCTTGTTTAGCGCATATGCACATATATATATAAAATACGCGTCATATTATTTAACATGCGAAGCATGTTGTATAATATATAATATATATATATATATAGTAAACATGCACATATAGAATATTATATTCTGCCCAGATTGATTATGGACTTTTATTCTAGTTTGGTTCACTAGAACCACCAAGTGAACCAAAAGGTCAAACCTAGGGTGCAAGAATTAAATTTAAATATAACTATTACATTTAAACTTGGGCTCCAATACAAACGGGTCTTCAAGCGCTCCTTGGTCCTTTGTCTCCAATTCTTCAAAATTAATTCTAACTAGTCCTATTACAAAAACTATTTACAATAAATAGAAACCTTGATCAACAGTCAAGGGGAAGTACATAGGAGGGAGATAGAATTTACATTAAGAAAAATTAGAGAAGACGATGTACGCAGACCCCATTTATAAAAACCCATACATTCAAGCATCCTCTAAAATAATTCCAATCACACATTGGTTAATAGTCCATAATCAATCCCTATTTATTATCATACATATCTCTATATGTATCAATAAATAACATTCATCTCATGAATAATAAAACCATTCTATATATGTATTGATATCAATTAATGGGCAAACGTTTTGCTAATATTTAGTTTTGAAACAAAATAAACTCTTTTATTTTAATCAAAAACCAAATCCAAATTAAACTCCTTTAATTTTAGCAATCTGAAATCCTATTCCAGATAAAATAAATATCTTTATTTTAAACTTTTATTAATTAAATAAACCATTTATGTTAATTGAGAAAAACAAAAATTTTCAAACTCTGCATACCTGCGCGGCTGCGCTCCAAATTGAACTAGGAGCGGCGCAGCCGAGCTGTAACCCAGAAACGTTTTCTGGGTTCAGGCGCGGCCGCGCTCCAGAATGAACTGGAAGCGGCACGGCCGCGCCGCGACGCTGAATCAGAAATTTTTTTCAGCCCAAAATCCGATCGTATCGCATATCAATTCATACATGGAATCATCACAATCAATAATTAACACAAGGATTAGGCTCTGATACCACTGTTAGGTTTGTATATAATGCAAGCATGCAATCAAATTATATAAATAAAGCAGAAGCGTGATAAATCGGATTTTAAAATTTTCATACAAACCATCACCATGATATTTCCTTGTGTTCAATTATCAATTAACGAAAGAGATAGAGATTAAGAAATTATACCCTCGTAGAACCGTGCTTCCTCGGGTACAAGTTCACCTCCAATTCCTTCGCGTTCTCCTTGAATTCCACCGATGAGATTCCTCCCTTTGATCAACGTTAGTCACCCAAGCGTTTGGCCTCTAGAGGTGATCCACCAAGGAAGAATAGTTATTCAAGAAGATGGGTGTTGGCAAAACCCTAGTTTCTATCCCTATAGAAATTGCAAGTACTCTCCACAATCTAATACAAGAGTGTGTAACTCTAATCTATGATAAGACTTCTCTTATTTATAGATGTAGAAATAACCCCTTCCCTAAACTATTTAGGATTAGGGTTTCTATTCTAATTAAACTCCTTTAATTAATTAAGCTCCTAATCCAATTAGGAATTCATGAGAGAGTACTTCTATTAATTAATTTCTAATCCTTATTAGGAATTAAATAATAGTAATAGTAATAATAATAATAATAAGACTCCTCTTATTAATTTATATTTAATATTTCTAAAATATTAAATAATAAATATTAAGCTATTTAATTTATTCTATCTCCATAGATTAAATTAAATACACTTAACTTATTATTACAATTATGCCATTTACTTCTTAAATAAATATTTTTCTTAAACCGGTTGTGAATAAATCAATTAGAACAATTCTAATCTTATTTAAATAAATAAATTAAACTATTTAATTCATTTAAATAAATAATATTTATTCTACAATAAGGGTAAGCCCCCTTAGCGATCAACGACTTTCCAGATAATATAGATTTCAATATTAATCACAAAAGAACCTTTCAGTGAATAGTTACCGTACAATTCAATCGTTCTACCATACAATGTCCCAATTAAATATAAGACATGGATTTACTGTCAAGTCTTATTTAATTTAATTATATGTATTTCGATTCCCAAATGCACAACTCTAAATAATGTAAATTAGAAACTCCTTTCTAATTTCATTCTGCCTTGGCCAAGGACTACTGGGTTGTCATTTATCGAATCACATAGGACATTCACATCTTTTACTAGACGAGGTAGATTCTTTGTTGATCATTCACTTATCTCCATGTACAACTTATTATACCCAATCATACCCTTTTATATACCTAAAGGTCTTAAGGGACATGTCAAAGTATAACTCATCATACACAAGATACTATGATGATCTCAAGTCCAAGGATCACTTGTACTACTATCACTAGAGGAATTCCTATTGACAGGCGAGTAAAACTCCATTAGGTATTCCTTAGCGAGCCGCGTTCAGTGAACTTATTCTCCAATAAGCACCTACATACTTGCTTTAGTGTCTCCACACAAATGATTATGAGATCAATCATCCTCTTCCTAAGAGCAAGCAACGTATGTACTAATCTATCCGGATTCACTAATCCCCAATTTAGTAATCCAACGATTAGGAACAATTTTAGTTTGTGAGCTATCTTGAATTTAGATCTCATTAGCATGATCACCATCGTGATTCTAAAAGCATTACTCAAAACTATGGGTTTATCACATTTAATATAACAGCACTATGTAGATAATATAAAATGCCTTTTAAGAAAATCAATTCTATTATTAATAAATGAATAAGATTACAAAGTATATGCTACATCATATCAAATATGATTGGCTTGTGTGCATACTACTTTCATAAATTCCTATAGTTGTATCATACATACATTCTCCTCAAGTATTCATTGAGGAAGGACGTCTCCACATCCATTTGCCAGATTTCGTAATAAGCTGCAATCACAAGCAAAATCCAAATGGACTTGAGCATTACCCGGTAATACGGTTTTATCACAGTGAACTCCTTGACTTTATTTGAAATATTTTAAACATGTCTGGTCTTATAGGTCTCTACCTTGCCATATGCCCTAGTCTTTCTTTTAAAGTCCCATATACACCTTTTAGGCACTATGTCTTTCGGTGGAGTAACCAGAGTCTATATTTGGTTCTCATACATGGAGTCCATTTCGGATTTCATGGCCATCTGCCATTTCTTTGAGTGTCTTCTACTCATAGCCTCATCGTATATAACTAGATCATCATCCTTTATGATGCGTACCTCATCTTCATCCTCTATGATGAATGCATACCTCCTAGGTATCTTCGGTACTCTTCCAGATTTAGGATTCGGTTGTGGTATAATAGGTCTATCTACAGGTTCCTCGGTTTGACTGAAAGTTCTTTGTGGTTCTTGAACTCCTTCAAGATCTATTACCCTCCCACTAGCTCCTTCAATGATAAACACTTTTATCCAAGAAGGCAACGTGTAGGATTATAGTAATAATACCCTAAACTTTCTTTAGGATATCCCGCAAACTTGCACTTGTCAAATTTTGTCCCAAACTTATCTTTTGAAACCTTTTCACATAAGTTGGACAACCCCTTATCTTAACATACTTAAGACTAGGAATCCTCCCTATCCATAACTTTTATGGAGTCTTGGGGCTGGATTTTTGAGGTTACCTTATTTTGTAGATATGCAGCCGTTTCTAGGGTATAACCCCAGATGGATATTGGAAGGTCGGTAAAAATCATTATGGACCGCACCATGTCCAACAAGGTACAATCATTGCGTATCATGAAGCGTCCATTATAAGAAAATACCATTTTGAGATGATCTAGAAACTCATTGTACAAGTATTCCTTCTTCGATCTGATCAAAAGAATCTTAATACTTTGTCAATTTGTTTCACTTTCTGAATTCTTTGAACCTTTCAAATGATTCAGACTTGTATTTCATCAAATACACATGTTCAACTCTTTGAATCATCATCTCATTTTCTTTTATTAGTTTATTCAATTTGCAAAATTATTTTTCATGTAAGTCAAGTTTACAAAGTCCATCAAGTGATCTTCCAGTTTCAAACAAAATATTATCATTATAAATAGAACAACAATTGTTCTTAAATATAATACCAGAACCTTCCTTGTCCAACAACGGAAGTAATAATGTTTCTAAAGAGAACTGGAACATAATAACAGCTTATTAACTTAATAGACTTCCCCGCAGGCATCGCTAAACTATAAGTTCCTACGGCTAATGTAGCAACCATTGCTCCATTCTCCACACGTAAGATTACTTACTCTTTGTTTAGCTTTCTACTTCTGCTTAGTCTCTGCATTGGATTGCATATGTGAGAACTATAGTCGGTATCCAATACCCAAGTAGAACCTTGACTTACAAAAAAATTTATTTCAATCATGAACAAACCTATATCTGTAACCGAAGCTTCACTAAGCTTCTTCTGATTAGCCTCTGCAAGATGCTCCTTACAGTTTCCTTTCCAGTGTCCAAGCTTATTGCAGTGGAAGCAAACTCCTTTGCTACCTGCATCAGTTTTTGTTCTTATTATCCTTTGTTTTTGCCTTTCCTTATACCTTCTTTGAATTATTCTTCTTTTCAAAAGATCTTTTGGTCCCTACTAGTAAGACTTGGTCTTTCTTGGTTGGAAAGTGACTCTTTACTGTTTTTCAACGTGTTTAAGCAACTCATGCAGGCTGACATATAGCTTGTTCACGTGGAAATTCACAACAAATTATGAGAAAGAGTCCGGGAGTGATTGCAAGATCAAATCTTGGATCAACTCTTCATCCAATACAAAATCCAGTTATCCCAATTGTTCAATCAGATTGATCATTTTTAGGACATTTGTCTATACTATAGTGTCATCGGTTATTCTAGATTGGAAGAGCTCCTTAGATATCTTATATCTAGTAGTCCTACTTTCCTTACCATTCAACTCCTTGAATGTGCAGGAGTATAATAGGAGCATCCATAGTTTAATGCTGACGCTGAAGCTCGTTACTCATAGATGCGAGCATGATGCATTGAGCTAACTGTGCATCATCTTGCCACTTTCTAAAAGTAGCAATCTCTTCCTCAGAGGCATTGTCTGCAACCATTGCAGGGATAGGCGTATTAAGGATATAAGATAGCTTTTCAGCCTTGAGAACTATTCTCAGATTCCTTAACTAGTCCGTGTTATTTGGTCCAGTTATTAGCATCTAATATGCTCCGCAATGATAGTAAATTAGACATTGTAAAATTCTGTAAATGAATTAACAATATTTTAGCATACATTCATTTTATTAATTACCAAAATAAATTTGTTCTTTATTTAAATTGGTATCTCCCACTATTTTTCATCAAACTATATTACCCTTATTATATAGTTCAGCAATTCTAATTAAAGATTTTCTAGTGAGATTAAGGATCCCATTTCAAATGTATATAGCATTGTGTGTGCACAACAAACTATATATAAATAAATAGGTAGACAACTATTGTCAATTACGTCACTATGTAACTCCTTGTATTTTGCCTCTTAGATTATTTTGATCAAGTGGTGACACATCCGAATTAAAATTATTAAGTTAAGTCCATCCTAGCACTTCCATTTATGTGAAGAGAAAAATACCGTTCTTGTGGTGACACAACAAAATAGTAATGTTCAATTCCTTAAGAAGCATCAAATGTGATAAGGCAACATCTTAAATATTTAATACTTGCCTTGTGGTGACATAACAAACTCATATTAAATATTTAATACTCTATTATTTTACCATGCTAGAAGGCGACGTTCGATATTCTAAATATCTTTTAACGCTTAAGACTTAATATAATTTCTTTGAGGGGTTTGTATTTATTAGTCTCATCTTATTTAGCGCGTATGCACATATATATATAAAATACGCGTCATATTATTTAACATGCGAAGCATGTTAGATAATATAATATATATATATATATATATATATATATATAGTAAGCATGCACATATAGAATACTATATTCTACCCAGATTGATTATAGACTTTTATTCTAGTTTAGTTCACTAGAGCCACCAAGTGAACCAAAAGGTCAAACCTAGGGTACAAGAATTAAATTTAAATATAACTATTACATTTAAACCCGGACTCCATTACAAACGGGTCTTCTTGCGCTCCTTGCTCCTTTGTCTCCAATTCTTCAAAATAATTCTAACTAATCCTATTACATAAACTATTTAATATAAATAAAAACCTTGATCAGCAGTTAAAGGGAAGTACATAGAGAAGACGAGGTACGCAGACCCCATTTATAAAAACCCATTCATTCAAACATCCTCTAAAATAAATCCAATCACACATTGGTCAATAGTCCATAATCAATCCCTATTTATTATCATACATATCTCCATATGCATCAATAAATAATATTCATCTCATGAATAGTAAAACCATTCCATATATGCATTGATATCATTCAATGGGCAATATTAATTAGTATAAAATCCAATTTCAACTCCAATTAGTTATCATGGAATCCAATTCCAACTCTAATTAGTTATCATGAAATCCAATTCTAATTAAAATAAACTTCTTTATTTTAATCCTATTCCAAATCAAAATAAACTCTTTTATTTTAATTTATCTAATTTTGAATAAAAATAAACTCCTTTATTTTTTAATCAAATTCCAAATCAAAATAAACTCTTTTATTTTAATTTACAAAAAAATAAAAAAATAAAAAAAATGAGGTCAACCCTTGATCATAAACCTTTAAAATAAATAATCAAACAAGCCTTTAAGTCAAACTTCAAACCCGGAATTATATTGTTTAAATATTAAACATTCTGATTCTTAATCAAAAGTGATTTTGGTGTAGTGGTAAGGCTTCCAACATATGATCAATAGGTCAAGGGTTCAAAACCCTCTAGCCCCAAATTAATTATTTCATTTTTAAATGTTGACCAGTCAGCGCCACGTCAGCAGTCAACAGTTGACCAGTCAGCGCCACGTCAGCAACATGTGCCACATCAGCAGTCAGTGCCACGTCATCAGTTGACCAGTCAACGTTTGACCGTTGACTTTGACCAACGTTTTTAAAAAAAAAAAACAAATTTAATAATTAAAAATAAAATAATTTTACACAAACAGTTATGCCCAATTAAATTGTTCTAAACACATATCAATGTATATACAGAATCAAAACAATTAATAATTCGCATAAAGTTTGGCTCTTGATACCATTGTTAGGTTTGTATAACGCGAACATGCAATCAAATTACATAAATAAAGCGAAAAAACAATAAAATCAAATTTTAAAATTTTATACAAACCATCACCATGATCTTTCTTTATGCACAATTATTAATTAAACGAAAGAGATGGAGAATAAGAATTATACCCTTGTAGAATTCTAGGTTCTTCAGGTACAAGTTCACCTCCAATTCCTTCGCGTTCTCCTTGAATTCCACCGATTAAATTTCTTCCTTTGATCAACGTTAGTCACCCAAGTGTTTGGCCTCTAGAGGTGATCCACCAAGGAATAATACTTGTTCAAGAAGATGGGTGTTTGGTAAAACCCTAGTTTCTATCTCTATAGAAATTGTAAGTGTTCTCCACAATTATTATACAAGAGTGTGTAACCCCAATCTATAATAAGACTTCTCTTATTTATAGATGTAGGAAAACCCTTCCCTAAACTATTTAGGATTAGGGTTTCTATTCTAATTAAACTCCTTTAATTAATTCTGCTCCTAATCCAATTAGGAATTCATGAGAGAGTACTTCTATTAATTAATTCTCAATCCCTATTAGGAATTAAATAATAGTAATAGTAATAATAATAATAAGACTCCTCTTATTAATTTATATTTAATATTTCCAAGATATTAAATAATAAATATTAAGTTGTTTAATTTATTCTATCTCCATAGACTAAATTAAATACACATAACTTATTATTACAATTATGTCATTTACTTCTTAAATAAATATTTTTCTTTTTGCGGTGTGACCCTTTAGGTTCTCCATATTAAACCGGTTGCGAATAAATCAATTAGAACAATTCTAATCTTATTTAAATAAATAAATTAAACTATTTAATTCATTTAAATAAATAACATTTATTCTACAATAAGGGTAAACCCCTTTAGCGATCAACGACTTTCCAGATAATATAGATTTCAACATTAATCATAAAAGAACCTTTCAGTGAATAGTTACCGTATAATTCAATCCTTCTACCATACAATGTCCCAATTAAATATAAGACATGGATTTACTGTCAAGTCTTATTTTATTTAATTATATGTATTTCGATTCCCAAATGCACAACTCTAAATAATGCAAATTAGAAACTCTTTTCTAATTTCATTTTGCCTTGGCCAAGGACTACTGAGCTGTCATTTATCGAATCACATAGGACATTCACATCTTTTACTAGACGTCGTAGATTCTTTGTTGATCATTCATCTATCTCCATGCACAACTTATTATACCCAATCATACCCTTTGATATACCCCAAAGGTCTTAAGGGACATGTCAAAGTATAACTCATCATACACAAGATACTATGATGATCTCAAGTCCAAGGATCACTTGTACTACTATCACTAGAGGAATTCCTATTGACAGGCGAGTAAAACTCTATTAGGTATTCCTTAGCGAGCCACGTTCAGTGAACTTATTCTCCAATAAGCACCTACATACTTTCTTTAGTGTCTCCACACAAATGATTATGAGATCAATCATCCTATTCCTAAGAGCAAGCAACGTATGTACTAATCTATCCAGATTCACTAATCCCCTTTTTAGTAATCCAACGATTAGGAACGATTTTAGTTTGTGAGTTATCTCGAATTTAGATCTCATTAGCATGATCAACATCATGATTCTAAAAGCATTGCTCAAAACTATGGGTTTATCACATTTAATATAACAGCACCATGTAGATAATGTAAAATGCCTTTTATAACTAAATAAGATTACAAAGTAAATGCTACATCATATCAAATATGATTGGCTTGTGTGCATACTACTTTCAATCCAAACCAATTGATGGTGCGGAAATCTTGGACTTTTTGAACACCCCTTCAATATAGGGGAGTATCTCACGTATCGGATATAAGATACAAATAGCAGAATTAAATGTTATGCATACATATAGAGTACGCGAGGCTGATCCCCTCAAGTACATATTCTGTAGCCAGTAACCAAAGGGTCAATTAGCTATTGACTCCCTTGGACGTTTATTGTTCAAAGTCTATTTGACTATCATTCGTTCTAAAAGCAATTATCTTTCTTGCTTCCGATATTCATATTGTTGAATTTCTCTTTATACTCAGTTCATCATGATATATCCTTTATTGTTGTATTTAAACTTGTTGGGCAAACTAGTTGCTCACCCTTGCTATATCATGAACCTTATTGCAGTTAAGCCTGAGACTTCAGGCAAAGACAAGGGCAAGGAAAAGCTGAAGTATTAGACTTCGAGTAGCTGACTTTAGTTTATGCCTAGTTTAATTTACTATCAATGTAATTTGAACCCTGATTAATATTTAGGGTATGGTTTATGTTATGTATTTGAGGTTATCGAATCTTGGGACTAGTAACACCTTTTGAATGAACAACATATGTTTATTATATTTCGCATTTAGTTATTTTATGTTGTTTGGAGGTGAATGTTTGCATTGGATCGTGATGACCAAGTCCGGGTATTTGAGACCCGAATTTGGGGGCGTCACATTGATTGTGAGTATTCATGAGCTCACAATCCAGATTTAACTTTTCCTCTGCACAATGTTCTTTGATTACACAATTACAATATATAATATTAATGTTCATCTAGCATAGTTAGAGACTACGCAAACAAGTTCAATCACTATTTCTTCTTTTTCCTTTGTCTATCTCAAATCCTTCGATCTCCTCTAGTTTAGCTGAAAATAATTATTTATAGCAAGAGTGAGTAACTGTGTTGCCCAGCAAGTTCAACAGTTATCACATAGCACATAATTCACATTTTAAACATACTTTATTCCCTTCATACTTTGCATTTCTACATGCTTCATGTTTCTCATGCCTGACATATATTCATGTCTCATGCTTATCATGCTTTGCATTTAAATATGCCTTATAACATTAATCCATAAATTTCGTATAGAACATTTCATCTTAAACCATCAATTAAGTATCAACAATATTTAACAAGTAGTTGCACGAAGTGCACATTAAAATACATTCAGATGAATTCCACATATCACCTAAATTTGCATATAACATATAAACACAAGTTTTGAAAAAACTTGACTCTGTCTGTAGTTCATCATCTATCTCATTCACATCCATAATTTTCTTCCTTCAAAGGACAACCTACAACATTCATACGGATTTACTTGATTAAGTTAATCGTCACATTGTCATAATTATCGTTGATAATAATCGTAACTTAATCTAATAATTGTCTTTTTGACTTATACCAACGTAAACATTCCATCATATTATTTTTATAGTATTATCATAAAATATATGATTAACCTTTACTTAGACTTATGCGTCACATGTGAACATATTCCAGTCGGTAGGAATTATTTTGGTAATTCCCGACTTTACGATTTTTAATCATTTTTATTCCGTTAAAAGCCTAATTCCCCCATTAAGCCTTCTTAACTATTTTATTATTATTTTTTTTTCCGCCGACACATATATACATATATTTCATACATAAAAATAATTTTTCTGGAATGTCTTCTTTTTATTAAGTATTTTTCAAAAACTCGTTTTAAGCCCTTAACTTAGCAAAATTAACTATATCGTGCTCAACTTAAAAAATTCCTCAATCTTGCCAAAATCTTACACATATTAACATGAAGTTCCAGTTTAAATTTCGTGGCCATCGGAGTTATAGAACTCAAGTTATAGCAGTTTTCATCAAAAAAACTCAAATATTGAATTGGTCATATCTCACTCATCCGAAGTCAGAATACGTTCATCTTTGGACCTGAGATTCTTTATACCATATAGTTTCAGTCCCCAAAAGGGCTTAATTTATTTCAAAGTTTAAGTAGACCAAACAGTGCACGAAAAAATTAAGGCAGATTGTTCGATAGTTTTTCAGCTTTGTCCTGTTTTGGCAGAAACTGTCCACAGGAAAATCTATAAGGTATTTTTTGAAAATTCCAATTGGAGGTTTTAGGGGACTTCCATATCTAACCCCAGAACTTGGCCTCACTCAAAAATTCGAAGTGAGCTAGGAGTTATGCTTGTTCAAATCTTAGGTTTCGTTTTAAGGAAAAATAGTTTTTCTAACTTTCATGTTTACTTCATGATCTTTCATCATTCTTTGGTTTATCAAGCATTAGCCAATATAAACCATCATCATATATCATAAACCCCCTTATACTCCAGGAACTACCATGATCCACCATCAATTTCATCAAACTCCCACAACAAACATGCTTAAACATAAATTAAACATAGTTTTAGGGTTTTTGAGTTTATATCTTGCTTGATTCTCTAGCTTTACTTCCTCTTTCATGCTTCCATGGTTACATACCATTTGAGATATACAAAACACCCTAACATGGCAAGGATTTTAGATTCTCAAAAAAAAGTATCCAAAGATTTCAGTGAACTAGGTTTAGGAATTACCTTAATTAAATTGTTTTTCTTTTCCTTTCTTCCTTTCCTTCTTCTTCTTCTTCTTCTTCTTCTTAGCTAGATGATGGATGATCAAAGCTTGATCTCCTTCCTCTTCTCTTCCTCCCCTTCTACCCGTGGGTTTCTCTCTGACTTTCCCTCTTAAGCTTTCTTGCTCTCTCTCTCTTACTAGCTTTTTAGCTACTTAGTGAATGGAATAAAAACATTACAACTATACCTAGTTTTAGGATTTATAGTCCACATACTCTTCACATATCTATACATACACTTAGTGTAAGTATACTTTTCTCCCATCATTTCTTAGCCCAGCTTGGTAGAATTATTAAGCTTGAGTGTAAGTAATCTAAAAAGTATAAAATAAGCAACATGTTAGAAAAAAATTTCTTCTCAAGTGGGGCCCACTTTTTGCCACAATTTCTCCCCATGTGGGGCTTACTTTTTGACTTAAGTTTTTCCCTTCATGTGCTGGAAATTCCAGCAGATTTTAGGTCATTTGGTTCCGCGTTTATTGCCTCATTTTGCGTGCTTAATCCCGTCTTTGACTTTTTAACGCAAAAAATCAAAATTTTCGTGTTTATAGTTGATTCCTGCTAAAGTCGATGCTCCCAATGTCATGGGAATATCTGTTTCTTCAAATTCATCTTCGAATTTTGAGTGACTTTTCTCCGTAAAAGTCAATTGTTGACTTTGACCAAAAAGTCAACCCCGAAACATTTTGTGTTTATAGTATTTTCTTACTAAATTTGACGTTACGGACTTAAATATCTAGTCCGCGTCTCAAGATTCTACTCCTAACTCTGAGTTTGACTTTTATCCGTAAAAGACAACTGTTAACTTTGACCAAAAAGTCAACCCCGACATATTTTGTGTTTACAGTCTTTTCTTACTAAACTCAACATTCCAAACTCAGCCGAGCGGTCCACGTTTCAAAATTCTATTCTGAACTCAATTTTTGAGTTTTGAACTATATAGTTCCCTTATTGGCATTTTCATGGTCATTCTCTTTTAAATTGCATACTTGCACACATTCATCAATACCCGCATATATATACACCACATCCTTTACACATGAAATTATCCAAAGGAAATTTCTTTTATTAACACATCCTTACGTGACCTTCTTAGTCATTACGTTCCTTTCCCTCTTCTTAATTATTCCTCCTCTGGAACCACTATTACCGTAACATTTTAATTCGGTTTACTTTTAAGTCTTGCATAATCTCTTTCATCGAATAACTGTATCAAATTACCTTACTACCCCTTTCATTTACTCTTTCCTATCCAATTCAAGGACGAAAATTTATTCTTAGCCCAAGTCTTATCTGACTTGCTTCAGCTCATAAATACCTGTTTATTCTTAGGTATTAACACTTCCATTATCGTATTTCTTATACTCGTATGTACGCTTTATTTTATAAAACTATTTTATTTTCATCAGTTTGACATAATACATCATACCCTTATATAACCATAACCTTTCATACCTTCGTCCCTTTACTTCTCATTTCTTATAATTATCTCTTACCCCCTCTTCCATTCATTACATGTTTACTTATTATCGAATAATTTAAATTCTTTTAAGGCATTATATTATAACGTCCTTCTTTTTAGTTATAAGACTTCATATATGATAATCTTCTCAATTCTTTCTTCATTTTCTCATTTCTTACTCTTCAACATTTTTATCCTTTGCGTTTAATTCTCTTTATTCTCGTTCAATCGTAGTAACTTATACCTTGTTATAAACTAATTGTCTATCGAGTCACTAAGTCATCGTGCTTTAATGACCGATCTTCTAATCTCTCTTCATAATCTCTTTAAAGCCTTTTGCACAAAAGTCTCTCAACCATATATATTCTTTCTAACACATAAATTAGATTAAAATATTTAATCATTTCTCTACTCCCAATCTAAGTTTTAAACTCTAAGTAGGACCTTATTAAAAAGTCATATAAATATCCGTGATATCACAGTGAAGGAGATTACAAAAATATATCATTTTAGGAGATGGAGATTCGCTTCAGGCTTCGGCCTCGTCGTCTGAAGAGTCCAGTATTGATGGGTCAAGGCCGACAACAAGCATCTTTTTTTTATCTTTATCCCGAGCACTCTGATATCCATCACCAAATTGTTGTATGATTTTCTTTGAGAGCTCAGGCGACTTTCGATATTCTTGGCATATTTGTTGTTTGAGTGTCTCGGTCAATGGGGGACCTAGAGCCTCGTAATCAACTAACTCTTTCTCCAGAACTTTGAAAGCCTTTACCATCCCGTCAATCTTTTCGAGCCCAGTTTTGACCTGTTGATGAAGAGCTGAATTACCCCTTTCAGCTGATCGTTCTCCTTTTTCATTTCTTCGCGGTCGTCTAAGAGTATTCTTCAGCATCTTTCACCTTTGGAGGCTTGTTGTTTAACCGTGTTTAGTTCGGTCTGCAGTGAAAGGCGGTGTTGGCATGTAGGCTCTTTTCTTTTTCAAGGTCGGACATTGCAGCCTGAAGCCTGAATTCTAGACGCGCAACTTTTATGACGCCCCCAAATCCAGGTCACCCAAACCACGGACCTGGTTCGTCACTTTCTAGAACATACATCATACTATTGATAACTTATAGCGGAAATAAAGGAATATTTACATTGATATAACATAAATAATCCTATCCCAAGTCTCGAAACCAAAACTTCTACAAAACGTAACTTAATACATAAGGGTAATTAAGTCTTAATACATCACAAAAGTCAACGAGTCTTAATACATAATCAAAATGGTAATCTTAACGGTTCAAAGCTAATCAGTAGCTTTGCCTTTGCCTTTATCCTTCCCAGAACTTTCACCACGAGCTCCACTAACTGAAATATTTTAAAGAAAGCAAGGGTGAGCAACAAATTTGCTCAGCAAGTATAATAACAATAATCATGAATTATCAAATGAATACTTTATAGCTTACAAGAATCAAGAGAATAAAAGATAGCTCAAGAACTTGCACAATCCCAACGAATGATCTCCTTAACACAATTGTAGGGCCTCTAAGGACCGAATGATTTCAATGTTTCCAAATGGAGGAAATATTCTATACTGAGTGGTCATCATGACACTGAACTTTTACTGTAACGATCGGGAATTTTGAATTTCCTTGTAACCCGAGATACGTGTGAATGAAATGAATTTTTATTTTTTTTTCATTTTTATTTAAATTATTATGTGTTATATGCTTAAAGGTTGTGTTACAACCTAGAATATGTGTATGTGTTGAATTTTTCGTGTAATAGTTTTGTTTATGTGAATAATTGATTTCGTGTAATGTCGCTAAATCACTATTCACGGGGCACGCTTATCGAGGCACTATTCGCGTCATAATATTTTTACGTCTTTTTCGACCTTAACAAATTTCAATAATACACGTGTGCGAAGTGATAATTTTTCCAAGTGTCAGACTTTCGTTTTGAGCCCATTTTGTATTTTATTCGGTATCCGAAATGTATAATATGACTGTTCTGAATAAATGAACAAATCCCATAATAATTATTTTTATGTGTCATAATAATTTATGGGAGTACCCATTTTAATTTTGGGTAGATTTATTTACCCAATTGGGTACAAAAGTGGGAGTAGTCGAATATATTTTTGTATATTTGGGTATTTATTTTTGCTTGTTACTCTAAGAGGAGACCAAGCTAAATTCATGGACCAATCAAATGCAAGGATTGAGTGTATAGCCGGCAGCATTTTGCTATTTTTGTAGGCTCAATGCCTTAATATTGCTGAACATTATTGAGCCATTCCCCTTCATCCTCCCGAAGCCGATTTTCATCTCCTCCCAAAACCTCTTCTTGCTCATCCATCCAAAGCCATTTCAATTGATATTCCTTGTTGCTGCTGAGAACTTGCAGAGAGGGAGAGGAACTTAGAGGGAGAGAGAAAATAAAGGAAGAAGGAGAAGAACGAAAGGGAAGAAAATAGAAAAGCAGAGGAAGAAGAACACGGGAGAAGAAGAAGAAGAGAAGCAAAGAAGAAAAACTCAACCCAATCGAACCAACAATTTTCTTAACACCTAGAAGGGATTAACAAGGTAAATAATCAACCAATAAATCCATTCATTTTGATTGAATTTTCGAGTTTTTGGTGTTCTTGAGCTCAAACCATTGGGTTTGAGTAATTCTTGCAATTGTTGTTGAAATTGTTGGTTGTGGTCTATTTTTATTATTAGCAAGACATCTTGTAAGCTGTTAATAACCTCAAAATGGAACAAAATCAATGAATGATCTGAACCTTGGCTTAAAGGATGAAACTTTGGACTTTTTGATAAAATGACTTTCGGACGATTTAGAGGACTATAAAGCTTTGATTGAGTAATTGTTTAGTCTAATTGATGTTGCAATATTGTAGTTCCATGGGTTATCTTCATAACCCAGTTGGAATGGAGTTAAAAGGAGTTAAAACAAAGATTTGGGGTTAATTTTGGTGAAGAACACCAAGAACACGAAAACAGAGTTTTCATTTTGTGTTTTGGCTCAAACATTGGTCGTGTTAATGTTTATGGGTGCTTCTAAATTTTTGATATGTTGTAGCCCCATGAGTTAGGAGTCCATAGAGTCCGAAATGAACCAATTTGAACGTGTATGGAAGAAGTTATGGAGATCGGAGTGGAAAGAGGTCGGAAATTCGCGTCTGGAGAATTATGCAGATTGTGGCCTGTATGCATGGTGCAGTTGCGTTGTTCATAAGGCGAAATTGGGCGCAGCTGCGCCGGACACGTGTCAGGCGCAGACGTACCCGAGTGGACTACTTTGACCTCCTGTAGTAAAATGCCCATAACTTTTTCATGCGAACTCAAAATTAGGTGATTCAAGATGATTCGGAAAGAGGAAGAGTAGACCTACAACTTTCGTTCTTTAAGTTTTTCGATTTGAGGTCTGTATTATGGCCTAAATTAGCCATTTATAGGACTGATGCGTAATTGGGGTCAATCGGAGGGCGTCGGGCATGCGCATTTGCACACATAATGCCCCTGACCCTGTAAAGTGATGTTCTAACTTTCATAACATGGTTATTATGATTTATATTGATACTTAGCATTAACCAATAAGTATTAAATAAATCGAATGGGCGTGTTAGGCGTACGCAATTGCGTGTAGCTTGGGCATTCGAATAGGCAAATTGGGCGTATAGACGTACAAGCGTCGTAACGCCATAACTAGTGGGCATAACCTTGATTAATATTTTGTTTCTTATTTGAATGGGACATTATCGAGTTGTGTAATCAAATATTTGGTATCCCGTATGTGACTAATTGTATGTGAATGTGTATCTAATTGTGTAGGATATTAAGGAGCGTGTGTTGTAATATTGTAGCAGCGCTTCAGGCAAGTTCCCTAACCTTACTCAAATTTATATTGAACAATTATCTTAACCCTTACATTTACTTTATGCAATGGATCCATATGTTATGCAAGTTTCTTAAACTCACTCAACCCTTACATTTGGGCAAGTTTCCTATTTCATATAAATGTTGTATATTATTGCAAGTTTCGTACTCAACTATTTTTTTATTGAGCTAGTTTTCTAAACTTCCGCAACTTATTTCATTGTGCGAATACTCTTATGATTATTCAAATGATTTGACATTCGTTCAAGTTATCTACCTATGCTATAATGCATGTTGTTGAGCCTTAAAGTTTCTTATTCCATAAATTGTTTAAAAGCTATGTTAAAGCCAATTGCTTCGGCTAGACACTTATTGATTTATTTATTGAAGTGAGGTTAAGTCCTCAAACTATTGTTGATGTTAAGTAAAGCTATCCGATCAAATTGTTTTGGTTCGGATTCCCATGTAAAGCTGAGAAGAACAATCCTCATAGCAGGGGCAATTATATAAACGTCGGGAACCGACACGCGCGTAAATAGTAAGTGAGGCTTATGCATAACGCCAGGTACTCTAGGCTGATCACCTATTATACCGTTTGTTTGTGGATTATCGGATGAAATTCTGGTAATTCTAGAATAGAGTTCTGTGCCTTGGTGCACCCTCAGTATTGAATAGTTCCCTTTCTTAGGAAATTTTGAAATCCTTGGATACTTCAAAAAAAAATCTTTTGGTCCACAGTGACCACTACAATTGTGATAAAGAAGTTGTTTATTTCCTTGAGCTATCTCGTTTTTAACTCCTATGAGCTATAAAGTTATTCACGTGATTATTCACTGCTATTTTACTTGCGGGGCAAATTTGTTGCTCACCCTTGCTTTCCTTAAAACATTTCAGTTAGTGCAGCACGTGGCGAAAGCTCAGGGAAGGATAAAGGCAAAGGCATAGCTACTGATTAGCTTTGTACCGTTAAGATTACCATTTTGATTATGTACTAAGACTCGTTGACTTTTGTGATGTATTAAGACTTAATTACCCTTATGTATTAAGTTACGTTCGTAGAAGTTTTGGTTTCGAGACTTGGGACAGGATTATTTATGTTATATCAATATAAATATTCCTTTATTTTCGCTGTAAGTTATCAATTGTATGATGTATGTATTAGATAGTGACGAACCAAGTCCGCGGTTCAGGTGTCCCGGATTTGGGGGCGTCACATTTACTAGAATCACCAGAATTTCATCTGATAATCCCAACATACTAATACACTAGGTGATCAGCCTAATGTACCCGATGTTATGCATAACCCCTTTTACATACTGTTCGCGCGCGTGACGGTTCCCCGTCATACATACTGTTTCCCCTGCTATGAGAGTTGTTCATCTCAGCTTTTCATACGAATCCAAACCAAACAATTTGATCGGATAACTTTACTTAACAACAATGATGATTAAACATACGTCTAGCCGAAACAATTGGCTTTGACATCTATCTTATGTAGTTCATGGAATATAGAACTTGAAAACTTTAATAACATGCGTTGAACCATAGCTAGGTAATGTGAATGATTATCAGTTCATTCTAAGAGTACTTGCAATATGACAATGATTGAAGTAAAAGAACCTGTACAGAATATCTTGAATAAGATAAGAAACTCGCTTAATGGAGTAATACTTGCAACAATATACAACATTTGCATAAGATAGGAAACTTGCTTAAATAAAAATAGTTGAGTAACGAACTTGCAATAATATAGAATGATTGCTCAATCAATAAATAACTCGCACAATAAATCAAAGTTGTACGGTCGAGAAAACCTGCCCAATATTAAATTGAGTTAGGGTAAGGAAACTTGCCCAACATAAGGGCTAGACAAACGTTAGGAAACTTGCCTGGTGCGTCTGCTACAATATTACAACACACGCTCCTTAATATCCTACACAATTAAGTACATTTTCACATAACAATTAGTCACATACTGGATACCAAATAATGGTATATACTACTCTATAATGTTTTATTCATATTAGAAACAAAATATTAAACAAGATTATACACGCTAGTTATAGCATTACGACGCTTGCGCGTCCGCACGCCAACTTTGCCTATTTGAATGCCCAAGTGACACGCAATTGCGTACGTCTAGCACGCCCATTCGATTTATCTAATACTCATTAGTTACTCCTAAGTATCATTATAATTCATAACATTCATGTTTTAGAACTTAGAACATCATTTAACATTCTCGGGAGCATTATGCATGCTTACGCGCATGCCCGACACTCTTCGATTGCCTCCAATTACACATCAGTCCTATAAATGGCCAATTTAGGCCATGCTACAGACCTCGAATCCAAAAAATCAAAGAACAAAAGTTGTAGGTCTACTCGTTCTCTTTTCGGAACATCTTGAATCATCAAGTTTTGAGTTCGTATGAGCAAGTTATGCCCATTTTACTAAAGGACGTCAAAGCTGACTTTGGCCTAATAGTGGCCCGGCATAGCTACGCCCAAATTGTGCCTGTGATCGGCGTCATTATGCCCAAGCACAGTAATCCGGCGTAAAGTCGGCGTCTCTACGCCCAAGCTTGTTTCATGCTCTGTTTTTTCGTGTTCTAGACCTATCTTGCTTCCAACCACCATAACTCCTTCTATACTTGTTCAAATTGGTCCGTTCCAGACTCTATGGACTCCTAAGACATAGAGCTATAACATATCAAAAATTAAGAGCTATCCATTAATATTAACATGGCCAAATCTTAGGGCAAAGTATCAACTCACGCTCTGTTTTTTGTGTTCTTGGTGTTCTTCACCAAAATCAACACCAAATCTTTGTTTTAATCCCTTTTTACTCCATTCCAACTGGGTTAAACTCATAACCCATGGAACTACAATATCATACCAACAAACAAATTAAATAAATATGAAATCATAGCTACGAAGTCCTCTAAATCGTCCATAACAGTCCATAGTCCATTTTTGTCCATGTTCTTCATCCTTTATGCATAGGTACGGATTTCTTTGATGTTTGTTCCACTTTGATGTTATTAGGAAGGTTTTTAAGGTCTTAAGAACATCTTTAGTAATTCATGAACACCCAACAAAAACCATAACAACACAAAATCCATGCAACAAGCAAGAAAATAGGGAAAACTTGGAAACTTAAAAGAAATGAGTTTGGATATTATGATTACCTCTTGTAGCTACTTCTTGGACGTTAGGAATCTCGTTAGAGCTTTGCTAGAACTACCTTTCATCCTTCTTGTGTTCTCCCGTAGCCTCCTTTCAAGCTCTTTCACTCCACCAGCTTGCTTCTCTCTCT
Organism: Aralia elata; assembly: GCA_034770075.1. Taxonomy (NCBI): domain Eukaryota; kingdom Viridiplantae; phylum Streptophyta; class Magnoliopsida; order Apiales; family Araliaceae; genus Aralia; species Aralia elata. The sequence goes on from CM068385.1 coordinate 68,932,420, forward strand.
AGGATGGTTCTCTCTCTCTAGAAGCTTTAAAGGTTGAAGACGATGAAGATGGTGTTCCTCTCCTTTCTTCTTTTCTGTAGCAGTTTCTCTCTTTCTTTCTTACCTCCATTTAGCTCTCTCTCTCTCTATGTAAATGGACTGCTGAAATGAGGGAAGGAAGAGTGGAACGGGTGGAGTATAGCTTGGGAGTTCTTCTTCTCTTAGCAAAATGGACTGATGGTTTTTGGAATGAAGATGAGCAAGGCACAAATGGAATTGAAGGAGGGAGAGACAATGGAGTGTCTCAAGGCTTCTTGGAATGGAAATAGAGGAGGAATGTTGGTCACCTCAAATTTCTATGCATGGAGTTGTGGGAAGGTTAATAGCTCTAGGAGCTTGCCGGCTACTCCCTCCATTTCATGTTCCCTCCTTGCATCTCATTGGCTCAAATATTTCCTCCTCAATTCCTATTGGCTAGCAAATGCTCATTGTTCCTTCCTCTCTCTACATATCCAAACACTCCTTCCTTAATTAGCCAAATGCTGATTTTTGTGCCCATTTCCCAAATGGGTCAAGCCTTGGGTCATGGGTTGGGTCAAAAGTAATGGATCTTGGGTTGGGTCATTTGTTAGGGTCACCCATAATAAAACATTTGGGCTTCTAATTAAATCGTCATTGGGCTCAAATAAAAATTCCATCGCTTGGAAAAATTATCTCTTCGTACACGTGTATTACTGAAATTTATTAAGGTCGAAAAGACACAAAAATATTATGGCGTGAATAGTGTCTCGATAAACATGCCCCGTGAATAGTGATTTTGTAATCTCTCGCGAAATCAATATATTCACTCCCACGATACAACAACACGTAAAAATTCAACACATACACATATTCTAGGTTGTAATACCACATTTAGGCACATATCACATAATAATATAAATAAAATAAAAATTCATTTTATTCACATAAACTCGGGTTACAAGGAAGTAATAATTCCCGATCGTTACAACTTTGGCCTCTAGTTCTTTTTCATCAACTTGAGAGAGTTAGTGGATAATTCGGGCGGAGACTGCAACTGACTATATACAATGATAAGGTGGATTAGTAAATAATATAATTAATGGGCTTTTTAGAAGAAGAGTGGATTAGAGATTTTTACTCGGCCTTGGTGCATAAAGTTGGCGTAGATGAGCTCTTTGATACTCACGTCTTCGAACCTCTCTTCGTCTGTGGGAAGGACGAAGTTCTCGAAGAGTTCATATGGGAAGTCTTCGGGATATTTAGGCCATAACATCATCGAGGCCTGAGCCTCTCGAATTTGGCGAGTAGAAACGGGAGGGTGTTGTGGAAAAGGGGGAAGAGGTTGGTGTTCCAGTGATGGGAGCGGAGATTGATGTTCAAGTGAGGATTTAGTGTGTGGTTTTTTGGTTGGGGGTTCGAATGAAAGGCTTTTGAGTTCTTTCCTTTTTTGTGTTTATATTTGGATCGGTTCGGAGGTTGGGGTCGGATCGGTGGTTGGGTTGGGTTCGATAATGTTTGTTTGAAGGGGTTTAGAGGATGGAGGATCGGAATGGATGTTTTATTGTGCTTTGGGTGGAGGGTTTTGATTGGCAGTCTTTACTAGACGCCTCCTCTTCACTCGAAGAAGTGTGCTCCTTTCGGAAATAGACATGTCCAGGGGGCTTTTTTCAGTAAAGGATGGGATAGGTATGGAAGTGGTTGTTTATAGGGGACGGATGCAGATGCGGAGGGTTCGATAGTTGTTGAAATGAGAAGAGGGGTGGTTTCGGTGATTGGAGGTCTAGAGGGGGATTAGTCGGCATCGGGGATGGGGGTTAGTTTGATAAAAAACACTGTAAAAAATAGGGGATCAAATTAATATGAAGATACAATACTATATTTGAAAGAAGGGAGGTTCGGGACTTACATTTGTGACCATACAACCAGGTTTGGTCGTTTAGGAGCTCGAGGTCACATTCTTTCATTGGTGGCTTTTCAATGATCTTTACCAACTCTTCAAGTCGGGTTCGAGGTATTTCTCTGATGGTTACATTGGGTCGGAAGGCTTTGGCCCGGTTTGGAATTTGGTGGGTGGGGGCCTCGGATGAAAAACCATAATGAGTGTCACCCCTTGTTGCTTGAAAGGGTCTTCATCAGGGAACGTTTCTCAATTTGTTTGCTTCTTTTGTTTGTTTATTTGCCGAAATCCTAATTCTCTAAATCGGCTCATAGAAAATAGGGAGAAGAAGAAATTAATGGTGGGTGGAATACCAAGTTTGTGGCAGAAGGTGATGAAGGAGATGATGTGGATGTAGGAGTTTGGCACCAGTTGGGTGAAGCCGACTCCAATAAACCCTGGAAGGGTGATGATGAAGGCATGGAGGGGTAGACGTACCTCATATTTGAGGGCACTGAGGGAGATGGCAGTCCACCCATCAGAACGGTGGTACATTCGATCGGTGGGGAAGGCGGCACGAATCTCGTAGGTAACCGGAATACGATATTGCTTTCGTATGTCGACGAGGTCATTGGTGCAGATTGTGGAGATAGTGTTGATGTGAGCGAAGGTTTCCTCGTTCGAGTATTCTTTTATCATCTTTTGGACTTCCAGTTCAGCCTTGGATGGGCCTAAAGCTTGGGGGACAGAAGAGGTAGTGGTGGCGACTATGGTGGAATCAATAGGGATGGCGGTGTTGGGGGTGGTGGCGGCTACCACAGGAGTTGAGATAGTGCTGGTGACAATGGGAGTGTTAGAGTTTGAAGCGGGGGTATCTTCGGTGGAGGTGACAGTGGGGGTAGATAAGGAGGAGACATTTGTGGTGGCCATTGTTGAGTTGGAGATTGGAATAAATAGGGAAGATTTTCGCCGGGAAAAAGTAGGAGTTGCAGTAAAGGAGGAGGCGGTTGCAGAGAGAGCTTGAGCAATTTTAAGATCAGATTTGAAATGTGGCGGTTATTTTTGGGGAGAGAAGGTTTTGAATTGATTGACCTTTGGGCTTCACATAATTTCCCAAAGACGACATAATAAGTGGATTAAGAAACGATGGTGGGGCTGGGTAATAAGTGTTGGGTACGTTACTGAAGTGTCTGATCTTGGGCTTTGTGTTTTCACATTTTTTTATGTAATTATTGGGCTTTAGATGAGTAACTCTTCCATTAAATGTCCCATATAATAAAAGATTGGGGGCAATGTTGGGGCGTGTTTATTTGGGTCTGGATGATATGGTGGGTCATAGTCCACGTGGAGGAATCTCCCCACATAGGAATCTGTTTGGGCAATGGGGGAATATTAAATTGTATTTAATTTTCAACTCCTAAGGAAAGTGTCAGGATATGATTCGACTGTTAGGTTTGTATAGCGCGAACATGCAATCAAATTACATAAATAAAGCGGAAGCGCGACAAAACGGATTTTAATTTTTTTTATACAAACCATCACCATGATCGTTCTTTATGCACAATTATTAATTAAACGAAAGAGATGGAGAATAAGAATTATACCCTTGTCGAATTCTAGCTTCCTCAGGTACAAGTTCAACTCCAATTCCTTCGCGTTCTCCTTGAATTCAACGGTGTGATTCTTTCCTTTGATCAATGTTAGCCACCCAGGTGTTTGGCCTGTAGAGGTGATCCACCAAGGAAGAACAAATATTCAAGAAGTTGGGTGTTTGGCAAAACCCTAGTTTCTATCTCTATAGAAATTGTAAGTATTCTCCACAATCTAATGTAAGAGTGTGTAACCCTAATCTATGATAAGACTTCTCTTATTTATAGATGTAGGAAAACCCCTTCCCTAAACTATTTAGGATTATGGTTTCTATTTTAATTAAACTCCTTTAATTATATTCCTAATCCAATTAGGAATTAATAAGAGAGAGTACTTCTATTAATTAATTCTCAATCCCTATTAGGAATTAAATAATAGTTATATTAATTAATTCTCAATCCCTATTAGGAATTAAATAATAGTAATATTAATTAATTCTCAATCCCTATTAGGAATTAAATAATAGTAATAGTAATAATAAATAATAAGACTCCTCTTATTAATTTATATTTAATATTTCCAAAATATTAAATAATAAATATTAAGCTATTTAATTTATTCTATCTCCATAGATTAAATTAAATACACTTAACTTATTATTACAATTATGCCATTTACTTCTTAAATAAATATTTTCCTTTTGCGGTGTGACCCTTTAGGTTCTCCATATTAAACCGGTTGTGAATAAATCAATTAGAACAATTCTAATCTTATTTAAATAAATAAATTAAACTATTTAATTCATTTAAATAAATAATATTTATTCTACAATAAGGGTAAGCCCCCTTAGCGATCAACGACTTTCCAGATAATATAGATTTCAACATTAATCACAAAAGAACCTTTGAGTAAATAGTTACCGTACAATTCAATCCTTCTACCATACAATGTCCCAATTAAATATAAGACATGGAATTTCTGTCAAGTCTTATTTTATTTAATTATATGTATTTCGATTCCCAAATGCACAACTCTAAATAATGCAAATTAGAAACTCCTTTCTAATTTCATTCTGCCTTGGCCAAGGACTACTGAGTTATCATTTATCGAATCACATAGGACATTCACATCTTTTACTAGACGTGGTAGATTCTTTGTTGATCATTCACCTATCTCCATGTACAACTTATTATACCCAATCATACCCTTTGATATACCCTAAAGGTCTTAAGGGACATGTCAAAGTATAACTTATCATACACAAGATACTATGATGATCTCAAGTCTAAGGATCACTTGTACTACTATCACTAGAGGAATTTCTATTGACAGCCGAGTAAAACTCCATTAGGTATTCCTTAGCGAGTCACCTTCAGTGAACTTATTCTCCAATAAGAACCTACATACTTGCTTTAGTGTCTCCACACAAATGATTATGAGATCAATCATCCTCTTCATAAAAGCAAGCAACGTATGTACTAATCTATCCGGATTCACTAATCCCCAATTTAGTAATCCAACGATTAGGAACAATTTTAGTTTGTGAGCTATCTTGAATTTAGATCTCATTAGCATGATCACCATCATGATTCTAAAAGCATTGCTCAAAACTATGGGTTTATCACATTTAATATAACAGCACCATGTAGATAATATAAAATGCCTTTTAATAAAAATCAATTCCTTTATTAAATAAATGAATAAGATTACAAAGTATATGCTACATCATATTAAATATGATTGGCTTGTGTGCATACTACTTTCAATCTCCCACTTGCACTAAAGCCAATCGCCATGGTATCTAATACCCATCTTCTCTAAGTGACGATCAAACTGCTGTTGAGTTAAAGCTTTAGTAAATGGATCTGCAATGTTGTCTTGAGAGTCCACACGCTCCAGGGTGACATCTCCTCTTTCAATGATCTCTCTAATCAAATGAAACCGCCGCAACACGTGTTTGGATTTCTGATGAGACATGGGTTCCTTAGCCTGCGCAACAGCTCCGTTGTTGTCACAGAATAAAGGTACGGCTCCTCTAATGCTAGGAACCACTCCAAGTTTAGTTATGAACTTCTTCATCCAAACAGCTTCCTTTGCAGCTTCACTTGCAGCTATGTACTCTGCCTCTGTCACTGAATCAGCAACTGTTTGCTGCTTGGAACTCTTCCAACTCACTCCGCCACCGTTTAAGGTAAACACGTACCCTGAAACGGATTTATTGTCATCTTGGTCCGTTTGAAAACTTGAGTCTGTATAGCCCTTTAGTTTCAATTCAGACCCACCGTAGACAAGAAATACATCCTTAGTTCTTCTCAAGTACTTTAGGATGTTTTTCACTGCCTTCCAGTGCTCTTCTCCTGGATTCGACTGATATCTGCTTGTTACACTAAGTGCATGAGCGACATCTGGTCTAGTACATATCATACCGTACATGATAGATCCTATTGCAGAAGCATAAGGAATCTTACTCATACGGTCTCTCTCCTCAGGTGTCTTTGGGGCCTGTTTCTTGGAGAGATGTATTCCATGGCTCATCGGCATGAGACCTCTCTTGGAATCTTCCATGCTAAACTTCTTTAGCATTGAGTCAATGTACTTTCCTTGGGTCAAGCCCAGCATCCTTTTAGATCTATCTCTATAGATCTTTATCCCCAAAATATAGGATGCCTCACCCAAGTCCTTCATGGAGAAGTGTTTAGATAACCAAATTTTGATCGACTGTAGCATAGGAACATCATTCCCTATCAATAATATGTCATCAACATATAATACAAGGAATGAAACAGCGCTCCCACTAACCTTCTTGTACACACAAGGTTCATCCTCATTTTTGATAAAATCAAACCTTTTGATTATCTCATCAAAACGGATGTTCCACCTTCGATAAGCTTGCTTCAATCCATAAATGGATCGTTGTAGCTTAAAGACTTGGTTTGTTCCAACCGTTGAAACAAAACCCTCTGGCTGTATCATATATACATTCTCCTCAAGCTCTCCATTGAGGAAGGCCGTTTTCACGTCCATTTGCCAGATCTCGTAGTCATAATAAGCTGCAATTGCAAGCAAAATCCGAATGGACTTGAGCATAGCTACTGGCGAGAAGGTTTCATCATAGTCAACTCCTTGTCTTTGTTTGAAACCTTTTGCAACCAGTCGGGCCTTATAGGTCTCTACCTTGCCATCTGCCCCAGTCTTTCTCTTAAAGACCCATTTACACCCAATAGGCATAATGCCCTCAGGTGGTGAAACCAAAGTCCATACTTGGTTTTCATACATGGAGTCCATCTCGGATTTCATGGCTTCTAGCCATTTCTCTGAGTCATTACTACTCATAGCCTCTTCGTAAGTCAATGGATCATTATCATCTATGATGCGTACCTCATCATCATCCTCTATGATGAATCCATACCTCTCAGGTATCTTCGGTACTCTTCCAGATTTACGAATAGGTAATGGTACAGTAGGTTCTTCTACTTGGTCAGGTACCTGACTTTGATCCGTAGTATTTTGTGGTTCTTGAACTTCTTCAAGATATATCTTACTCCCACTGACTCCTTCGAGGATAAACTCCTTTTCTAAGAAGGCAGCGTGTTTCGCTACAAACACCTTTTGATCATTGGGATGATAGAAATAATACCCTACAGTTTCTTTAGGGTATCCCATAAATCTACACTTGTCGGATCTAGTCTTTAACTTATCTTGTTCAAACCTTTTGACATAAGCTGGACAACTCCAAGTCTTAACATACTTAAGATTTGGTTTCCTCCCTGTCCATATCTCATATGGGGTCTTTGGGATGGATTTGGTAGGTACCTTGTTAAGTAGATATGCAGCCGTTTCTAGGGCATAACCCCAGAATGATACTGGAAGGTCGGTAAAACTCATCATGGAACGAACCATGTCCAACAATGTTCGATTTCTCCTTTCAGATACACCATTCAACTGTGGCGTTCCTGGTGGAGTCCATTGTGAGATTATACCATTTTCGTTGAGACAATTGAGAAACTCATTGGTCAAGTATTCCCCTCCTCGATCCGATCGAAGAATCTTAATACTTTTACCAGTTTGTTTCTCTACTTCACTTCAGAATTCTTTGAACTTTTCAAACGATTCAGATTTGTATTTCATTAAATACACATATCCAAATCTAGAATGATCATCAGTGAAAGTAATAAAATAAGAATACCCTCCTCGTGCATTCGTTGTCATAGGTCCACAAACGTCTGTGTGTACCAACGCTAACAACTCTGTAACTCTTTCTCCTTTTCCACTAAAAGGAGATTTAGTCATCTTACCCATGAGACAAGATTCACAAGTTGGATATGATTCGTAATCTGATAGCTCTAAAAGCCCATCTTTATGCAACTTGGATAATCTTGTTTCATTGATATGACCGAGTCTACAGTGCCACATAAAGGTATAATTAACATCATCTCTTTTTCTTTTCTTAGTTTGTTCAATTTGAAGTATATTTTCATGCAAGTCAAGTATGTAAAGTCCATTCAGTAAATTGCCAACACCATAAAAAATATTTTTATTATAAATAGAACAACTGTTGTTCTTTATTATATTATCAAAACCATCCATATCCAATACAGAAATTGAAATAATATTTCTAATGAGTGTTGGAACATAATAACAATTATTTAAACTAATGAACTTGCCCGAAGGCAGTGCTAAACAATAAGTCTCTACAGCCAATGCAGCAACCTTTGCTCCATTTCCCACTCGTAGGACGACTTCATCCTTGTTCAGCTTCCTACTTCTGCTTAGTCCCTGCATATTATTACATATGTGAGAACTACAGCCGGTATCCAATACCCAAGTAGAATTTTGACTTTCAGAAAAATTAATTTCAATCATGAACAAACCTAGATCGGAAGTCGAAGCTTCTCCAAGCTTCTTTTGGCCCGCAAGATACTCCTTGCAATTCCTCTTCCAATGTCCCAGCTTGTTACAATGGTAGCAAATTCCTTTGCTATCTGGATCAGGTTTCTTATTATCTTTTTTCTTCGCCTTGCCCTTAGCCTTCTTGTTTTTCTTCTTTTCAGAAGATACCTTGGGCCTCTTCCTTTTCTTGGAAGAATCATCCACTAGTAAGACTTGGTTCTTGTTGGATGAGAAGTGACCTTCAGCAGTTTTCAGCATGTTAAGTAACTCAGGCAAGCTGACGTCCAACTTATTCATGTGAAAATTCACAACAAATTGTGAGAAGGTGTCCGGGAGTGACTGCAAGATCAAATCTTGACTTAACTCCCCATCCATCACGAACCCAAGCTGTCCAAGTTGTTCAATCAAATTGATCATCTTAAGGACATGAGTCTCAACAGTAGTGCCCTCAGTCATACGAGATCGAAAGAGCTCCTTAGATATCTGATATCTAGCAGTCCTACTTTGCTCACCATACAACTCTTTGAGATGCAGCAATATAGTAGGAGCATCCATAGTTTCATGCTGACGCTGAAGCTCGTTACTCATGGATGCGAGCATGATGCATTGAGCCAAGATTGCATCATCTTGCCACTTTCTAAAAGTAGCAATCTCTTCCTCAGAGACTGTTTCTGCAACACTTGCAGGGACTGGCGAATTTAGGACATAAGAAATCTTTTCAGCAGTGAGAACAATTCTCAGATTCCTTAACCAGTCCGTATAATTCGGTCCGGTCAGTTTGTTAGCATCAAGTATGCTACGCAGTGATAGTGAGTTTGACATTTTTAAATTCTGCATGTGAAATAGACAACATTTTTAGCATACATTCATTTAATTAATTACCAAAATAAATTAGGTCTTTATTTTAAATTGGTATCTCCCACTATTTTCATCAAACCATATTACCCTCATTATATAGTCGGCAAATCTAATTAAAGATTTGCTAGTGAGAATAAGGATCCCATTTCAAATGTATATAGCCTTGTGTGACACAACAAACTATATATAAATAAATAGGTAGACAACTATTGTCAATTACATCACTATGTAACTCCTTGTTTTTTTGCCTCTTAGATTATTTTGATCAAGTGTGACACATCCGAATCAAAATTATCTAAGTTAAGTCCAACCTAGCACTTCCATATATTCGAAAGAAAAAACACTGTCCTTGTGTGACACAACAAAACAGTATCGTTCAGTCTATGTATAAGCATCAAATGTGATAAAGCAACATCTTAAATATTTAATACTTGCCTTGTGTGACACAACAAACTCATATTAAATATTTAATACTCTATCGCTTTACCATGCTAGAAGGCGACGTTCGATATTCCAAATATCTTTGAACGCTTAGGACTTAATATAAAACTTTGAGGGGTTTGTTATTATTAGTCTCATCTTGTTTAGCGCGCATGCACATATATATATAAAATACGCGTCATATTATTTTACATGCGAAGCATGTTTGATAATATATAATATATATATATAGTAAGCATGCACATATAGAATACTATATTCTACCCGGATTGATTATGGACTTTTATTCTAGTTTGGTTCACTAGAGCCACCAAGTGAACCAAAAGGTCAAACCTAGGGTGCAAGAATTAAATTTAAATATAACTATTACATTTAAACCCGGGCTCCAATACAAACGGGTCTTCAAGCGCTCCTTGCTCCTTTGTCTCCAATTCTTCAAAATTTAATTCTAACTAGTCCTATTACATAAACTATTTACAACAAATAGAAACCTTGATCAGCAATCAAGGGGAAGTACATAGGAGGGAGATAAAATTTACATTAAGAAAAATTAGAGAAGACGAGGTACGCAGACCCCATTTATAAAAACTCATATATTCAAGCATCCACTAAAATAAATCCAATCACACATTGGTCAGTAGTCCATAATCAATCCCTATTTATTATCATACATATCTCTATATGTATCAATAAATAACATTCATCTCATGAATAATAAAATCATTCTATATATATATATGAGTATCATTTAATGGGCAATTTTAAGTTGCATGAAATCCAATTTCAAGATTAAAATAAACTCTTTATTTTAATTATAAAATTATTAAGAATATTATATATATATATATATATATATATATATATATATTGCACCAGGTACTTCGGTATATAATATATATATATTATTAAATCATGTTAGCTTTTCTAGTGAACAGGAAGACCAATCATGTTACTGGCGTGAATCTAAGCATAATCAGGATACTTTTCGAAGTTAACATGAAGCAGGATACTTTTCTAAGTTATATATATATATATATATGTATATATATATATATATATATATATATATAAACCGAAGTAGGATCACACATTTAATTAAATAAAGTGATTTCGTTTTTCATAAAATAATAATTTTATACAACTAATTATGCCCAATAAATTATTCTAAATACATACCCATATATAATTAGAATCAAAACAATTAATAATTTGCATAAAGATTGGCTCTTGATACCACTGTTAGGTTTGTATAGCGCGAACATGCAATCAAATTACATAAATAAAGCGGAAGCGCGACAAAACGGATTTTAATTTTTTTTATACAAACCATCACCATGATCGTTCTTTATGCACAATTATTAATTAAACGAAAGAGATGGAGAATAAGAATTATACCCTTGTCGAATTCTAGCTTCCTCAGGTACAAGTTCAACTCCAATTCCTTCGCGTTCTCCTTGAATTCAACGGTGTGATTCTTTCCTTTGATCAATGTTAGTCACCCAGGTGTTTGGCCTCTAGAGGTGATCCACCAAGGAAGAACAAATATTCAAGAAGTTGGGTGTTTGGCAAAACCCTAGTTTCTATCTCTATAAAAATTGTAAGTATTCTCCACAATCTAATGTAAGAGTGTGTAACCCTAATCTATGATAAGACTTCTCTTATTTATAGATGTAGGAAAACCCCTTCCCTAAACTATTTAGGATTATGGTTTCTATTTTAATTAAACTCCTTTAATTATATTCCTAATCCAATTAGGAATTAATAAGAGAGAGTACTTCTATTAATTAATTCTCAATCCCTATTAGGAATTAAATAATAGTTATATTAATTAATTCTCAATCCCTATTAGGAATTAAATAATAGTAATATTAATTAATTCCCAATCCCTATTAGGAATTAAATAATAGTAATAGTAATAATAATAATAAGACTCCTCTTATTAATTTATATTTAATATTTCCAAAATATTAAATAATAAATATTAAGCTATTTAATTTATTCTATCTCCATAGATTAAATTAAATACACTTAACTTATTATTACAATTATGCCATTTACTTCTTAAATAAATATTTTCCTTTTGCGGTGTGACCCTTTAGGTTCTCCATATTAAACCGGTTGTGAATAAATCAATTAGAACAATTCTAATCTTATTTAAATAAATAAATTAAACTATTTAATTCATTTAAATAAATAATATTTATTCTACAATAAGGGTAAGCCCCCTTAGCGATCAACGACTTTCCAGATAATATAGATTTCAACATTAATCACAAAAGAACCTTTGAGTAAATAGTTACCGTACAATTCAATCCTTCTACCATACAATGTCCCAATTAAATATAAGACATGGAATTTCTGTCAAGTCTTATTTTATTTAATTATATGTATTTCGATTCCCAAATGCACAACTCTAAATAATGCAAATTAGAAACTCCTTTCTAATTTCATTCTGCCTTGGCCAAGGACTACTGAGTTATCATTTATCGAATCACATAGGACATTCACATCTTTTACTAGACGTGGTAGATTCTTTGTTGATCATTCACCTATCTCCATGTACAACTTATTATACCCAATCATACCCTTTGAATATACCCTAAAGGTCTTAAGGAACATGTAAAAGTATAACTTATCATACACAAGATACTATGATGATCTCAAGTCTAAGGATCACTTTTACTACTATCACTAGAGGAATTCCTATTGACAGCCGAGTAAAACTCCATTAGGTATTCCTTAGCGAGTCACGTTCAGTGAACTTATTCTCCAATAAGCACCTACATACTTGCTTTAGTGTCTCCACACAAATGATTATGAGATCAATCATCCTCTTCATAAGAGCAAGCAACGTATGTACTAATCTATCCGGATTCACTAATCCCCAATTTAGTAATCCAACGATTAGGAACAATTTTAGTTTGTGAGCTATCTTGAATTTAGATCTCATTAGCATGATCACCATCATGATTCTAAAAGCATTGCTCAAAACTATGGGTTTATCACATTTAATATAACAGCACCATGTAGATAATATAAAATGCCTTTTAATAAAAATCAATTCCTTTATTAAATAAATGAATAAGATTACAAAGTATATGCTACATCATATTAAATATGATTGGCTTGTGTGCATACTACTTTCATCGACTTCCTCTCTTTAAGGAGATTCAGTTTGATCCCATTAAGGTATCTGTCCTAATGAGGAGTTCTATTGCCATACAGAGACGGGCATGAAATTGGTGGTGTGATCACTATAAATACAAAGCTAAACCCTAATTTTCAGGTATCTCATTATTTTTTCAGCACTAAAGCAGTAAGCCTCCATTGTTAAACCTTATTCAGTCTGTACTTATACTCACACCGGAGTGATGAGTGTATTTTATACACACAATTTGGGTACTTTTGGCCTTGATAATTTGCAAGTCTTTAGGTATTTTATGTGGTTTTTATGTATTTTTATCTTATTTCTACATAAATTAGTTTTTAGTTATTTTTACATGTTTTTATGTTACTTTGATGCATTTTCATTATGTTTGTAGGAATTGAAATAAATACCGCTCGGATCGTTGTTTGTATTGACTCAATGTCCGTGCCTGGATATCCGTGCCCGAATGATAACACGGTGAAAATTTATGTTTGGCGATGCTCGGGGCTTAATTTGATGACATTTGGAAGTTGGGCGTGCACGGCGTTGGAAGGCGTGCACGGCGTGCGGCAGACAGGGGCGCCAACGTGCGGCCCAGGCGCTGGGCGCGGGCGCATGGGCGCGGCGTGCGGGCGCGCGCTGGGCGTGCGGGCGTGTTGGCACGCTGGGCGTGCGGGCGTGTGCGGCGGGCGCTGGGCGCTCGGCAGCCTCGGCAGCCTCGGCGTTGGGCGCGCGCGCGCGCGAGGCTCAACGGGCTCGGCGGCACTCGGCAGTTGGGCGTGCGTCCAGCGTGCGGCCCAGGCGCTGGGCGCGGGCGCGCGCGCTGGCGTGCGGGCGCGCGCGCTGGCGTGCGGGCGCGCGCGCTGGCGTGCGGGCGCGCGGCGCGGGCGTGCGGCCAGCGTGCGGCCCAGGCGCTGGGCGCGGGCACGCGCGCTGGCGTGCGGGCGCGCGACATGCGGCGTGGGCGTGCGGCCAACGTGCGGCCCAGGCGCTGGGCGCGGGCGCGCCAACGCCGTGCTGAGTTCGATTCCAGCTGGCCTTTTGGTGCGATCTGAGCGAATTTTTGACCCATAATCTGATTTTTGCTAGGGTTTTCATGGAGGCACTATATAATATCTCATTGGGGCTTCATATTTGACAACTAGGGATTGGGAGGCTACACTAAAACACCAATTTGAGAGCAAAAGTGTTGCAATACAAGGAAAAACTCAGCACAAGCCAAAGAACCAAGAAGGAAAGGATTGTCAAGGCATATCTAGACCTTGGGAGGCTGCACATACATCATCAAGAAGAGCTTGAGGGCTAGAAATCAAGAAAATTCTAGCAACAAGCTCAGGAGCAAAAAGAGAAACGAATGCCAAATGAAGAGGAAAAGCTAGAGATTGACATCAACCAAGCAAGCAACATATGAATATCTTCTAAATGGGTTTTATCATCTCTTGCTTTCCTTTGAATTTGTATTTCAATTTTATGATGAACACCATGTGTTTGATGTTTTGCTTAGCTACCATGAACTAGAGCTTATTCTAAGATTTCAATGGAACCCAACACATAGTTTGAATTGATTTCTCTCTCTTTGCTATTAATTACTCATTTGTGAATTGTATGTCATAATTTATGCTTCATATATTAATTGCCTAGCTAGTAATTACCGTGGGAACCTATATGAACTTGACGAACGGATTATAGTGTTTAGACCTTGTTATGATATCATGCGAAAGTTAAAGATTGTTGTGGGTTATTAATTGAGATTAAGTGACGCGTGTCTTGTTGATTATCCTCAATGATAGGTAACTTGATAGTATTTAGGATAGATATATACCTAGATACCGTGTGCAACCAATGGAGAATCTACTCTTAATGACTTCCTATGTGAAAGTTGGTAATTGAAGGGACGGTAAATGAGATTTAGTGACACGTGTCTTGTTATTGTTCTTGAAATTAGTCTCTTGATAGTGTGTAGGATAGACATATATACCTACATGCCGCATTAGGAAGATTCGGAATTTGACCATCGACAGAGGCTTATAAGTAGCTTTGATTTCTCGGTTGGCAATTCTATGTTGTTAATTAATTCAAATGAGAGAGTTAGGATATTCAAATGAAGTGTTGGGGGAAATTGCAATCTTAGACTTGTTAACATTAGATTTCATTGTTTTAACGCTTTCCACAGATCTTAATTATTACCAAACAACAAAACAAACTCAATTCATCATTTGTCTAAATAAAATCAAGATGATATATAGTTGGTACTTGGGATACACTAGAACAATTCCCTGTGGGTTCGACAACTCTCTTATCACTTTATTACTTGTTGACCGCGTATACTTGCGCGTATTTTTTGGTTGCAAAATCGACCAACAAGTTTTTGGCGCCGTTGCCGGGGAATTGTTCTTCTAATGTTTTCTAATATTAATGGCAATCGAATTGGTTTTAATTTAGACTTGTAAATAATTTGCTTATTATTTATTTTGTTTTGATTTGATTTTGTTTTCAGTTAATGGATGAGCATAACTATCAATGGGATTATGAAGGGACGACGCAACCAAGTTCGTCAAAACTTCTTGAGCAATTGCAAGAACAACTTGCAACGCTTTCAAGGGCTGTTGACACTCTTAAAGGCCAGTCCACTCAAAATGCCTACAGTCAGAATCAAGCTGACTACTACCCAAACTACTATCAACCAGGTTGGCAAGATCATCCAAGCATTTCTTAGGACAACAGTCAAGATCAATGCTTTGATCCAAGTCTCTCATACCATTCAGAATTTTCATTCCAACCTCCACCACACCATGAGGATACATCTAATGTGGAGGAGATTCTTCCCTTGTTCATTGAGAAACAAGAATTGTTATGAAACCTCGAGAACCAAATGGCACAACTTGTCGAGGCAGTGCTTATTCACCCGCAAAGCACCTTACCTTGTATTACACAGATTAACCCTATAGAGGAAGGTGAAGAGCAATGTATGGTGAATTCGCATAGCTGTGACAAAGCGGAAAGAAGGAGGGAGGAGCTCATGGCTCATATCTCTCAAAATGAGGTTAGGATGGCAAATATACATGCTTCAGTGCAGAGCATCATGAACTATGTTTCCAATTCTTGCATTATTCACTCGCAAAGCACCTTACCTAGCGATACAGAGATCAACCCCATAGAGGAAGGTGAAGAGGAGTGCTTGGTGAATGATCAAGGAAATGGCGCGGAGTCGTGCGAAGCTATTAGTGAAAATTTTGAGAGTGAACATCCTATTGTGGATGATGATTCTAAGGTTGATAAGACGAGGAGCATGAATGGGGATCATGAAAAGGAAATTGAAGACCAAGAAGTCACATTCGAGGTTTTCAAACCCATCGAACACCTATTGGTTCATGAAGAAGATCTTCATGTCGATCTTGACACAAGTGCAATAATTGATGATGCGGATGAGGAAAGCTTCTTCTTGCCATCGGTTGAAACGAAGTTTGAAGGTCACCAACCAGGCATGCATGCCATGCAAATCAAAGAAAGAACAACGAGGCGGCATGCAATAGTCAATTTTGCGATTGAGCCAGATTGATGGGAAATAAAGGAGTCGGGCTAACGACTTTAAACCAAGCGCTTCTTGGGAGGCAACCCAAGTTTACTGTTTTGCTTTTATTTTTGTTTGATTGCATTTTAGTAGTTTAATTGCATTTTTATTTCTTTAGTCATTTGCTTTCAGGTACGCTCCCAACTTAGAGGTATTGAAAGATGATATCAATGGCGCTTGACACGGTTTCAGGGAAGTCTTCTGTTTTAATTTTTCCTATATCAGACATTGAGGACAATGTCAAGTTTAAGTTTGGGGGTAGTATTTCATATTTGTGTGTTTTTAATTTAGTTTTTGTGTGATTTAAGTATGTTTTTTCTTTTTATTCAAAAAAAAAACAAAAAAAAATCATTTATTTTTAGGATGTGTCCCTTGAGCATTGTTTTAATTTGATCTGAACCATAATCCATGGTTTATGATACTGGCTTGTTTGAAGAGAGCCTAACTCATGAGATATTGACAATTGTTGCTTAGTCTTTGTGCTTATCGTTCATCGGTTATTATTTTGCTTATGCCTCATTTCACTTTTATGCACTTACCCATGAGTATTAAGCTAGTCGTATGCTTAGAGAAGGCTTTTATAACCGAATGCTTGTGGAAAATATCTATAAACTCTAGAACTCGTTTAAACATCACTCGAACCAAGGTGTCCAAATTTGTTATGTTTGAATTGATGGTCATGTGGTGAGTTGAGATGGAGCGTAAAACGCACTCACTCATGGACACATGTGTAGGAGAGATAGAGCGTAAAACGCACTCTCTTATAATTGTGATTAAAGAAAAAAAAATTGTTTATCGCAAATTTTGCATGGGGTTGAGGTTGAGCGTAAAACGCACTCGCCCATATGAGCATGCTTAAGGTTGAGATGGAGCATAAAATGCACTCACCTAGAGCCCTTGATTCTCAAAATTTTTGGAATTGTGATTTGTACACCTTTGTATTGAGTGATGTGTTAAGCATGTTGTTTTGGGGTTTATTTTGATGATTTCATAAGGTAATGTGGTTGCATAGTTTCATTCGAGCTTGATTGGTGTAGTGCTATTGGGTACTCACACACTCACATACGGAAGAGGCCTTAAGCAAAGTATGACTAGCTAACTGAAATTTTAGACTTGCAACACTTTGTTTGTTCTCTTGAGTTCTATGTGTTAATGCCTTTGAGACCATTGTCGGCTTATTAATTCATTGCTCAAGTTAGGTTATATTAGAAGTTTTTCAATTGTTTAGTTTAAGTTTGTTTTGCTTGAGGACAAGCAAAGATTTAAGTTTGGGGGTATTTGATGAGTGTATTTTATACACACAATTTGGGTACTTTTGGCCTTGATAATTTGCAAGTCTTTAGGTATTTCTACATAAATTAGTTTTTAGTTATTTTTACATGTTTTTATGTTACTTTGATGCATTTTCATTATGTTTGTAGGAATTGAAATAAATACTGCTCGGATCGTTGTTTGTATTGACTCAATGTCCGTGCCTGGATATCCGTGCCCGAATGATAACACGGTGAAAATTTATGTTTGGCGATGCTCGGGGCTTAATTTGATGACATTTGGAAGTTGGGCGTGCACGGCGTTGGAAGGCGTGCACGGCGTGCGGCGTCGACCAAGCCGCGGGCACGGCGTGCGGCAGACAAGGGCGCCAGCGTGCGGCCCAGGCGCTGGGCGCGGGCGCATGGGCGCGGCGTGCGGGCGCGCGCTGGGCGTGCGGGCGTGTGCGGCGGGCGCTGGGCGCTTGGTAGCCTCGGCAGCCTCGGCGTTGGGGCTGCTATGCAGCGCGTGCGCGGGGCTCGGCGGCACTCGGCAGTTGGGCGTGCGGCCAGCGTGCAGCCCAGGCGCTGGGCGCGGGCGCGCGGCGCGGGCGTGCGAAGCAGCGGGCGTGCGGCCAGCGTGCGAAGCAGCGGGCGTGCGGCCAGCGTGCGACCCAGGCGCTGGGCGCAGGCGCGCGCGCTGGCGTGCGGGGGCGCGGCGTGCGGCGTGGACGTGCGGCGTTGGGCGTGCGGCCAACGTGCGGCCCAGGCGCTGGGCGTGGGCGCGCGCGCTGGCGTGCGGGCGCGCCAACGCCGTGCTGAGTGCGATTCCAGCTGGCCTTTTGGTGCGATCTGAGCAAATTTTTGACCCATAATCTAATTTTTGCTAGGGTTTTCATGGAGGCACTATATAATATCTCATTGGGGCTTCATATTTGATAACTGGGGATTGGGAGGCTACACTAAAACACCAATTTGAGAGCAAAAGTGCTGCAATACAAGGAAAAACTCAGCACAAGCCAAAGAACCAAGAAGGAAAGGATAGTCAAGGCATATCTAGACCTTGGGAGGCTGCACATACATCATCAAGAAGAGCTTGAGGGCTAGAAATCAAGAAAATTCTAGCAACAAGCTCAGGAGCAAAAAGAGAAACGAATGCCAAATAAAGAGGAAAAGCTAGAGACTGACATCAACCAAGCAAACAACATATGAATATCTTCTAAATGGGTTTTATCATCTCTTGCTTTCCTTTGAATTTGTATTTCAATTTTATGATGAACACCATGTGTTTGATGTTTTGCTTAGCTACCATGAACTAAAGCTTGTATTCTATGATTTCAATGAAACCCAACACATAATTTGAATTGAATTCTCTCTTTTTGATATTAGTTATTCATTTGTGAATTGATTATCATAGCCTTTGCTTTCTTGATTAATTGCTTGGCCCGTAATTACCTTGGGAACCTATATGAACTTGACGAACGGATTATAGGGTAAGACCTAGTTATGATAACATGCGAGAGTATAGATTGTTGTGGGTTATTAATCGGATTAAGTGACGTGTGTCTTATTAATTATCTGCAATAATAGGTATCTTGATAGTAGTTGGGATAGATATATACCTAATTACCGCTCGCAACCAATTGAGAATCTAGTCTTAATGACTTCCGATGTGAAAGTTGGTAATTGAAGGGAGGATTAATTAGATTTGGTGACACGTGTCTATTAATCATTCCTGAAATTAGTCTCTTGATAGTGCATAGGATAGACATATACCTATGCACCGCTTAGGAAGATTCGTGATTGACCATCGACAGAGGCTCTTATGTAGTTTTGATTTATCGGTTGTCAATTCGTATGTTATAACTGATTGAAAAGAGAGAGTTAGGAGATTCAAATGACGTGTTGGGGGAAATTGTAATCTTAGACCTTTCTATCTTGATATTTTACCGCATTTTATTCATTACTTGACTTGTGAACTCAACCAATCAACAAACAATCAAACCTTCATCGTTTAAATTAGATCAAATTGATATACGATTGATACTTGGTTATTATTTGTCACAATTCCCTGTGGGTTCGACTCATATCTTATCATATATTACTTGTGGACCGTGTATACTTGCACGTGTGTGTTTATCGATAGCTAAATCGACCAACACGGAGCTATCCCCCAGCGGCCCAGGCCGTTAGCTCTCTGAGTGTGTTCTCGTTTTTATGCAGGATTTGGCGCGTATTTAGTGATTGGACGTGTGAGGCCCCCAAATCCGGGTCCCTTGAACCTCGGACCTGGTTCGTCACGATACATCATATTTACAATTATTGCGGAAGATATAAACATAAATTGTTTATACATTAAACTTTGCTACATATCCCAAGGTCTATAACCTTTATTTTAATACATATTTACCTTTAGATTCACAAAAGGTTTACAGCATATCATTTACATCAGATAATTAATTTGGTTATCATGCATAACCATCTAATCTTGTCCTTTGCTTTTGTACTGTCTTTCCTCGAACGTTCGCCTTAAATCTGAAATTTGTTATCATGATATAGCAAGGGTGAGCAACTACTTTGCTCAGCAAGTTTAAGTACAATAAAGATATATCATGATTGAAAGAATGAATAAGCTTTAGAACTTTTCAACAATATAATAATTGTGAAAGAGCATGAATCAGACTTTCAATAATTGAATGACTGAATTCAATAATAAGGGGTGTCAATAATGACCATGAACAATTTAACTGAACCTTATGGTAATGAAGGTGATCAGCCTTTCATACCTGATGAACATATGCAATATGCACTAAGTGCGAATCAATAATCATAGTTGTGGGATAATCAACAATAATTATCCACTAACATGCTTGAAAGATAATAACTTGAGTGTGAGTTAGGGAAACTTGCTCAATATAAAAGTTGAGTAAGATGGAACTTGTCTGTACCGTCGATTACTGCTACGCAATTTAACTTATTCTCTTATGAAAGACCTATCAGTTATAAGATTGATCTTTCAATTAGCAACACATATACCTCATAACACTACTTCTAATATTTAAGCACATAAGCAAATATTAGATAGCACCTTACACGTTCATAATTCTAAAACTAGCACACATCGAGTCTTTAACAGTGTTCAATATAGTATGCTGAGTGGTTTCCCACAAACAACCAACAAACTAGTTTCCGTCTCGTCTACATTGTTTTCACAGTGAGTTAGATCGGTTGCTAGTTCGTATATACCTCCGCTCCCTGAAGGAATTGTTTAGCCCAGCTACTATACATCAACTATTAAAGAGTACGATTGTACCACTATTTTATTATAAACTGTATGACTTAACACTAAGTCTTTCATTTTATAAGTTCTTCTTTATAATCCATTAAGCCTGAACACCTAATTCAGTAAGTTGGATTATCTAAACATACTAATCCAGCAACCTGGATTCGAACTATCCTACAATCCAGCACCCTGGATTCACTAATTCAGTAAACCATATTTACCAATTCAGCAAGCCAGATACTACAATCCAGCAAGCTGGATTCAACTGTAAATTCCTATTTTAGTTGACATTTAACAGTCGGTTAAATATTTAAAGCTTTACTTGACTTCGTATTGAGAGCCTCTCATTCCATATAATTGATTAAGGTTAATTATGTAACCTTTTATATCAAGTCCCTTTATAACTGTCTTCGATTGCTACTTAACATTTAGTTAAGTCTTAAATCTTATCTTTACATCACGTTGGATGTATAATTATCGTTAACAATATTAAGGTTAACGTTCGTCTTATCCTTTTTTAAAGTTCTCTTTTGATCGACACTTAACGTTTGGTTAAGTAGTCTTAGTCTGAAGTTACATTATATCAATGTATTATCTTCACTAAAGTTAATTAAATAACTCTCCCATCTTGTCTTTAGGCAACTTCTTTTTAATGTTTACTTAACACTTTAGCTAAATTCTTATACTCTTGTATTCACCTCCTTCACATGTTTATTAGGTTGATAGAATAATTACCTCAACATTTAAGTCATCATTTAACTTCATATTATACCCTCAAGGTATTTCTCTCAAATAATACTTAACATGTAGTTAAGTCCTTATGAAATGTCTCCACATCGTTTTAGAGGTATATTAGATTAATTAAAAAAAAATCTTGAATCAAGCTTTCGCTTAACTTCTCCCATTTATACTTAACATGTAGTTAAGTATTTAAACTTTTAAAATATAACCTATTATGGTTAATCTTTACCTCACTATTTAAGATTTACACTTTATAATACCTAGAACGGTAATTAGTAGGTTCGGAACGCTTTACGGTTCATAAAACGCAAGCCCGGCACCTTTCGTTCGCATCCGGTCGAGCAACATCTTCAAAACGCCCATGTTGACCTTTTCCCAAAATCTCAAATTTTAGTTTTTATTACATAAAATTGTAGCATTATCCTTAAGCTTTTTAAAACATCTTGAATTATCAAATTTGGACTTCGTACGCAAAAGTTATGCTTATTTTAGTTTTGGATGTTAAAATCACATTGCCTAGCTCGCGAATTTTAGACCCAACCTCGCTTAAACAGTCATAACTTCTTCGTTATTTACAATTTTTGGGTGATTCCAGCGGCCACGCGAAGCTAACTTCTGTATCTACAATTTTGTCCTACTAAAATTGTTCCAGTTCCCAACAAAACAATACAGAAATCGCACGTAAAGGGGGCTGACCCCGAATTTCGCTGGACAGTTTTGCCTATTACTTAGATTGGCCATAACTTTTTGCTCCGAAGTCGGAATTGGTCCGTTTCAGAGTCTATGGAAAGCTTATACAGTGTATAATAACATACCAAAAGCCCAGAATTTTTAGAGCAATCTAGCTAGCCCTTAATTTTCTAATTTTGGGCAGCAGCTCTCTCGTTCTTTCTCTCCTCTCCGTTTGATTTTCGTATCTTGAGTTTTACACCACCAAATCAAACGATTTCAAGTTCTATGAACTCGTAACTCATAATATTACAACATATTAAATCTATATAATTTTTATCCATACCCACTAAGCGGATCTAAGGATCAAAAGAAAATGGGAGTTTTAGAGTTTTAAGAAATTATTTCTTAGATCCAAGCTTGATAACCCATCAAACCTCTAGATCCAACCATGAATCATCATAAATCATGTAGATCTATCAATATAAAGTATAATAACACTAACTCAAAGCTAGATCCAAGCTTAATCACAAGAAAAATGGATATAGTTTTGAGATTTACCTTTTTAGATTTCATTTCCTTTTCTTTCTCTTTCCTTCCATGGATCTTCCATGGCTTCCTTCCTTGCTTTCTTCTTCCTTCATGGTAGCCAAGCCTTCTCTCTCTCTCTCTCCCTCTCTCTTCCTCGGTCGAACCTTTCTCTCTCTTTCTCCTTTCCTTTTGTTGCCGAGAATGAGAAAATGGGGAGTGAATGAGATATATATATTTATATATATTTATATATTACTTCCCTTTTCATTTCTTATCCTTATATATACATATATATATATATTAATTTTCCCCCAAGTCTATTATTACATAATTAATTAAATCATTTGGGTCATGAAATAAAATACTTCAACCCACATAATCACTTTATCCTAATATTTAATTAGGATTTCTTTTCCATAAAATTTGGAATTTAAAATAATTATTCACTTACATTTATTTATATAACTCAATTAAATTCTTTCTTAATTAAGTCAAAATAAATAATAATTGAGATATATTGCAATAAGTCTCTCTCACATTATTTTTACTAGTACACTTCAATCGCCATCATTAATCCCCATACTTAACATATAAAGATTAATTTACAATACCTCATGTTATTTGTTTATTATATAATAAACAATTATATATACAATCTCATAAGATTGCTATTCATTTATCTCTCATATTCATTCTATATATACCTCAACATAATTTAATATGTTGAGACATACCATATAAACCACATAGATCAAACACTATGCTTTTCCAATAGTTATAACCCTTCGGTTATTCAATTTTTTTTCATTCCTAATATATAATATATTAGGTTATATAGTTCTTTTATTACACTCTACCCCGTCGATAAATATACATATTCACAATATATATATATTTACCTTATCATCAAATAATTAATATTTCCTATATAATAGGCTTGACATTCAACCTCATGTCTTATCAAATATCTCTTTTTACTATTTGCTAAGCTTCATAAGCGTTTATTATATGACTTGCCATATACAGTTCACTTATCATGATCTTAATCCCTCTTGGACTTTTATTAAATTTCAATACTTGACTACTAGGTTAGGCTCATTTAATTAACATTACCGCACCTAGTTCATCTCTTCCCAATTTAATATCTTTGGGTTCTCTGAAACTACCATTCAGGCTCAGTTTCCATTAATCTGTATGATCAATTTAATTAAACTTTCTAAGTATAGGTATATATATAATTATACATATATTCATTCTCTTGTTCCTTATTATAACAAGTTAACATCACTAATACAGCAAACTGCTTTTCTAATTCAGCAAACTGAATACACTAATTCAGCAAACCGAATACACTAATTCATACTCTTCTCTCTCTTTGTTATCTAAACCTTTCATTTATGGAAAGTTTCCAAACTTTCCATTTATGGAAAGTTTCTACCCTTCCATTTCTTTGGCTTCTTTAACTCAAGGTTGGTTAAAATATGGCCAACCTAGTTTACTCATCATTTGGCTAATTTGTTGGGTTACTCATAAAACCCTAACACATTAAATCCTTACTCATAGCTTGGCTTATAATAAATCCCTCTTGGACTATCAATTATCATACATTTGGGCTTATATTTAAATTACCCACTTCACATCTAGGCAATCCCATATTGGGCTACCATAATTAATCCTCTTATTCAAATTCCCTACATTAATCACACTAGTTAATTACCTAATGATGATCACCCTTCTCGTTTGCCAATCAAGGCCAACATTCAAGCTATGTTAATTCATAACATAGTTTTATCTTGTTTCTCATTAATTAACCTAATTAATTACTCATCTAGGCTTGGATCATTACCATCCTACCCTTCATCCTACACTTTTCTATTTATGGAAGGTCTCTAACCTCTTCTTATTGGTGGACATCTATACACCACAACTTTCCTTTTATAGAGAATTCTCAAACTTTCCATTTATGGAAAGCTTCTCCTCTCGTATTTTTGAATAGTAAATACGCTCTTATACTCCATATAAACGCTATTCGGGAATGTAAAAATTCGAAAAGCGAAGAAGCGTTTCTCGCGTGAATAGTGTTTCCCGCGTTATTTTCTAAGAAAATATTTTTCCTCTACGATTCATTAATGCTTATATCGTATCACATAACACATTGATTAGATCGCAGAAATCCATCTTCATTGATCACTTAAAATCATAATACACAAATATATCATTGCTTCTTTAAACTTTCTACTTATGGAAAGTTTCTAGGGTAGCTTCTCTAACCCCATCTAGCTTATACATGTTTGTATACCCATATATCTCTGTATACCACCTTATCAATTCTAGGGTTTCAATCCCTTACATATCGTTTCACACATTTAATTTCTAACACAGAGATTAGGTTAAAGTGTTTAATCATCTCTACACAATTATCTTCTTCAAAACTAGGTTTTAAACTCAACCCTTATAAGGATTCCATCATCAGAATCACTACTACCGAAACGCTCAAGTTCGGTTAACTTCTAAACTCTTGCGACATTTATTTCATCGCATAAACTTATTGAATACGTCCTCAATTCATATAAGTTCTTTCAAAACCAAAGAAAATATTGAGTCATTTCTCTACACATTTCTCTGTTAACAATCTAGGTTTTGACTTTAACCTTTATTCAATATTTGAGACCTTATTTACAAGTCTCATAACTATCCAGGATATTACAGGACGCGTGGCGAAATCTTGGCTTTAACAAAACTGTTAGATCCCAAATTTGAGCTAGAAATATATTAGAGGGGTCAAATAGTCTTTTACAAAATTTTTGATTAATATTATCAGTTAATTCTTAAGTTAAATTTGATTTGTAACTAAATATGAGTATTCGTTATTCCTCTATCAGAAACAAGAATTTTAAGCGGATAGGGGTAAATGGAATATTCTAATTTATGCTCCTTTTCTGAGAAAAAGGATGATATGATTGACTTAGAATCAATTAGATTTACATTAATGTTCACTAAGAACTTCTACAAGTTCCAGGCAAAAACTTGTATACCGCTTGAAAAAAGAAAGATGTAAAGTTCTTGCTAATATCCCCAAACCTAAATCGAATAAGTAATACCTTTTAGATAGTTTATAATATTCATTGGTAACGTCGAATTTTATTTGCTCGCCAAATCACCAAACAACGAACTTAAAATCTGCACAGAGAATAAACACACACCAAAAAGCTTGACGATTGAGACCGCCAGGAGATAGCTCCGATATGAGAATAAGTATAGGCCAGAAATGTCAACAATGGATGTATGTAATTGCCTTATTGAATAAGAATAATAATGTATGTGTACCTTAAACTTGGATTATAACTGTATTTATAGCTTTGAAAGTTCAATAATAATCTAGAAGGGGGTTGAATAGATTATTATCGTTTAAAAATTTATCTTAGGCCTTTTTGAATTTTTAGTAAATTAATTTGTGATGTCAGAAATTAATATGCAAGACAGTAAACATTCAATCACACAATGCACAGAGATTTATCTGGTTCATAACATACATCCCGGGTATGTTGTTATGTCTAGTCTCAAGCTCCTCTCCAAGACTTGAGATCCTATTACTCCTAGTAATAAATACTCCTTCAATAGGCAAATAAGCCTTTATAAAGTTTTAAAGATAAACTTCCTAGCTAACTATCTCGGACAACAAGCTCCTAGCTCCCTCCTCAAGCTTAGTTGCACCTTTCCTTTGAGTTCAGTTCTACTTTATGTTCTGGTCTTAAAACGACAACCTCTTTCTCACCTCACAAGTACACTAGAGACCTAACTCCCAGCTGACCTCTCTAAGACTCTAGTCTTGGTCAAAGAATTACTCATTTTTCTCACAGGTACATAAAATAAACTAACTCTACCCTTCTCCCTTTACAAATAATTGAGAGAAATATGCTTCTTAGATAAGCAGATACAATTCAGTACGGATATATAAAAGTTTAACTAACTTTTATATTTGATACTTCTCAAATAAGTAGATAATAGTTAAAGATCAAATATTTATAAAAGTTTAAGGACTTTTATATTTGTATAAAAATTACTTCTTTGTAAGCAGATATTAAATTTATGAACAATTATAAAGTTTATATAACTTTTATATTTTGTATGAAAAGTGCTTCTGAGTAAGCAGATAAATATTTTTGTTCCGATTTATAAAGGTTTTATTTATAAATAAAGAATATGTTTCTATGTAAAATAAATATAACTTTGAGTTCAGATATAAAAGTTTAAATAACTTTTATAGTAAGTGATATACTTCTTTTTAAGCAGATATAATCACTGGAGTTTGTGATATAAAAGTTTAAGTAACTTTTATATTTATGTAACAAGTATTTTATGAATAAATGAATTTATACAAAATACTTGTGGTGATAGATGTGATGCCCCCAAAATCGGGTCTAAACCACAACACTCGAACTTAGGTCGCCAGAATACATACCACTACAAACATAAATTCTTTTATTTACAACTATTATTACATCGACAATATTCACACCTAAATTCAATAATACCCTATATATAAGTACAGTCAATAACTGTTTTAAGAATCAAAATATTTAAAAAATGATCGAGGAACCCTTCGTACATTAGAGACTATGCTTTTAAGTTATCATAAATATCATATGACTTAAGAATCAGCTTTGGTTGACCCATAAGACCCCAAAGAAAAATGAGGAGATTACTATCCTATCCATTCCAATGGTGTATATCTTCCTGCCATATAATTATCTCCATTGCGTCAAACTGAGGATTATATTCCAACCATACTCCTAGATTATATAAATAATGCTCATAAATATAATCAGAAAGCGGATACGCACAACCATATCTTATGGTAAAAGGATTTGGTACGTGGTTGGACATCTTGTATGATAGGTACTGGTGACGCTCCTAAATTTCGGTCTACACAACCCTATTTAGTTCACCAAAATCAATTATTAAAATGTTGTGTACATACGGTAACCTAAAACTTTAAGTCCTCATTACAATTATTACCACAATATTTTATAATTTGATGAGGACAACCACTAACTCGGACCATCACATCATTCTCCTATTCTCTCCTCTAGACCCAGCTATACTCTTATTACCTGAAAAGAACAATGGAACAAAAAAAGGGTAAGTTCAGATAGCCCAGTAAAGAATATCATGACTAAGATAATGAATAATAAATTATCTTTAGTCTTCAACAGTGATAAATCAGAGATTTAATGATATTATAAATTTTCAACAAATAACTACAGCGGAAAGAGCCATCCATTAGAAGAGTCAAGTAGATTATAATGCCTACTATCTTTTCCAATTTAAGATGTTAGAATATGTTTTGATTAATCTGATGATGAATAATTGTAATGATTATGTCTACGTGTTTACGTGATTATATATGTTTATGTGATTATGTGATTATGTGCTTATATGATAAATATATGTTTATGTGATTATATGTTTATATGAATGTGATTATGTGAGCACGTGATGATAAATGTGACTTGCCTAATTAGAAAATAAATGTGATCTGTCTGTAGGAATTTGTTTGATGAATATGATTCATTTATTTGTCTAGATATTGAATATTGAGATTTGCATACTTATTGTAAAGATGAATGAGATTAATGTATATTTGTACAAATACGTTTTGTGAAGTCCTTAATAATGAAATGATGTACAAGGATTTAGAATAGAGTGATCAAACTTGTTAGGTTGATCATTTGAATTAATTCTATATGTAATAGATAGGATGAATCGTAGAGTTACTCTGCATATTCGTAGTGTAAATGTTGTTAACAGAGTAATCTAGTTATTCGATCAATATATATTTGTAAAAGTAAGTTTTGTAAAGTCCTTAAACAAAAGATTATTGTACAAGAACTTAGACTAAAAAGATCAAATATGTTAGGTTGATCTTACTGAGCAACTAAATGTATAATGGATAGGAACAACTGATCAATGAGTTACTCTACCAGTTTGTAGTCTAAATGATAAATCGCAGAGTCAACACATGTTCGTAAAGCATCAGAGGGATCACAGAGTTCACTTCAATTCGTAAGGATAAGTCAAGATCGTAAAGTAAACAGATGAACACAAATTTGCAAGGCTATCTCAGAACCACAAAGTCTACAATGATGATCGTAAAGCTGCTTGTGGAATCGTAAAGTGAAAACTGGGATAGCAGAATAGGAGATTACAAAGTCTGCATTAGCGTTATAAAGAAATGAATCACAGAGCCTTTACATGTGTCGTAAAGATCACCTCGCAAAGCAATGACCAATCCACAAAGTGATCAGAATCGTAAAGACAAACAAATCGTTGAGCAAATTCTGAACGTAGAGCACTCCAAGCAAATCGCTAAGTAATAGTCATATCGTAAAGCGACTTCAGGGATCATTAAGCAAAGACAGAATCTGAAAGTCAGCTCAAAAGTCATAAAGCAATATTTATAGAGCTGAGTGTAAAGTTCATTTGCAAAGAACTCTATAAAGCATCAAAATGGTGATCACAAAGTTAACTCCAGAATTGTGAAGCAAATCGTAGAGATGCCAATGAACTATCAGGGTAAAAAGGAGCTTGTAAAGTCTGCTCAAAGAATCTTGAAGCTGATCATAGAGCTAAGCGTAAAGTAAAGATTTATCTTATGGGTCATAAAGATAAGTTGAAGATCAAACAAGTGACGGCAGAGCGTAGAATAAACTCTAATGATGATGAGTATAATCCTAATCATAAATAATCTCAAGCTATGTAAAGATAAATTCATAAAGGTACTCTTCCTATTCACAAAGGTTAAGTCAGTCCGTAGAGTAATATAGAAATCGTAGAGCAGTGGCTGATATTGTAAGGTTACAAAGAGATAACAAGGTCGCAGAGCTATTGTTTATATCGTAAAGCTGCTAAAGGATTTGAAGAATGCAAAGAAATCTATTAAGTCTGCTCAAACATCGTAATGTACTTATTCGAAGAGTAGATAGTAAAAGAGTTAGTAGAGCAAATGAGTTTAGCCCAAATCATAGAGCAAAGCATAAAGCTTAAACTCTACGATTCTTATCAAATTAAGATCGTAGAGCAAAGTCAGGTCTGATAAGAAGACTGACAATTAGAACGTTTCAAGTTGAAGGACCCGAGGCATCAAATAATATATTCTTGATAGAAATCAAAGATGTGTCAACTGGCTAGTTTACCGAAAGCGACTTGTCAAGGAAGTAAGTAAAGATGCAGTTTGATATGACAAGTCCAAAGCCAAAAAGTACGCTAGCACAACAGTTCCAGAATGTCAACATCAAGAATACCAAAGTATATGTGCATTAAATGTTCCAACGGATATTTTACAACAGAAAGTCTTGTGGAAGACTATAAAAGACCTCAAGAACTCAAATTCAAAAGTGAGGTAGAGAACGGTGGAAAAAGGGAGAGTGTCAGATAAAAAAAACAAAAAGCAAGAACATACTCTACGAACCATCAAGAACACAGAACCAAATTGATGAAGACGTAGAGCAAGTCAACTCTACAACTGAAGATGTGTTCAAACTTGCTAAGAACTAAGAGGAGGAGCTTAAATGTCATCTTAATAACACAACGGATGATCATGAGAAGTTGTTGAGCACCTGAAGAAGTTATGCATCATTTCCAAGCTCAACAACATCTCAAAGATGATCACATTCAAAGCTGCTAAGTACCAGAAGAAGAAGGAGCCTAAATGCCATCTTAGCAGCACATCCAACAACCATCAACCATCAACCAACCGAAAATCGATTGTCTTAGTGACTTTCAACCAAGTTTAAGTGACTTATGAAGGTCTGAGTGACCTGGTATGAGTGACCGAATATTCTGAGACTAAGTAGCTCGAAGGAATCTTAGTGATTTAGGGGATTGAGTGTCCTGGTCTTAGTGACCGAATATTCTGAGACTGAGTGGCTCGAAGGAATCTTAGTGATTCAGGGGACTGAGTGTCCTGGTCATAGTGACCGAACTGCCGAGACTGAGTTGCTCGAAGGAACCTTAGTGGTTCAGTTGTAAGAGGTCTAAGTGACCTGGTCTTAGTGACCCATCTTTAGTGGATTTCCTACTCAGTGTAGTAGAAGAGTAGACTAGGAGTTATTTAGTCTCTGAACCACTTAAAATCTTTTGTGTTATTTACTCTTAGTCATTTACATTCTATTAAATATCTACTATGCTTGTTATATCTGATGAATGACCAACTTCCACATGAACTAAATTTAGAACTGAGATCTTAGTAAATCTTTAAAAGGGGGTTTTCAAACTAACATCCCGCTATGTATAATCAATCATGATTAAATGAATTACTTGGTAATACATCTCTAATAAACTCAAAAGTAATAAAAATATATTCAACCCCCCTTCTAGTTCTCAATCGTGCCTCTAGGAAACAACAAGTGGTATAATAGCAGGTTCTCGCGAACATAAAGCTTACACTTTGAGTTGATCTGTGGCACTAAGAAAAACCAGTTTTGAGCTTAGTAGTTGGAGTAGTTTACCTCTTCTGAATAAAAATAAGCTTACAAATTAAAATTGCGTGTGGAGGTACATATATGTGAATATTGTTGATTGATGAACCAATTGATGCTATTTATTAGCTCAGTATCTCATAACAAGTTCAATTCATCATCAGATGATTTTGGCAAGATAGCCATCGAGTAAACATTTGAGTAATCAGTTGGTGCAGCTGGATAAAAGAAAAGAAACTCTGCTAACAATGCTTAAAAGTACATGATCTCATATCCCTGAAGGAAACATTATTGCATCATAAGAAGGATTAATTAGGCCTCCTTGTTGTTATAAGTGCTCATGGAAAGGTCTATCCAAACAAGGACCTCAACATCAAGTTCATGAGAGCATCTCCTAGCAAGAGGAATGTCAAAACCATTATTATTCGTGAATCAAAGAACCTTCAAGAGATGATTGTACAAAAGCTCTATGTTTCAGAGGAAATAATATCAAAGGTTTCTACAAAAGAAGATTAGGACGGTAAGAAGACTGATGAAGATGATGATGAAAGTTTAGTCTTACTCACAAGAAGGGAAAAGACTTCGTAGCTAAGAAATCGCGAAGTGATTCAGATAATGGTTCCAATACTAAGTCAAATGATGGTAAAGCATTTCAAAAAGTAAATTCCTATTGGATAACTATCAAAGTAAATGAAGATGGTTATGTCAAGCTAACTGATCATCAATATACATCAGTGAGGTATCAAGCTTCACAGACTTCATCTGGTATCTTGATAGTGAATGCTCAAGGCACAGAACAAAAACAAGGCTCTCTTGTTAAACTTCAAGGAGAAAGATGGTCAAGTAGCTGTTTTTGAATATAACTACTCTGACCAGAGGTTATGTTAAGTGTGTGGAAAAGGACTTCAAGCTATTTTCCTCAACAACCAGTCAAGTTCGAGACCTGAAAACCAACGTTGTAAAGCTGACTGAATTGAAAGAAGGAAATTCTATGTGGTCAATTTTGCTGAGCACTGAGTTTGTTGGAACAACTTGCTTTCTTGCTAAAAACCTGAGTAAATGTAAATTGTCTGAGGCACAAAAGACTATCTTAATCTAATCCTCAAAAGCATGTCAAGGTCTGTATCCAGTGATCTAATCAGAAGTTTGCTAAAGTCGAGTTCTATCAAGGAATATCATGCAAAGCCTGTCAGCTAGGAAAGCAAACATGAAACTTATTCAGAACTAAAGCAGTCATTTCAGATGAGGAATCCCTGCAGTTATTGCACATGTACCTAGTTGGGAAAATTTCAATTGCTAGTCTTGGAAGTTAAAGGATGAAACCTATATTCAACGATCAAATTCTTCGAAGCTGGTCATGAATGAGAAGGATAAGAAGATCAAGGCAATAGGAAAGTAATCATGGTTGACTTATTTTATGATCAAGAAAGCATCCTATGAGTTGTGGAAAAGAGGAAAACCAAATATCAGTTAGTTTCATGCATTTATCTGCTACATCCTCAACAACGACAAGAAGTACTCAATGCTCCAACCCAAATTAGATGAAGGAATTCTTCTTAAATACTCTATAGAAAGCAATGCCTATAGAGTGTTCAATACACTACAAGAAAAAGGTGATACGACGACGAGATATGGAGACCAGTGCTAAAACTCGTCGCCATATGACTCATAAGCCGACGGGTATTTATATCCCGTCGGTATAGATTAGGCGGGAAGCCTGACACTAATTTAATGGCACTAAAAAAATAAGGCGACCGTAGTACCGTCGTTATAGGTGCTAAAATATCGTCGCTATAGAGGTATAAGCCGACGGGTATTTATACCTGGTCAGTATAGATTAAGCGGGAAGTTTGGCGCCAATTTATTAGTACTAAAAATATATGGCGACCGTAGCATCGTCGCTATAGAATCTGAAATACCATCGCTATAGGCATATAAGCCAAAATAAAATTATCCGCCAAAATGTCCCTCCATTATTTTCACGCTCCCAAAAACTCTCAAGTCTACTAAATCTTTTAAAATCTTCATCCCCTCACGAATGAACTCCTGAAACTCTCTACGACTCCTTCTCTTCAGTTCCACTCCTCTTCGATCGCCTCTTCGGTTCGTACCTCTTCCTCTTCCACTTTTAATTTCTCTGCCATTATATATTCGAGTTGTTCCCGAATCTTCTCCTCCTTTTTTCAATTTCTGCTTTCAGTTGAAGATTCGATCGATCAAACAGTCGAATATGGAGAAATTATATAAATTTTTCTCTCGCCATATCCTTTCTCTATCCTTTCCCTCAAGTTCTAATACATAAACGCAATCAAATTAAGAAGAAAAAACGATTCATAAGCCTTTATATATCTCAATTCAGCTCTTCGAAATTGGGAGAAGATATTGTCCATCCCCCTTCTCGACATTTCATCAGACTATTTTCAATTTATTAATTAGAAAGCTAATTGTACGAGTTTCTTTTCATTTATTTATTTGCAATTTTTGATTATTCATTTATAGGGGACCGGGTTAAATATGTTGGGCCTTCTGTCTGCATTGAACAGGTAATTATCTTCTCTACTACTTGTTCAACATGATACTCTATATACGTCTATATTTTCTTTGGATTCTTTGTTTGTGTAATTTGTTTATTTGTTTTTTTAAAAGTCTTCTTTTTGGTATGTTTTAACTTGTTAGAGTTTGTGTTTATGTGCTATTGGTTCTACGAATATAAGTCCAACAATCTTTTACCACATGTTCTAGATGAAGTATAATGTTAGATCTAGGATTTGAAGCTTATCTTAGTGATTGCTCTTAGATAATTTAGTCTTCTTCTGAAGACACTATAGTGTCAAGCTACGTACTGTTTGATTTGGAATATTGGAAAGATGACAAACCTGTAATGGGGGAGTGGGGTTCTGATATTCGTTATGTATCTTTTGAAAGCCCTTCAGAACTAATAAAACCCCAATGAATGTAACTTTAGCCTCACCTACTTATTGACACATCCAATGCATCATAGGATCATATTGGGGAAGATACTGACGTCTGATGGTCCGATAAATGTTTATACCATTATCCGTGGTAGGTGGGTTGGTAAGTCATAAGGACATATGGAAGGAAAATTATGTCATTTTGTATGTGCAAATAATTAGATGAGCTATATCGAGTATCAAATAAGACATCTTCATATTTCCTCTTTTTTCATTTTCTCTTGTTTTGCTCCTTTGACGAATAAGATACATAGTAGTGTTTCATAGTTTCTAATGATGAAAAGAAAAAATAAAGGTTCATATGTAGCCCAAAAGGTGGTAAAAATGGCAGAGACTTTGAGTAATAATATCCATATTGTTGGTTCTGTTTCCCATTTTTGGGGCCAAAACTACCTATTTATATGTATTAAAAAAACCTATACTGCTTCTAAACATTTGTTACATAGGATTATACTCTTTATTGTATAATCCTATATAACACATGAAAACATATCAATCAATAAAACAGTCGCCACTCCTGTGGACGTACCTATGTTTTGGGGAACCACGTAAATCTCTGTGTTGATTATTTACTATCGTGTGCGTGTGTGTGATTAAAATTTCTACAAATTGGTATTAGAGCTCGGGTTGGATTGAACACGCGAGGAACGATGGCTTCAAGTTCGTTTGTTATAAAGTTCGATGTGATGAAGTTCGACAGGACTGGGAATTTCGGATTTTGGCAACAGAGGATAAAGGATTTGTTAGTGCAGCAGGGATTGGTGAAGGCGTTGAAAAAGAAGCCAACGACTATGTCGGCTGATGATTGGGAAGAACTCCAGATGAAGGCGGTGAGTACAATTCGTTTGTGTCTTGCAGACGAAGTTATGTATCACGTGATTGGTGATGAATCGCCGTCTGGTGTCTGGACTAAATTGGAATCCAGGTATATGTCAAAGTCATTGACAAATAAGTTGTTTCTGAAGCAGAAGTTATTTGGGTTAAAGATGACTGAGGGTTCGGATCTTGTACAACACATTCATACATTCAATCAGATAATTAGCGATCTGCAAAGAATTGAGGTGACTTTCGTAGAAGACGACCAGGCGCTGATGTTGTTGTGCTCCTTACAGAGTTCCATGGAGAATCTTGTTACAACCCTTTTATGGGGGAAAGAGACTCTGAAATTGGAGGAAGTCACTTATGCTCTACTAATGTTTAACCAGCGAAGGCAACAGACCGAGGGTGTTTTGGGTGAAGGGTTGGTGGTAAAAGGTGGAGAGCAACATGGCAGAAAATCAGAAAGAGGAAAATCAGGGACGCATGGGAAATCGAAGTCAAGGGGCAGGACTCCTAAGCCAAAGGAATTGAAGTGTTTCAGCTGTCAAGAGACAGGGCACTTCAAGAAAGACTGTTCGTACAGGAATATGAAAGTAGTATGCACACAAGCCAATCATATTTGATATGATGTAGCATATACTTTGTAATCTTATTCATTTATTAATAAAAGAATTGACTTTCTTAAAAGGCATTTTATATTATCTACATGGTGCTGTTATATTAAATGTGATAAACCCATAGTTTTGAGCAATGCTTTTAGAATCATGATGGTGATCATGCTAATAAGATCTAAATTCTGGAAAGCTCACAAACTAAAATCGTTCCTAATCGTTGGATTACTAAAAAGGGGATTAGTGAATCCGGATAGATTAGTACATACGTTGCTTGCTCTTAAGAAGAGGATGATTGATCTCATAATCATTTGTGTGGAGACACTAAAGCAAGTATGTAGGTGCTTATTGGAGAATAAGTACACTGAACGTGGCTCGCTAAGGAATACCTAATGGAGTTTTACTCGCCTGTCAATAGGAATTCCTATAGTGATAGTAGTACAAGTGATCCTTGGACTTAAGATCATCATAGTATCTTGTGTATGATGAGTTATACTTTGACATGTCCCTTAAGACCTTTAGGGTATATCAAAGGGTATGGTTGGGTATAATAAGTTGTACATGGAGATATGTGAATGATCAACAAAGAATCTACCACGTCTAGTAAAAGATGTGAATGTCCTATGTGATTCGATAAATGACAACTCAGTAGTCCTTGGCCAAGGCAAAGTGAAATTAGAAAGGAGTTTCTAATTTCATTATTTAGTGTTGTGCATTTGGGAATCGAAATACATATAATTAAATAAAATAAGACTTGACAGTAAATCTATGTCTTATATTTAATTGGGACATTGTATGGTAGAAGGATTGAATTGTACGATAACTATTCACTGAAAGGTTCTTTTGTGATTAATGTTGAAATATATATTATATGGAAAGTCGTTGATCGCTAAGGGGGCTTACCCTTATTGTAGAATAAATATTATTTATTTAAATGAATTAAATAGTTTAATTTATTTATTTAAATAAAATTAGAATTATTCTAATTGATTTATTCACAACCGGTTTAATATGGAGAACCTAAAGGGTCACACCGCAAAAGAAAAATATTTATTTAAGAAGTAAATGGCATAATTGTAATAATAAGTTAAGTGTATTTAATTTAGTCTATGGAGATAGAATAAATTAAATAGCTTAATATTTATTATTTAATATTTTGAAAATATTAAATATAAATTAATAAGAAGAGTCTTATTATTATTATTACTATTACTATTATTTAATTCCTAATAGGGATTGAGAATTAATTAATAGAAGTACTCTCACATGAATTCCTAATTGGATTAGGAGCATAATTAATTAAAGGAGTTTAATTATAATAGAAACCCTAATCCTAAATAGTTTAGGGAAGGGTTATTCCTACATCTATAAATAAGAGGAGTCTTATCATAGATTAGGGTTACACACTTTTGCATTAGATTGTGGAGAGTACTTGCAATTTCTATAGAGATAGAAACTAGGGTTTTGCCAATACCCAACTTCTTGAATACCTATTCTTCCTTGGTGGATCACCTCTAGAGGCCAAACACTTGGGTGGCTAACGTTGATCAAAGGAAGGAATCTCATCGGTGGAATTCGAGGAGAACACGAAGGACTAGGAGTAGAACTTCTACCCGAGGAAGCTTTGATCTACGAGGGTATAATTCTTATTCTCTTTCTCTTTCGTTTAATTGATAATTGAACACAAGGATAGATCATGGTGATGGTTTGTATGAAAATTTTAAAATCCGTTTTATCACGCTTCCGCTATATTTATGTAATTTGATTGCATGTTTGCGTTATATACAAACCTAACAGTAGTATCAGAGCCTAATCCTTGTGTTAATTATTGATTTTGATGATTCCATGTATGAATTGATATGCGATACGATCGGATTTTTGGGCTGGGAAAAAATTTTCTGAATCTGCGTCGCGGCGCGGCCGCGCCGCTTCCAGTTCATTCTGGAGTGCGGCCGCGCCCTAACCCAGAAAACGTTTCTGGGGGTACAGCGCGGCCGCTCCGCTCCTAGTTCAATTTGGAGCGCGGCCGCGCCGGTGTGCGGACTTGAAATTTTTTTTGTTTTTCTCAATTAACATAAATAGTTTATTTAATTGATAAAAGTTTAAAATAAAGATGTTTATTTTATCTGGAATAGGATTTCAGATTGCTAAAATTAAAAGAGTTTAATTTGGATTTAGTTTTTGATTAAAATAAAAGAGTTTATTTTGTTTCAAAACTAGATATTAGCAAAACTTTTGCCCATTAATTGATATCAATGCATATATGAAATGGTTTTATTATTCATATGATGAATGTTATTTATTGATACATATAGAGAGATATGTATGATAATAAATAGGGATTGATTATGGACTATTGACCAATGTGTGATTGGATTTATTTTAGAGGATGCTTGAATGTATGGGTTTTTATAAATAGGGTATGCGTACCTCGTCTTCTCTAATTTTTCTTAATGTAAATTCTATCTCCCTCCTATATACTTCTCCTTGACTGCTGATCAAGGTTTCTATTTATTGTAAATAGTTTTTGTAATAGGACTAGTTAGAATTAATTTTGAAGAATTGGAGACAAAGGAACAAGGAGCGCTTGAAGACCCGTTTGTAATGGAGCCCGGGTTTAAATGTAATAGTTATATTTAAATTTAATTCTTGCACCCTAGGTTTGACCTTTTGGTTCACTTGGTGGCTCTAGTGAACCAAACTAGAATAAAAGTCCCTAATCAATCCGGGTAGAATATAGTATTCTATATGTGCATGCTTACTATATATATATTATATATTATCCAACATGCTTCGCATGTAAAATAATATGACGCGTATTTTATATATATATATGTGCATGCGCGCTAAACAAGATGAGACTAATAATGATAAACCCCTCAAAGAAATCATATTAAGTCCTAAGCGTTCAAAGATATTTGGAATATCGAACGTCTCCTTCTAGCATGGTAAAGCAATAGAGTATTAAATGTTTAATATGAGTTTGTTGTGTCACCACAAGGCAAGTATTAAATATTTAAGATGTTGCTTTATCACATTTGATGCTTATTAAGGAATTGAACATTACTGTTTTGTTGTGTCACCACAAGGACGGTATTTTTCTCTTCACATATATGGAAGTGCTAGGATAGACTTAACTTGGATAATTTTGATTCGGATGTGTCACCACTTGATCAAAATAATCTAAGAGACAAAATACAAGGAGTTACATAGAGATGTAATTGACAATAGTTGTCTACCTATTTATTTATATATCGTTTGTTGTGTCACCATAAGGCTATATACATTTGAAATGGGATCCTTAGTCTCACTAGCAAATCTTTAAGTAGAATTGCCGAACTATATATATTGAAGGTAATATAGTTTGATAAAAAGTGAGAGATACCAATTTAAAATAAAGACCTAATTTATTTTGGTAATTAATTAATAAAATGAATGTATGCTAAAATATTGTTAATTCATTTATAGAATTTTACAATGTCTAAATTACTATCACTGCGGAGCATATTAGATGCTAATTAACCGGACCGAATTACACGGACTGGTTAAGGAATCTGAGAATAGTTCTCAAGGCTGAAAAGCTATCTTATATCTTTAATGCGCCTATCCCTGCAATGGTTGCAGACAATGCCTCTGAGGAAGAGATTGCTACTTTTAGAAAGTGGCAAAATGATGCACAGTTGGCTCAATGCATCATAAATGGTTTATTTAATTGATAAAGGTTTAAAATAAAGATGTTTATTTTATCTCAAATATGATTTCAGATTGCTAAAATTAAAGGAGTTTAATTTGGATTTGGTTTTTTTGATTAAAATAAAAGAGTTTATTTTGTTTCAAAAACTAAATATTAGCAAAACCTTTGCCCATTAATTGATATCAATGCATATATGGAATGATTTTATTATTTATGAGATGAATGTTATTTATTGATGCATATGGAGATATGTATGATAATAAATAGGGATTGATTATGGACTATTGACCAATGTGTGATTGGATTTATTTTAGATGATGCTTGAATGTATGGGTTTTTATAAATGGGGTCTACGTACCTCGTCTTCTCTAATTTTTCTTAATGTAAATTCTATCTCCCTCCTGTGTACTTCCCCTTGACTACTGATCAAGGTTTCTATTTATTGTAAATAGTATATGTAATAGGATTAGTTAGAATTATTTTGAATAATTGGAGACAAAGGAGCAAGGAGTGCATGAAGACCCGTTTGTAATGGAGCCCGAGTTTTAAATATAATAGTTATATTTAAATTTAATTCTTGCACCCTAGGTTTGACCTTTTGGTTCACTTGGTGGCTCTAGTGAACCAAACTAGAATAAAAGTCTATAATCAATCCGGATAGAATATAATATTCTATATGTGCATGATTACTATATATATATATATTATATTATCCAACATGCTTCGTATGTCAAATAATATGACGCGTATTTTATATATATATATGTGCATGCGCGCTAAACAAGATGAGACTAATAATAATAAACCCCTCAAAGAAATCATATTAAGTTCTAAACGTTCAAAGATATTTGGAATATCGAACGTCGCCTTCTAGCATGGTAAAGCAATAGAGTATTAAATATTTAATATGAGTTTGTTGTGTCACACAAGGCAAGTATTAAATATTTAAGATGTTACCTTATCATATTTGTTGCTTATTAAGGAATTGAACATTACTGTTTTGTTGTGTCACACAAGGACGGTATTTTTCTCTTCTCATATATGGAAGTGCTAGGTTGGACTTAACTTGGATAATTTTGATTCGGATGTGGCACACTTGATCAAAATAATCTAAGAGGTAAAATACAAGGAATTACATAGTGATGTAATTGACAATAGTTGTCTACCTATTTATTTATATATAGTTTGTTGTGTCACACAAGGCTATATACATTTGAAATGAGATCCTTATTCTCACTAGCAAATCTTTAATTAGATTTGTCGAACTATATATTGAGGGTAATATAGTTTGATGAAAAAAATGAGAGATACCAATTTAAAATAAAGACCTAATTTATTTTGGTAATTAATTAAATGAATGTATGCTAAAATGTTGTCTATTTCACATGCAGAATTTAAAAATGTCAAACTCACTATCACTGCATAGCATACTTGATGCTAACAAACTGACCGGACCGAATTACACGGATTAGTTAAGGAATCTGAGAATTGGTCTCACTGCTGAAAAGATTTCTTATGTCCTAAATTCGCCAGTCCCTGCAAATGTTGCAGAAACAGCCTCTGAGGAAGAGATTGCTACTTTTAGAAAGTGGCAAGATGATGCAATCTTGGCTCAATGCATCATGCTCGCATCCATGAGTAACGAGCTTTAGCGTCAGCATGAAACTATGGATGCTCCTACTATATTGTTGCACCTCAAGGAGTTGTATGGTGAGCAAAGTAGGACTTCTAGATATCAGATATCTAAGGAGCTCTTCCGATCTCGTATGACCGAGGGCACTGCTGTTGAGACTCATGTCCTTAAGATGATCAATCTGATTGAACAACTTGGACAGTTTGGGTTCGTGATGGATGGAGAGTTAAGTCAAGATTTGATCTTGCAGTCACTCCCGGACACCTTCTCACAATTTGTTGTGAATTTTCACATGAATAAGTTGGACGTCAGCTTGCCTGAGTTACTTAACATGTTGAAAACTGCTGAAGGTCACTTCTCATCCAACAAGAACCAAGTCTTACTAGTGGATGATTCTTCCAAGAAAAGGAAGAGGCCCAAGGTATCTTCTGAAAAGAAGAAAAACAAGAAGGCTAAGGGCAAGGCGAAGAGAAAGGATAAAAAGAAACCTGATCCAGATAGCAAAGGAATTTGCTACCATTGCAATAAGCCAGGACACTGGAAGAGGAACTGCAAGGAGTATCTTGCGAACCAAAAGAAGCTTGGAGAAGCTTCAACTTTCGATCTAGGTTTGTTCATAATTGAAATTAATTTTTCTGAAAGTCAAAATTCTACTTGGGTATTGGATACCGGCTGTAGTTCTAACATATGTAATAATATGCAGGGACTAAGCAGAAGTAGAAAGCTAAACAAGGATGAAGTCGTCCTACGAGTGGGAAATGGAGCAAAGGTTGTTGCATTAGCTGTAGGGACTTATTGTTTAGCACTGCCTTCGGGCAAGTTCATTAGTTTAAATTATTGTTATTATGTTCCGACACTCATTAGAAACATTATTTCAATATCTGTATTGGATATGGATTGTTTTGATATTATAATAAAGAACAACGGTAGTTCTATTTATAATAAAAATATTTTATATGGTGTTGGGAACCTACTGAATGGACTTTACATACTTGACTTGCATGAAAATATACTTCAAATTGAACAAACTAAGAAAAGCAAAAGAGATGATATTAATTATACCTTTATGTGGCACTATAGACTCGGTCATATCAATGAAACAAGATTAACCAAGTTGCATAAAGATGGGCTTTTAGAGCTATCTGATTACGAATCATATCCAACTTGTGAATCTTGTCTCATGGGTAAGATGACTAAATCTCCTTTTAGTGGAAAAGGAGAAAGAGTTACAGAGTTGTTAGCGTTGGTACACACAGACATATGTGGACCTATGACAACGAATGCACGAGGAGGGTATTCTTATTTTATTACTTTCACTGATGATCATTCTAGATTTGGATATGTGTATTTAATGAAATACAAATCTGAATCGTTTGAAAAGTTCAAAGAATTCAGAAGTGAAGTAGAGAAGCAAACTGGTAAGAGTATTAAGATTCTTCGATCGGATCGAGGAGGGGAATACTTAACCAATGAGTTTCTCAATTGTCTCAAAGAAAATGGTATAATCTCACAATGGACTCCACCAGGGACGCCACAGTTAAATGGTGTATCTGAAAGGAGAAATCGAACATTGTTGGACATGGTTCGTTCTATGATGAGTTTTACCGACCTTTCAGTATCCTTCTGGGGTTATGCCCTAGAATCGGCTGCATACCTACTTAACAAGGTACCTACCAAATCCGTCCCAAAGACCCCATATGAGATATGGACAGGGAGGAAACCAAATCTTAAGCATGTTAAGACTTGGAGTTGTCCAGCTTATGTCAAAAGGTTTGAACATGATAAGCTGAAGACTAGATCCGACAAATGTAGATTCGTGGGATACCCTAAAGAAACATCAGGGTATTATTTCTATCATCCTACTGATCAAAAGGTGTTTGTTGCGAAACACGCTGCCTTCTTGGAAAAGGAGTTTATCCTTGAAGGGGTCAATAGGAGTAAGATATATCTTGAAGAAGTTCAAGAACCACAAAATACTACGGATCAAAGTCAGGTACCTGACCAAGTAGAAGAACCTATTGTACCACTATCTATTCGTAAATCTGGAAGAGTACCGAAGATAACTGATAGGTATGGATTCATCATAGAGGATGATGATGAGGTACGCATCATAGATGATGATGATCCATTGACTTACGAAGAGGCTATGAGTAGTGAAGACTCAGAGAAATGGCTAGAAGCCATGAAATTCGAGATGGACTCCATGTATGAAAACCAAGTATGGACTTTGGTTTCACCACCTAAGGGCATTAAGCCTATTAGGTGTAAATGGGT
Organism: Aralia elata; assembly: GCA_034770075.1. Taxonomy (NCBI): domain Eukaryota; kingdom Viridiplantae; phylum Streptophyta; class Magnoliopsida; order Apiales; family Araliaceae; genus Aralia; species Aralia elata. The sequence continues at coordinate 68,975,748 of CM068385.1, forward strand.
CTTTAAGAGAAAAACTGGAGTAGATGTCAAGGTAGAGATCTATAAGGCCCGATTGGTTGCAAAAGGTTTCAAACAAAGACAAGGAGTTGACTATGATGAAACCTTCTCACCGGTAGCTATGCTCAAGTCCATTCGGATTTTGCTTGCAATTGCAGCTTATTATGACTACGAGATCTGGCAAATGGACGTGAAAACGGCCTTCCTCAATGGAGAGCTTGAGGAGAATGTATATATGATACAGCCATAGGGTTTTATTTCAACGGTTAGAACAAACTAAGTCTGTAAGCTACAACGATCCATTTATGGATTGAAGCAAGCTTCTCGAAGATGGAACATCCGTTTTGATGAGATAATCAAAAGGTTTGATTTTATCAAAAATTTGGATGAACCTTGTGTGTACAAGAAGGTTAGTGGGAGCGCTGTTTCATTCCTTGTACTATATGTTGATGATATATTACTGATAGGGAATGATGTTCCTATGCTACAGTCGATCAAAATTTGGTTATCTAAACACTTCTCCATGAAGGACTTGGGTGAGGCATTCTATATTTTGGGGATAAAGATCTATAGAGATAGATCTAAAAGGATGCTAGGCTTGACCCAAGGAAAGTACATTGACTCGATGCTAAAGAAGTTTAGCATGGAAGATTCCAAGAGAGGTCTCATACCGATGAGCCATGGAATACATCTCTCCAAGAAACAGGCCCCAAAGACACCTGAGGAGAGAGACCGGATGAGTAAGATTCCTTATGCTTCCGCAATAAGATCTATTATGTACGGTATGATATGTACTAGACCAGATGTCGCTCATGCACTTAGTGTAACAAGCAAATATCAGTCGAATCCAGGAGAAGAGCACTGGAAGGCAGTGAAAAATATCCTAAAGTACTTGAGAAGAACTAAGGATGTATTTCTTGTCTACGGTGGGTCTGAATTGAAACTAGAGGGCTATACAGACTCAAGTTTTCAAACGGACCAAGATGACAGTAAATCCGTTTTAGGGTATGTGTTTACCTTAAATGGTGGCGCAGTGAGTTGGAAGAGTTCCAAGCAGCAAACAGTTGTTGATTCAGTGACAGAGGCAGAGTATATAGCTGCAAGTGAAGTTGCAAAGGAAGCTGTTTGGATGAAAAAGTTCATAACTGAACTTGGAGTGGTTCCTAGCATTAGAGGAGTCGTACCTTTATTCTGTGACAACAACGGAGCTGTTGCGCAGGCTAAGGAACCCAGGTCTCATCAGAAATCCAAACACGTGTTGCGGCGGTTTCATTTGATTAGAGAGATCATTGAAAGAGGAGACGTCACCCTGGAGCGTGTGGACTCTCAAGACAACATTGCAGATCCATTTACTAAAGCTTTAACTCAATAGCAGTTTGATCGTCACTTAGAGAAGATGGGTATTAGATACCAAGGCGATTGGCTTTAGTGCAAGTGAGAGATTGTAATGCCCGTGAATTTTGAACGTCCTTATTAATTAAATCTAATTTAATTCAATGAGTTAACGTTGTGTTCTATTTAAACCAACTTGGGTTAATTGGTGGGAGATGTATAGAATGTGTCTATACTTGTGTTGGCAGGTATAATATAATTATGGTTAAGAAATAACCATAGGTGAGTCAAGTGTAGGAATTTGTGTGTAATGACTAAAATGGCCAAGAGTGGTTAATAACCAAGGTAATCATGAAGGGGCAATAACCACTGTATATCCCAGTGGTTAATAACCAATGAAATGATGGCGGGATAATAACCATTGTGTTTAACCAATGTAATGATGGCAAGATAATAACCAATGTTTAATAACCAATGGAAAATGGCTAATAACTAATGGGTAATTAAGATTTTGAGAAAAGACTATTTTAACCTTGAAGGAGGTTGGAAAATGACTAAATTACCCTTGAGGAAGTTGCTAGGAAACTTCCTATTATTGACGAATTGACCGAATTGCCCTTGCCTAGTCATGGTTAATGACTATGTTGCCCATGGTCTTTATTTTTCCTATAAATAGGGCCCTCACCAAAGATAATAGGGGTTGACTCCCTTATTATTCATCTCCTAAGAGAGTTGAGAGCATTGAGAGCATTGGAAGGCATTTGAGAGCAAAAGAAAATATATTGAGTCACCAAGGAGTGAAGGAGACCTAGCTAGTTCATATCCTTTTTCGGATCATACTTGGAAGGAAGAGGAGGATAGCCACTAACTCTAGGTATACATCTTCATTCTCTCAAACCCTAGTTTCCTTGTTGATATTAAATGGCTAACATATATTAGTGGTAGTCATTTATTTGTGTTGGGGTTTCTATGGCTTATTGGTTGGAGGTTGTGGAAGAAATGAAATATTTATAGATCTAGGTTTTATTTTGCTAGATCTATGTTTTATTTTGCTAGATCTATGTTTTATTTTGCTAGATCTATGTTTTATTTTACTAGATCTACGTTTTATTTTGTTAGATCTAAATTTTATCTTGCTAGATCTATATTATTGCAAAAAAAAAAAAATAATATGTTTATCAAATATGGTTTAAAGCTATATAGGAAGAGATCTTGGTCTTGTATGCCTTATTAATAGCATATATAGGTTTTAAAAATTTTGTAACATGTTTTGGTGGGTTGTATGCTAAAACATGGGAGTAATATTATTTATTGGAGTATAAAATTTATGGGTGAAAAATATTGATTTAAGTCATAAATATTTTATCTTAATATTAGAAATATTTTTGTAGTCATGAATATATTTTTTTTGAAATTTATTTGGAGTATAAAACTTGTTTAATGGTGATTAGAACTCATTTGGTGTGAAGGAAAAAAAAAAGGAACCAAGTCCCTGGAAGCCCAGCGCTCAGCCGAACCACACCTGGCCGCGCATGGCGCGCCAGGGGTGCAACCCTGGCCGCGCATGGCGCGCCAGGCTTAAGTTGGGTTGAACGAGCGAGCACCAAACGGCGTCGTTTGGGGCCGCGGGTTGGGCAGGCGCGCAATGCGCGGGCGGACGATTTCCGCGGGAATTTACCATTTTGCCCCTCCGTCCGGATTTCAACTTATTTACCATATTGCCATCCAGACCTATTTTAATTAATTTAAAATACTTTAATAATATTATTAAATTTTGTAAAATTAGTAAATGTACAAAAAATTAAGTTTACACATTAAATCTTATATTTTCTGAATATATTATTTATTAATTATTGTTTAATTATTATTAAATAATGATTAAGGATAATTAAGAATTGTAAATTAATTATTTATTATTTGATTAACTTTAAATAATAAATAAACTTAATTAGTTATTATTTATTATTAAATAATAACTAAAGATAATTATTACTTACTAATTAATTATTTATTATTTGATTAACTTTAAATAATAAATAAACTTAATTAGTTATAATTTATTATTAAATAATAACTAAAGGTAATTCATATTTACTAATTAATTATTTTTTTATTAACTTTAAATAATAAATAAATATAATTAGTTATTATTTATTATTAAATAATAACTAAAGATAATTGTTACTCACTAATTAATTATTATTTGATTAAACTTTAAATAATAAACAAACCTAATTAATTATTATTTAATCTTAAATAATAATTAAAGACAATTAAAAATTTATAATTCGATTATTATTTAATTAATAATTAAATAATAAGTGAATATAATTAGTTATTAATTACTATTAATAATAACTAAAGATAATTAATTAATTACTATTTAATAGTAATTAAATGAAGATAGAGTTAATAAAATAGAGAGAGTTTAATAACCCATTAATTAAACAATCATAACAAATTGTTTAAGGGTTTAATAAATGAATATTACTTAAGAAAGAGTAATGTTAATTAATTTAACAATTATAATAAATTGCTTAAAGGTTAATAAGTGATTATCACTTAAGGGAAACATGGTTAATTAATTAAACCATCAACCTAAGGATCAATTAAGTGTCTTATAGGATTTACGATAGTTTATGTGTGCTATGTGATTTGCTTAATTGTTAAATAAATAGCATAAGTAAGCGTATCGATATACAACTACGCAGTACTAATTGATAGATCAACATTATCAATGTTAGGTTCTTCAAGGACAATTAGTTAAAGCTAGAATTGTTGTAGCTGAGCAGACAGGCAAGTTCCCTAACTCAAACTCGAGTTATTATTTTCGAAGCATGTTAGTGAATAATTATTGTTGATTATTCACATCTATACTGGTTATTGAGACTCGCACCTTGTGCAATTATTTTCGTGCCCTATTATTATTGAACTGTATATTCAATTGAAGTTCTTTCAGGCATGAATTATTTATAAGATAGATCTATGCTATTTGTATCAGCTAGATCAAGCATGTCTAATTTGTTAAATCAAAGGTATTTTAAAAGCTGTTCTTATTATATTGTCATGTAAGAACTCTTGGCTGAGCAAAGGATAAATTTGATTTAAGGCATGATATCAATGTCGGTTATTAAGTGTTTATGCATAAATCACGGGGTATGAGAGGTTGATCCCCTCGATTACCAAAACTTTTTAAGAGGTCCAGCTTACATGCTGAGAACCTTGGAAAACGTCCTTGGTTATTTCAAACCACTCAGTAATTGTCATTCAATTATTCGGATATTCAACTGTTGTTTACTAATTCATGTTCCTTCACACTCTTATACTTTTGTTGAACATTGAAAGCGAAACCTCCTTCTATCATGATATATCTCTTGTGTATATACTTGCTAAGCAAATTAGTTGCTTACCCTTGCTATATCATGATATTTATTTCAGCTAAGGGAGAAACGTCTAGAGGAGACAAAGGAAAAGGGAAGGTGCAGGAATAGATGCCCGATAGTGCCTATGTACTAGTTATTATTGAATGTTGTTTGATTAGGTGAACCTTTTGTTGTATTAAGGGTACGTTTTATGTTAAGGTTAAAGAACCTTGGGACCAGAATTGTAAGACTTTATTTCCATTCGATAAACAATGTATGTTTATTATTCCGCATTTAGTTAGATAGTATGTTTGTCGTCGATTATCGTGAGCACCGAATTCGAGGTTTGGAAACCCGGATTTGGGGGTGTCACAGGTTGGTATCAAAGCTGTAGGTTATAAACGTTAGGAATGAGAAACCTAGGTTATAACCTTAGTAGAAAACTCATATAGAGTATGTAGGTGATGGATTGAGGAGATCCATCGAGTACTAGTTGTACTGAATAAAATATCATTTCATTTTATCAATGAATATATTTTATTGTGGTACTGATGTTGTTTATGGTGTGGTGTATTGTAGGATGTCGGACGAGAGTCAAGATAGCTGTCCAGTGAACCAGGAGCCCATAGAGCCTGATGTGATAGGAGGTTTGCTGGCGAGGAACGCCGAGCTAGAGGTTAGGGCTAAACAATTAGAGGCGCAGAACCACATCCACCAGATTTCTGAACAGCAGTACAAGGACGCTGCTTACCAGGCCCAGGCTGAGTTAGCCGAGTTGCGAGGGAGGCTACTGCTAAGGGAGCTGCAGTTAGGACAATTGAAGGATAAGGTAAAGGCTAAGGATGCGAAGATAGTTGAATTGGAGCGAGCCTTAGACATTGTCTGGATGCAGTTCGACGCTAGATGGATGAGTCTGCCCTCCCGTAGCGAGAGCAAGAGTGAGTTGCATTCACCTTGTGTCCCCTAGAGGATAGTTGGAAGTGGGTGGTTATGCCTTGATCAGTGTTATTGGTACTACCATTTGGTTTACTAGAAATTGTATTAACCTCAGCAAGGTGCGAGGTAGTTCGTAGGTAGGATGTACTTCCCAACTATGTAGGTAGGAAAGAATGGTTTAAGTAAATCCCACCTTTTGTTATATTAAATGGGATAGTAGCAATTATGACAATATGCCTGTGATAAACGTGTAAGACGCTTAAGTCGGTATATGAATATAGATGCATTATTATGGTATGTGCTTGAGAATTTTACTTGATATACCATTTATGCAATGATTATGTTAATTCAGTGAGACTGAATCGGTATCTTAGTAACTTAAATCACCAATCGGGAAAGCAGAATTTCCGAGGTTGGGTAATCTAAAACTCCCACACAAGAGTCATGTGATTATTGTATTACATGCTAAATACTTATGTTTTAAGAAAGCCCGAGTAACGTGTTAGAGTTTGCTTAAACAGATAATGCCGCCCAGACGAATCCTACGAAACCAAGGGATCGAAGAGTCAGTTAACAATGTAGAGGAAACTCCACCAAACCCAATGCAAGATTTTGTGAACATGATGGCAGAAGCCTTGCGAAATCAAACCACTACTACAGGAAACCAGGCAGGCAACCACTTAGCCAATTTTAAAGACTTCAAGGCAGTAGGGCCTCCAGAGTTTAGAGGAACAGCGAACCCGATAGAGGCCCAGTCGTGGATAAAGGAGATTGAAAAGGCCTTCGTCATTGCTAGAGTCGCTGAGGAGCAGAAGACAGTTTTTGCTACTTACCTAATGAAAGGTGAGGCTAACTTTTGGTGGGAAGCCAATCAGAACAAAGCTGGAACTGGAGTCGTGGCGTGGGAAGCTTTCAAGACGTTGTTTTTTGAGAATTACTTTCCTGAGAGTACGCAGGCGAAAATGGAAATCAAGTTTTTGGAATTGAAACAAGAAAATTTGTCAGTGTCAGAGTACGCTGCAAAATTCAATGAATTGGCTAGATTCGCCCCACATCAGGTGGATACTGAGGTGAGGAAAGCCAGGAGATTTGAGAATGGATTAAAGCCGTGGATCTACAGCAAGGTAGCGGTTTTGCAAATTACATCGTTCTCAACCTTGTTGGAGAAAACTCTCATTGCTGAAGGTGGGAGTGAAACGGTTTCGAAATATAATCGGGAAAGGAACAAGAAGAAGGTAGAAAGAGGAAATGTGAATGTTAGCAGTGGTGGCAGCAACAGCAGGAAGCGTCAATGGAGCAGTGGGGGTAGCAATTCTGAAATCCAGCAAGGGAGCATACAGCAGAAAAGGCCGATATGTGGGAAGTGCGGAAAGGGTCACTCGGGAGAGTGCATGAAGGGGAAGATGGTCTGTTATACCTGTGGACAAGAAGGGCATATCTCGCCCAATTGTCCTAAGGCGAAGAAGGGAGGTTGCTTCAATTGCGGAGAGATAGGACATCGGAGCAAGGAATGTCCCCGAAAGAGAAACATGGATGGCGGAAATGGCAATAGGGGCAACAACTCGAGAGCAACCAGTGGAGGACCAGCCCAGCCAAATAAGCCAACAGCAAGGACCTTCAACATAACAGTGCAAGATGCCGTGGCATCCAGGGAGGTGGTGTCAAGTATTATTCCAATCAACAACATAGATGCCTATGTGCTATTTGATTCGGGAGCTTCATGTTCTTTTGTTTCTGATGAATTTGCTCAAAGACTTAATTTACCTAATGAACTGTTAGAACACCCGATGAATGTAGAAGTAGCGAACAAAGAGATTATCCCCGTGAACTACATTTATAAGAATTGTTGTGCTAATGTGAGAGGGTTTAAGCTTAACGTGGACTTGTTGCCGATTCGTCTTGGAGAATTCGATGTAATCCTGGGGATGGATTGGTTAGCGAGCCACGGGGCGGTCATTGACTGTAAGAAAAAGTGCATACACCTGCAGACTCCGGGTAAGTCGAAGGTGGTGTTCTATGGTAGTAAATCGCCGAGACAATCTTGTTGTCTGACGATGATGCAAGCGAAGAGATTGCTTAAGAAGGGTTGTATAGGTTATTTGGCTCACGTGGTAGATACTCGACGGGTCGAGGGTGAACTGAGTCAGATACCCGTTGTAAGGGAATTCGCTGATGTCTTCCCAGATGAACTTCCGGGACTGCCGCCGGATAGAGAGATAGAATTTGTAATCGACTTGGTACCCGGGACGGCACCGATATCTAAGGCGCCTTACCGAATGGCACCAGTAGAGATGAAAGAACTGATGGTTCAACTGCAGGAACTATTAGACAGGGGTTATATCAGGCCGAGCGTGTCACCATGGGGAGCGCCAGTTCTGTTCGTAAAGAAGAAGGATGGCTCGATGAGGCTTTGTATCGACTACCGTGAGTTGAATAAAGTTACGATTAAGAATAGGTATCCGCTGCCCAGGATAGACGATCTGTTTGATCAACTCAAGGGAGCGAAATACTTTTTAAAGATCGATTTAAGGACGGGCTATCATCAACTAAGGGTGAGGCAGGAGGATATCCCGAAGACGGCATTCAGAACTCGTTATGGACATTTCGAGTTCCTGGTTATGTCATTTGGACTGACAAATGCACCAGCGGCATTCATGGATATGATGAACAGAGTGTTCAAGCAGTATTTGGACAAGTTCGTGGTAGTATTCATCGATGACATCTTGGTGTATTCAGTGTCAGAGGAAGAACATGCTGAACATCTAAGGATTGCCTTGGAGGCATTAAGAAGGGAGAAGCTATACGCGAAGTTTTCAAAGTGTGAATTTTGGTTGCAGAGGGTGCAGTTTCTTGGACACGTCATTGACAGTAATGGTGTTTCGGTAGACCCAGCAAAGGTGGAAGCCATTATCAACTGGGAGTAGCCAAAGACGCCAACGGAGATCAGGAGTTTCCTAGGGTTAGCGGGATACTATCGGAGATTCATCCAGGATTTTTCGAAGATAGCATCACCGTTGACCAATCTAACCAGAAAGACGGTAAAGTTTGTTTGGACAGAGAAGTGCGAGGAGAGTTTCTTGGAGTTGAAGAAGAGACTTAGCCAAGCACCAGTGTTGGCATTACCAGACGACACTGGAGGTTTTGTAGTATACAGTGATGCGTCACACAAGGGCCTTAGTTGTGTACTAATGCAGCACGGCAGGGTCATTGCGTACGCTTCACGCCAGCTGAAGGACTATGAGAAGGGATACCCGACTCATGATCTGGAATTAGCAGCAGTAGTGTTCGCCTTGAAGATTTGGAGGCACTACCTATATGGAGAGAAGTGCGAGATATATACAGATCACAAAAGTCTGAAATATATCTTCACTCAGAAGGAGCTGAATATGAGGTAGCGCCGATGGTTAGAATTGATCAAGGATTACGATTGTGAGATTCTGTACCATCCGGGCAAAGCAAATGTAGTGGCAGATGCCCTGAGTAGGAAAGGCAGAGAGAAGTTGATGAGGCTTACAACTCAGGCAGAGCTGATAAAGGACTTTGGACGCCTGGAACTGGAGGTTAAGTATCCAATGGAGACGGATGAAAAATTGTTCACCGTGACAGTGGGTCCGACTCTACTGGATAAGATAAAGGAGGCTCAAGAATTTGATGAAGAATGCATTGGCATTAAGAAGCAACTATCGGAAGGAAAAACGTTGAAGTTCAAGGTTGACAGCACGGGTCTGCTGAGATTCGAGGGAAGGATCTGGATACCCTATGTACCAGACTTAAGGGAAGAAATATTGCAGGAGGCCAATAATACGAGATTTTCGGTACATCCGGGTAGCACCAAGATGTATCAAGATCTTCGTCAACATTATTGGTGGCCGCATTTGAAAGGGGAAGTTGCAGAATTCGTCAGCCGGTGTTTAACTTGTCAGAGGGTCAAGGCAGAGCACCAACGGCCGAGCGGATTGTTGCAGCCCTTAGAGATTCCCGAATGGAAGTGGGAGCACATCACTATGGATTTTGTGGTAGGACTCCCGACAACACAAAAGGGTCTAGACGCCATCTGGGTGATCGTAGATCGGATGACCAAGTCTGCCCATTTTCTACCAATCAAGATCAGGTACAAATTGGAACAGTTGGCGAAACTCTACGTGAAGGAGATAGTATCGCGACATGGAGTACCGGTGTCTATTGTATCTGACAGAGATCCGCGCTTCACGTCAAATTTTTGGAGAAGTCTACAGGAAAGAATGGGAACACAATTGAGAATGAGTACGGCATATCATCCTCAGACCGATGATCAGAGCGAGCGAACAATTCAGGCCCTGGAGGACATGCTCCGGGCAGTTGTGATGGACTTAGGTGGCAGCTGGGACGATCATTTGCCCTTGGTAGAGTTCGCTTACAATAATAGTTACCACGCTAGCATTGGTATGCCACCGTACGAAGCATTATATGGAAGGAAGTGTCGAACGCCGTTGTGTTGGGATGAAGTTAGTGAACGGAGATTGTTGGGACCAGAATTGGTACAACAAACCGTGGAAATCATTAAAGTAATAAGGCAGCGGTTAGTAGCGGCCCAGGATCGTCAGAAGAAGTATGCCGACTTACATCGTCAGAAGCGAGACTTTGAAGTTGGCAGCTATGTATTTTTGAAGGTATCTCCCTGGAAAGGGAAGATCCGCTTTGGGAAGAAGGGCAAGCTGAGCCCTAGGTTCATAGGACCTTTTGAAATATTAAGGAGAATAGGCGAAGTGGCGTACGAGGTAGCATTACCCCCTGAGCTTGAGCACATTCACAACGTGTTTCATGTATCAGTGTTACGTCCATATAAGCCAGACTACAAGCATGTTATTTCCTATGAGCCAATTCAAGTCGAGAAGGACTTATCGTACGAGGAGGTTCCTGTCCAAATTCTCGATAGGAAGGAACAGAAGCTGAGAAACAAGACCATACATTCCGTCAAAGTTCTCTGGAGGAATCACGCAGTCGAAGAAGCTACGTGGGAACTCGAAGAGAAAATGAAGGCGAATTATCCGTTCTTATTTGAGTAACCCTATTTTTGCAATTCCGAGGACGGAATTTTTATAAGGGGGGAGGGATGTAATGCCCGTGAATTTTGAACGTCCTTATTAATTAAATCTAATTTAATTCAATGAGTTAACGTTGTGTTCTATTTAAACCAACTTGGGTTAATTGGTGGGAGATGTATAGAATGTGTCTATACTTGTGTTGGCAGGTATAATATAATTATGGTTAAGAAATAACCATAGGTGAGTCAAGTGTAGGAATTTGTGTGTAATGACTAAAATGGCCAAGAGTGGTTAATAACCAAGGTAATCATGAAGGGGCAATAACCACTGTATATCCCAGTGGTTAATAACCAATGAAATGATGGCGGGATAATAACCATTGTGTTTAACCAATGTAATGATGGCAAGATAATAACCAATGTTTAATAACCAATGGAAAATGGCTAATAACTAATGGGTAATTAAGATTTTGAGAAAAGACTATTTTAACCTTGAAGGAGGTTGGAAAATGACTAAATTACCCTTGAGGAAGTTGCTAGGAAACTTCCTATTATTGACGAATTGACCGAATTGCCCTTGCCTAGTCATGGTTAATGACTATGTTGCCCATGGTCTTTATTTTTCCTATAAATAGGGCCCTCACCAAAGATAATAGGGGTTGACTCCCTTATTATTCATCTCCTAAGAGAGTTGAGAGCATTGAGAGCATTGGAAGGCATTTGAGAGCAAAAGAAAATATATTGAGTCACCAAGGAGTGAAGGAGACCTAGCTAGTTCATATCCTTTTTCGGATCATACTTGGAAGGAAGAGGAGGATAGCCACTAACTCTAGGTATACATCTTCATTCTCTCAAACCCTAGTTTCCTTGTTGATATTAAATGGCTAACATATATTAGTGGTAGTCATTTATTTGTGTTGGGGTTTCTATGGCTTATTGGTTGGAGGTTGTGGAAGAAATGAAATATTTATAGATCTAGGTTTTATTTTGCTAGATCTATGTTTTATTTTGCTAGATCTATGTTTTATTTTGCTAGATCTATGTTTTATTTTACTAGATCTACGTTTTATTTTGTTAGATCTAAATTTTATCTTGCTAGATCTATATTATTGCAAAAAAAAAAAAATAATATGTTTATCAAATATGGTTTAAAGCTATATAGGAAGAGATCTTGGTCTTGTATGCCTTATTAATAGCATATATAGGTTTTAAAAATTTTGTAACATGTTTTGGTGGGTTGTATGCTAAAACATGGGAGTAATATTATTTATTGGAGTATAAAATTTATGGGTGAAAAATATTGATTTAAGTCATAAATATTTTATCTTAATATTAGAAATATTTTTGTAGTCATGAATATATTTTTTTTGAAATTTATTTGGAGTATAAAACTTGTTTAATGGTGATTAGAACTCATTTGGTGTGAAGGAAAAAAAAAAAAAAAAAAGAAAAAGGAACCAAGTCCCTGGAAGCCCCGCGCTCAGCCAAACCACACCTGGCCGCGCATGGCGCGCCAGGGGTGCAACCCTGGCCGCGCATGGCGCGCCAGGCTTAAGTTGGGTTGAACGAGCGAGCACCAAACGGCGTCGTTTGGGGCCGCGGGTTGGGCAGGCGCGCAATGCGCGGGCGGACGATTTCCGCGGGAATTTACCATTTTGCCCCTCCGTCCGGATTTCAACTTATTTACCATATTGCCATCCAGACCTATTTTAATTAATTTAAAATACTTTAATAATATTATTAAATTTTGTAAAATTAGTAAATGTACAAAAATTAAGTTTACACATTAAATCTTATATTTTCTGAATATATTATTTATTAATTATTGTTTAATTATTATTAAATAATGATTAAGGATAATTAAGAATTGTAAATTAATTATTTATTATTTGATTAACTTTAAATAATAAATAAACTTAATTAGTTATTATTTATTATTAAATAATAACTAAAGATAATTATTACTTACTAATTAATTATTTATTATTTGATTAACTTTAAATAATAAATAAACTTAATTAGTTATAATTTATTATTAAATAATAACTAAAGGTAATTCATATTTACTAATTAATTATTTTTTTATTAACTTTAAATAATAAATAAATATAATTAGTTATTATTTATTATTAAATAATAACTAAAGATAATTGTTACTCACTAATTAATTATTATTTGATTAAACTTTAAATAATAAACAAACCTAATTAATTATTATTTAATCTTAAATAATAATTAAAGACAATTAAAAATTTATAATTCGATTATTATTTAATTAATAATTAAATAATAAGTGAATATAATTAGTTATTAATTACTATTAATAATAACTAAAGATAATTAATTAATTACTATTTAATAGTAATTAAATGAAGATAGAGTTAATAAAATAGAGAGAGTTTAATAACCCATTAATTAAACAATCATAACAAATTGTTTAAGGGTTTAATAAATGAATATTACTTAAGAAAGAGTAATGTTAATTAATTTAACAATTATAATAAATTGCTTAAAGGTTAATAAGTGATTATCACTTAAGGGAAACATGGTTAATTAATTAAACCATCAACCTAAGGATCAATTAAGTGTCTTATAGGATTTACGATAGTTTATGTGTGCTATGTGATTTGCTTAATTGTTAAATAAATAGCATAAGTAAGCGTATCGATATACAACTACGCAGTACTAATTGATAGATCAACATTATCAATGTTAGGTTCTTCAAGGACAATTAGTTAAAGCTAGAATTGTTGTAGCTGAGCAGACAGGCAAGTTCCCTAACTCAAACTCGAGTTATTATTTTCGAAGCATGTTAGTGAATAATTATTGTTGATTATTCACATCTATACTGGTTATTGAGACTCGCACCTTGTGCAATTATTTTCGTGCCCTATTATTATTGAACTGTATATTCAATTGAAGTTCTTTCAGGCATGAATTATTTATAAGATAGATCTATGCTATTTGTATCAGCTAGATCAAGCATGTCTAATTTGTTAAATCAAAGGTATTTCAAAAGCTGTTCTTATTATATTGTCATGTAAGAACTCTTGGCTGAGCAAAGGATAAATTTGATTTAAGGCATGATATCAATGTCGGTTATTAAGTGTTTATGCATAAATCACGGGGTATGAGAGGCTGATCCCCTCGATTACCAAAACTTTTTAAGAGGTCCAGCTTACATGCTGAGAACCTTGGAAAACGTCCTTGGTTATTTCAAACCACTCAGTAATTGTCATTCAATTATTCGGATATTCAACTGTTGTTTACTAATTCATGTTCCTTCACACTCTTATACTTTTGTTGAACATTGAAAGCGAAACCTCCTTCTATCATGATATATCTCTTGTGTATATACTTGCTAAGCAAATTAGTTGCTTACCCTTGCTATATCATGATATTTATTTCAGCTAAGGGAGAAACGTCTAGAGGAGACAAAGGAAAAGGGAAGGTGCAGGAATAGATGCCCGATAGTGCCTATGTACTAGTTATTATTGAATGTTGTTTGATTAGGTGAACCTTTTGTTGTATTAAGGGTACGTTTTATGTTAAGGTTAAAGAACCTTGGGACCAGAATTGTAAGACTTTATTTCCATTCGATAAACAATGTATGTTTATTATTCCGCATTTAGTTAGATAGTATGTTTGTCGTCGATTATCGTGAGCACCGAATTCGAGGTCTGGAAACCCGGATTTGGGGGTGTCATAGAGATTGAAAGTAGTATGCACACAAGCCAATCATATTTGATATGATGTAGCATATACTTTGTAATCTTATTCATTTATTAATAAAAGAATTGACTTTCTTAAAAGGCATTTTATATTATCTACATGGTGCTGTTATATTAAATGTGATAAACCCATAGTTTTGAGCAATGCTTTTAGAATCATGATGGTGATCATGCTAATGAGATCTAAATTCTGGAAAGCTCACAAACTAAAATCGTTCCTAATCGTTGGATTACTAAAAAAGGGATTAGTGAATCCGGATAGATTAGTACATACGTTACTTGCTCTTAAGAAGAGGATGATTGATCTCATAATCATTTGTGTGGAGACACTAAAGCAAGTATGTAGGTGTTTATTGGAGAATAAGTACATTGAACGTGGCTCGCTAAGGAATACCTAATGGAGTTTTACTCGCCTGTCAATAGGAATTCCTATAGTGATAGTAGTACAAGTGATCCTTGGACTTGAGATCATCATAGTATCTTGTGTATGATGAGTTATACTTTGACATGTCACTTAAGACCTTTAGGGTATATCAAAGGGTATGATTGGGTATAATAAGTTGTACATGGAGATAGGTGAATGATCAACAAAGAATCTACCACGTCTAGTAAAAGATGTGAATGTCCTATGTGATTCGATAAATGACAACTCAGTAGTCCTTGGCCAAGGCAGAGTGAAATTAGAAAGGAGTTTCTAATTTGCATTATTTAGAGTTGTGCATTTGGGAATCGAAATACATATAATTAAATAAAATAAAACTTGTGAGTAAATCCATGTCTTATATTTAATTGGGACATTGTATGGTAGAAGGATTGAATTGTACGGTAACTATTCACTGAAAGGTTCTTTTGCGATTAATATTGAAATCTATATTATCTGGAAAGTCGTTGATCGCTAAGAGGGCTTACCCTTATTGTAGAATAAATATTATTTATTTAAATGAATTAAATAGTTTAATTTATTTATTTAAATAAAATTAGAATTATTCTAATTGATTTATTCACAACCGGTTTAATATGGAGAACCTAAAGGGTCACACCGCAAAAGAAAAATATTTATTTAAGAAGTAAATGGCATAATTGTAATAATAAGTTAAGTGTATTTAATTTAGTCTATGGAGATAGAATAAATTAAATAGCTTAATATTTATTATTTAATATTTTGAAAATATTAAATATAAATTAATAAGAAGAGTCTTATTATTATTATTACTATTACTATTATTTAATTCCTAATAGGGATTGAGAATTAATTAATAGAAGTACTCTCACATGAATTCCTAATTGGATTAGGAGCATAATTAATTAAAGGAGTTTAATTATAATAGAAACCCTAATCCTAAATAGTTTAGGGAAGGGTTATTCCTACATCTATAAATAAGAGGAGTCTTATCATAGATTAGGGTTACACACTTTTGCATTAGATTGTGGAGAGTACTTGCAATTTCTATAGAGATAGAAACTAGGATTTTGCCAACACCCAACTTTTTGAATACCTATTCTTCCTTGGTGGATCACCTCTAGAGGCCAAACACTTGGGTGGCTAACGTTGATCAAAGGAAGGAATCTCATCGGTGGAATTCGAGGAGAACACGAAGGACTAGGAGTTGAACTTGTACCGAGGAAACTTTGATCTACGAGGGTATAATTCTTATTCTCTTTCTCTTTCGTTTAATTGATAATTGAACACAAGAATAGACCATGGTGATGGTGTAATAAAATTTTAAAATCCGTTTTATCACGCTTCCGCTCTATTTATGTAATTTAATTGCATGCTTGCGTTATATACAAACCTAACACCTTAGCCTGCGTAACAGCTCCGGTGTTGTCACAGAATAAAGGTACGGCTCCTCTAATACTAGGAACCACTCCAAGTTCAGTTATGAACTTCTTCATCTAAACAGCTTTCTTTGCAGCTTCACTTACAGCTATGTACTCTGCTTCTGTCACTGAATCAGCAACTGTTTGCTGCTTGGAACTCTTCCAACTCACTACGCCACCATTTAAGGTAAACACATACCCTGAAACGGATTTACTGTCATCTTGGTCCGTTTGAAAACTTGAGTCTATATAGCCCTCTAGTTTCAATTCAAACCCACCGTAGACAAGAAATACATCCTTAGTTCTTCTCAAGTACTTTAGGATATTTTTCATTGCCTTCCAGTGCTCTTCTCCTGAATTCGACTGATATCTGCTCGTTACACTAAGTGCATGAGTGACATCTGGTCTAGTACATATCATACCGTACATGATAGATCCTATTGCTGAAGCATAAGGAATCTTACTCATACAGTCTCTCTCCTCAGGAGTCTTTGGGGCCTATTTCTTGGAGAGATGTATTCCATGGCTCATCGGCATGAGACCTCTCTTGGAATTTTCCATGCTAAACCTCTTTAGCATCGAGTCAATGTACTTTGCTTGGGTCAAGCCCAGCATCCTTTTAGATCTATCTCTATAGATCTTTATCCCCAAAATATTGGTGTCTCACCCAAGTCCTTCATGGAGAAGTGTTTAGATAACCAAATTTTGATCGACTGTAGCATAGGAACATCATTCCCTATCAGTAATATATCATCAACATATAATATAAGGAATGAAACAGCGCTCCCACTAACCTTCTTGTATACACAAGGTTCATCCTCATTTTTGATAAAATCAAACTTTTTGATTATCTCATCAAAACGGATGTTCCATCTTCGAGAAGCTTGCTTCAATCCATAAATGGATCGTTGTAGCTTACAGACTTGGTTTGTTCCAACCGTTGAAACAAAACCCTCTAGTTGTACCATATATACATTCTCCTCAAGCTCTCCATTGAGGAAGGCCGTTTTCACGTCCATTTGCCAGATTTCGTAGTTATAATAAGCTGCAATTGCAAGCAAAATCCGAATGGACTTAAGCATTGCTACTGGTAAGAAGGTTTCATCATAGTCAACTCCTTGTCTTTGTTTGAAACCTTTTGCAACCAACCAGACCTTATAGGTCTCTACCTTGCCATCCGCTCCAGTCTTTCTCTTAAAGACCCATTTGCACCCAATAGGCTTAATACCCTCAGGTAGTGAAACCAAAGTCCATACTTGGTTTTCATACATGGAGTCCATCTCGGATTTCATGGCTTCTAGCCATTTCTCTCAGTCTGTTCTACTCATAGCCTCTTCATAAGTCAATAGATCATCATTATCTATGATGTGTACCTCATCATCATCCTCTATGATGAATACATACCTATCAGGTATCTTCGGTATTCTTCCAGATTTACGAATAGGTTGTGGTACAATAGGTTCTTCTACTTGGTCAGGTACCTAACTTTGTTCTGTAGTATTTTGTGGTTCTTGAATTTCTTCAAGATATATCTTACTCCCACTGACCCCTTCAAGGATAAACTCCTTTTCTAAGAAGGCAACGTATTTTGCTACAAACACCTTTTGATCAGTAGGATGATATAAATAATACCCTACAGTTTCTTTAGGGTAACCCACAAATCTACACTTGTCGGATCTAGTCTTTAGCTTATCATGCTCAAACCTTTTGACATAAGCTGGACAACCCCAAGTCTTAACATACTTAAGATTTGGTTTCCTCCCTGTCCATAATTCATATGGGGTCTTTGGGACGGATTTGGTAGGTACCTTGTTAAGTAGATATGCAGCTGTTTCTAGGGCATAACCCCAGAAGGATATTGGAAGGTCGGTAAAACTCATCATGGAACAAACCATGTCCAACAATGTTCGATTTCTCCTTTCAGATACACCATTCAATTGTAGCGTCCCTGGTGGAGTCCATTGTGAGATTATACCATTTTCTTTGAGATAATTGAGAAACTCATTGGTCAAGTATTCCCCTCCTCGATCCGATCGAAGAGTTTTAATACTTTTACTAGTTGGCTTCTCTACTTCACTTCTGAATTCTTTGAACTTTTCAAATGATTCAGATTTGTATTTCATTAAATACACATATCCAAATCTAGAATGATCGTCAGTGAAAGTAATAAAATAAGAATACCCTCCTCGTGCATTCGTTGTCATAGGTCCACATACGTCTGTGTGTACCAACACTAACAACTCTGTAACTCTTTCTCCTTTTCCACTAAAAGGAGATTTAGTCATTTTACCCATGAGACAAGATTTACAAGTTGGATATGATTCGTAATCAGATAGCTCTAAAAGCCCATCTTTATGCAACTTGGATAATCTTGTTTCATTGATATGACCGAGTCTACAGTGCCACATAAAGGTATAATTAACATCATCTCTTTTTCTTTTCTTAGTTTGTTCAATTTGAAGTATATTTTCATGCAAGTCAAGTATGTAAAGTCCATTCAGTAGATTGCCAACACCATATAAAATATTTTTATTATAAATAGAACAATTGTTGTTCTTTATTATAATATCAAAACCATACATATACAATATATAAATTAAAATAATATTTCTAATGAGTGTTGGACATAATAACAATTATTTAAACTAATGAACTTGCCTGAAGGCAGTGCTAAACAATAAGTTCCTACAGCTAATGCAGCAACCTTTGCTCCATTTCCCACTTGTAGGACGACTTCATCCTTGTTCAGCTTTCTACTTCTGCTTAGTCCCAGCATATTATTACATATGTGAAAACTATAGCCGGTATCCAATACCCAAGTAAAATTTTGACTTTTAGAAAAATTAATTTCAATCATGAACAAACCTAGATCGGAAGTCGAAGCTTCTCCAAGCTTCTTTTGGTCCGCAAGATACTCCTTGCAGTTCCTCTTCCAGTGTCTCGACTTATTACCATGGTAGCAAATTCCTTTGCTATCTGGATCAGGTTTCTTTTTATCCTTTCCCTTCGTCTTGCCCTTAGCCTTCTTGTTTTTCTTCTTTTCAGAAGATACCTTGGGCCTCTTTCTTTTCTTGGAAGAATCATCCACTAGTAAGACTTGGTTCTTGTTGGATGAGAAGTGACCTTCTGCAGTTTTCAACATGTTAAGTAACTCAGGCAAGCTGACGTCCAACTTATTAATGTGAAAATTCACAACAAATTGTGAGAAGGTGTCCGGGAGTGACTGCAAGATCAAATCTTGACTTAACTCCCCATCCATCACGAACCCAAGCTATCCAAGTTGTTCAATCAAATTGATCATCTTGAGGACATGAGTCTCAACGGTAGTGCCCTCAATCATACGAGATCGGAAGAGCTCCTTAGATATCTGATATCTAGAAGTCCTACTTTGCTCACCATACAACTCTTTGAGGTGTAGCAATATAGTAGGAGCATCCATAGTTTCATGCTGACGCTGAAGCTCGTTACTCATGGATGCGAGCATGATGCATTGAGCCAGTATTGCATCATCTTGCCACTTTCTGAAAGTAGCAATCTCTTCCTCAGAGGCTATTTCTGCAACATTTGTAGGGACTGACAAATTTAGGACATAAGAACTCTTTTCAACAGTGAGAACAATTCTCAGATTCCTTAATCAGTCCGTGTAATTCGGTCCGGTCAGTTTATTAGCATCAAGTATACTACGCAGTGATAGTGAGTTTGACATTTTTAAATTCTGCATGTGAAATAGACAACATTTTAGCATACATTCATTTAATTAATTACCAAAATAAATTAGGTCTTTATTTTAAATTGGTATCTCTCACTTTTTTCATCAAACTATATTACCCTCAATATATAGTTCGGCAAATCTAATTAAAGATTTGCTAGTGAGAATAAGAATCTCATTTCAAATGTATATAGCCTTGTGTGACACAACAAACTATATATAAATAAATAGGTAGACAACTATTGTCAATTACATCACTATGTAATTCCTTGTATTTTACCTCTTAGATTATTTTGATCAAGTGTGCCACATCCGAATCAAAATTATCCAAGTTAAGTCCAACCTAGCACTTCCATATATGTGAAGAGAAAAATACCGTCCTTGTGTGACACAACAAAACAGTAATGTTCAATTCCTTAATAAGCATCAACTATGATAAGGTAACATCTTAAATATTTAATACTTGCCTTGTGTGACACAACAAACTCATATTAAATATTTAATACTCTATTGCTTTACCATGCTAGAAGGCGACGTTCGATATTCCAAATATCTTTGAACGTTTAGGACTTAATATGATTTCTTTGAGGGGTTTATTATTATTAGTCTCATCTTGTTTAGCGCGCATGCATATATATATATATATATATATATATATATATATATATATAAGATACGCGTCATATTATTTGACATATGAAGCATGTTGGATAATATAATATATATATATATATATATATAGTAATCATGCACATATAGAATACTATATTCTACCCGGATTGATTATAGACTTTTATTCTAGTTTGGTTCACTAGAGCCACCAAGTGAACCAAAAGGTCAAACCTAGGGTGCAAGAATTAAATTTAAATATAACTATTATATTTAAAACTCGGGCTCCATTACAAACGGGTCTTCATGCGCTCCTTGCTCCTTTGTCTCCAATTATTCAAAATAATTCTAACTAATCATATTACATATGTTATTTACAATAAATAGAAACCTTGATCAGTAGTCAAGGGGAAGTACACAGGAGGGAGATAGAATTTACATTAAGATAAATTAGAGAAGACGAGGTACGCAGACCCCATTTATAAAAACCCATACATTCAAGCATCATCTAAAATAAATCCAATCACACATTGGTCAATAGTCCATAATCAATCCCTATTTATTATCATACATATCTCCATATGCATCAATAAATAACATTCATCTCATAAATAATAAAATCATTCCATATATGCATTGATATCAATTAATGGGCAAAGGTTTTGCTAATATTTAGTTTTTGAAACAAAATAAACTCTTTTATTTTAATCAAAAAAACCAAATCCAAATTAAACTCCTTTAATTTTAGCAATCTGAAATCATATTTGAGATAAAATAAACATCTTTATTTTAAACCTTTATCAATTAAATAAACCATTTATGATGCATTGAGCCAACTGTGCATCATTTTGCCACTTTCTAAAAGTAGCAATCTCTTCCTCAGAGGCATTGTCTGCAACCATTGCAGGGATAGGCGCATTAAGGATATAAGATAGCTTTTCAGCCTTGAGAACTATTCTCAGATTCCTTAACCAGTCCGTGTAATTCGGTCCGGTTAATTAGCATCTAATATGCTCCGCAGTGATAGTAATTTAGACATTGTAAAATTCTATAAATGAATTAACAATATTTTAGCATACATTCATTTTATTAATTAATTACCAAAATAAATTAGGTCTTTATTTTAAATTGGTATCTCTCACTTTTTATCAAACTATATTACCTTCAATATATATAGTTCGGCAATTCTACTTAAAGATTTGCTAGTGAGACTAAGGATCCCATTTCAAATGTATATAGCCTTATGGTGACACAACAAACGATATATAAATAAATAGGTAGACAACTATTGTCAATTACATTAAGAAAAATTAGAGAAGACGAGGTACGCAGACCCCATTTATAAAAACCCATACATTCAAGCATCCTCTAAAATAAATCCAATCACACATTGGTCAATAGTCCATAATCGATCCCTATTTATTATCATACATATCTCCATATGCATCAATAAATAACATTCATCTCATAAATAATAAAATCATTCCATATATGCATTGATATCAATTAATGGGCAAAGGTTTTGCTAATATTTAGTTTTTGAAACAAAATAAACTCTTTTATTTTAATCAAAAAAATCAAATCCAAATTAAACTCCTTTAATTTTAGCAATCTGAAATCATATTTGAGATAAAATAAACATCTTTATTTTAAACTTTTATCAATTAAATAAACTATTTATGTTAATTGATAAAAACAAAAAAAAAATTCAAACTCTGCATACCGGCGCGGCCGCGCTCCAAATTGAACTAGGAGCGGCGCGGCCGCGCTGCACCCCTAGAAACGTTTTTCTGGGTTCGGGCGCGGTCGCGCTCCAGAATGAACTGGAAGTGGCGTGGCTGCGCAGCGATGCAGATTCAGAAAAAAAAATTCTGCCCAAAAATCCGATCGTATCGCATATCAATTCATATATGGAATCATCAAAATCAATAATTAACACAAGGATTAGGCTCTGATACCACTGATGGGTTTGTATATAACGCTAGCATGCAATCTCATTACATAAATAGGGCAGAAGCGTGATAAAACGGATTTTAAAATTTTTCATACAAACCATCACCATGATCTTTCCTTGTGTTCAATTATCAATTAACGAAAGAGATAGAGATAGAGAATTATACCCTCGTGAATCAAAGCTTCCTCGGGTACAAGTTCACCTCCAATTCCTTCGCGTTCTCCTTGAATTCCACCGACTAAATTCCTTCGCTTGATCAACGTTAGCCACCCAAGTGTTTGGCCTCTAGAGGTGATCCACCAAGGAAGAATAGTTGTTCAAGAAGATGGGTGTTGGCAAAACCCTAGTTTCTATCTCTATAGAAATTACAAGTATCTCCACAATCTAATGCAAGAGTGTGTAACCCTAATCTATGATAAGACTCCTCTTATTTATAGATGTAGGAATAACCCTTCCCTAAACAATTTAGGATTAGGGTTTCTATTATAATTAAACTCCTTTAATTAATTATGCTCCTAATCCAATTAGAAATTCATGGAAGAGTACTTCTATTAATTAATTCCCAATACCTATTTGGAATTAAATAATAGTAATAGTAGTAATAATAATAATAAGACTCCTCTTATTAATTTATATTTAATATTTTTAAAATATTAAATAATAAATATTAAGTTATTTAATTTATTCTATCTCCATAGATTAAATTAAATACACTTAACTTATTATTACAATTATGTCATTTACTTCTTAAATAAATATTTTTCTTTTGCGGTGTGACCCTTTAGGTTGTCCATATTAAACCGGTTGTGAATAAATCAATTAGAACAATTCTAATCTTATTGAAATAAATAAATTAAACTATTTAATTCATTTAAATAAATAATATTTATTCTACAATAAGGGTAAGCCCCCTTAGCGATCAACGACTTTCCAGATAATATAGATTTCAACATTAATCACAAAAGAACCTTTCAGTGCATAGTTACCGTACAATTCAATCCTTCTACCATACAATATCCCAATTAAATATAAGACATGGATTTACTGTCAAGTCTTATTTTATTTAATTATATGTATTTCGATTCCCAAATGCACAACTCTAAGTAATGCAAATTAGAAACTCCTTTCTAATTTCATTCTGCCTTGGTCAAGGACTACTGAGTTGTCATTTATCGAATCATATAGGACATTCACATCTTTTAGTAAACGTGGTAGATTCTTTGTTAATCATTTACCTATCTCCATGTACAACTAATTATACCCAATCATACCCTTTGTTATACCCTAAAGGTCTTAAGGGACATGTCAAAGTATAACTCATCATACACAAGATATTATGATGATCTCAAGTCCAAGGATCACTTGTACTATTATCACTAGAGGAATTCCTATTGACAGGCGAGTAAAACTCCATTAGGTATTCCTTAGCGAGCCACGTTCAGTGAACTTATTCTCTAATAAGTACTTACATACTTATTTTAGTGTCTCCACACAAATGATTATGCGATCAATCATCCTCTTCCTAAGAGCAAGCAACGTATGTACTAATCTATCCGGATTCACTAATCCCTTTTTAGTAATCCAACAATTAGGAACGATTTTAGTTTGTGAGCTATCTAGAATTTAGATCTCATTAACATGATCACTATCATGATTCTAAAAGCATTGCTCAAAACTATGTGTTTATCACATTTAATATAACAGCACTATGTAGATAATATAAAATGCCTTTTAAGAAAACCAATTCTTTTATTAATAAATGAATAAGATTATAAAGTATATGCTATATCATATCAAATATGATTGGCTTGTGTGTATACTACTTTCAGGTTAGTGAGAACTGATGAGTGTGTTTTATACACAAAAATTAGGTACTTTTAGCCTTGAAAATTTGTAAGTCTTTAGCTTTTTCGTTTGGTTTTATGTATTTTCATCTTATTGTTCTATAATATAGTTTTGTATTGTTATTATACGTTTTTGTGTGCTTTTATGTATTTTTACGTTGTTTTGTAGGAGTTGAAATAAAGGCCCCTTGCATCGATGCATTTTTGGCTTAAATTCGGCATTTCAGCTGCTTGTTTCTCAATTTCACCCATGATCCAATCCGAATCTCTCAAAACTCAAAGAACAAAAGTTGTAGATCTTTGTCTTAGCTTTCCCGAGCATCCAGAATCATCCAATTTGAAGTTCGTATGAGAGAGTTATGATTATTTTACCATCGGATTTGGCATGCATTTTACACAGCAGTTGCTTGGAGCTCAATTTGAGACTTTCTGCGGCCATTATCTCGACGAGCTCCAGTTATGAAAGTTGTAGAGCTACTTCTTAGCTTTCCATAGCCTCTTTAAACGCCTTAATCCGAGTTCGGACGAAGAAGTTATGGTCATTTTTCCAACAGACGTCGAAGCTGAAAATCCTGACTCAGGGACCCTCGCTGCAGCGCGAGTTCCTAGTGTTATTGGCCACGCTGCAGCACGAAAATGCAGTAGCCAAGGTCATGCTTGACGCTGCAGCGTGAGTTTCAGGCCAAATGCCCACGCCACGGCGCCAAGCACGAATTCTGGGCAAAACAGGGGTATTAAATGACCTATCTAATGACCCATTTTCATAATCCTTCATCTGAGTTGCAAAAATAAGGAGAGAAAGGGGGAGAGAGGCGGCGACAGAGCAAAAGGAAGGCCATGGCCTTTGGCCATGGTTCTTCAAGAGCTTCAATGGAGGTGCTCTAATGGAGTTTTATCTACCAAAAATGGGGAAGCCACTTTTATCTTTCTTTTCTTTCTCTTTTCTACTATGTAATTAATTAGTTTGTGAACCAAGAATGTAATGGAATCCATTTGCTAGTTTGTATTAAATTTCTTCTCCTTTTGATTGGCACCATATGAGTTGGTTCATTACATTATGTGCTTAATGTTTAATTGCTAAGAAATTGGTAGTTAACTTGGAAATCTTTATGAAATTGGAAAATGGATTATTGATTGAGACCATGAGTATATTGACATATGATTATGTTTATTCTGCGTGTTGGGATGCATAATTTGTGTATAGGATACGAATATACCTATGCGCCATGTGTAACCAAGTAGAGAATCTAGACTTAATGACTCCCTTCTGTGAGAGTTTATTCGTTTGAGGAGTGATTTACGGGGCTTTTGTGACATGTGCCTTGTGATTGTTCTTAGAATTGAATGACTTGCTAGTATATAGGATAGGAATATACCTATGTGCCGCAAGGGGTGATAGTCATATGACCTCGGAAGAGGCGTATGAATACTTAGGTTTCTCGATTGACAAATCATCGTGACCATTATGATCAATTGGAGAGTTAGGAGATATAAATGAAGCATTGCACGCCAAGTGTTTGACAAAATGCTTGTATGGAAATATTGTGTTCTTAGTTCATTAGTTATCTATCTACTTATGTTATTTATTTATGTTATTTAGTTTAATTGTTATGCTAATGAAACCCTTTGTTATTTGAATTTGACTTTCCTATCTCTTTGGTTGGCACCATATGGTTTGGTTCAATATATCTATGCTTTATGTTTCTTGCTAAAGAACTTAGTGATGATTTTGGTATTCTATAAGAAATGGAAGTGGATTATAGATACATGTCTGATATATTGGCATGTGATTAGGATTTGTCTATACCTATAGATTGCCTAATTTGTGTGTAAGATAGGAATATACTTATATGTCATGTGTGACCTAATTGAGAACCTATGCTTTAATTCTCTGCTTTGAATAATCAACATAGGAATGTGAGGATTATTACCTAGCTTTGATGTTCTTTTCAGTTCTATTCCCTTCTGGGTAGATCTTTGATAGGATATGCTCATGCATACCTCGGAAGAGGCGTATGAGCACTTATGAGTTCTCGGTCGACAATCCGTCGTGACCATTAAGACCAAAGAGAGACAGTTAAGATATTCAATGAACATAGCACACTAAGTGTTTAACAGAATGCTTGTGTGGGGGTAAAGTTATGATTTTAGCTTGTAGCGTCTTAGATACCAATCGTTATCCATTTAATTGCTTTGATAATTAGAATTAATTAGTTTAATTAATTACCTTCTATCCGACTGTTTAAATAAGATCGAGATGATTTAAAGTTAGTACTTGGTTAAACATTAGTGATAATTCCTCATGGGATCGACTTTTACTTTCATTATATTACTTGTTAGACCGCGTATACTTGCGCGAGTTTTTCGGTTGCGAAACCGACCAACAGGAACATCTATCGGTTGATAGGGAGTACAGTTGTAGGTGGAGCTGCTGCTACTACAGCTGATGATATTGATGATACTTCGTTGTGGCATATGCGGTTGGGGCATATGGGGGAACGTGGGATGCTGGAATTACATAGAAGAAATCTATTGAAAGGGGTGAAATCGTGCAAGCTTGAATTCTACAAGTTTTGTGTTCTAGGAAAACAGTGTAAGGTGCACTTTAAGCGTGCGGTGAACAAAACGAAGGGAATACTTGACTATGTGCATTCTAATGTTTGGGGGCCAGTGAGGGTAGCTTCAAAAGCGGGATCACTGTATTTCGTAACATTTATTGATGATTTTTCGAGAAAGGTTTGGGTGTACTTCATGCGACACAAGTCTGAGGTTTTTGAAAAATTCAAAGTGTGGAAAGCTGAAGTGGAAAACCAAACAGGGAGATGAATTAAGTGCCTTAGATCAGATAATGGGACAGAGTACAAGTATGAGCCATTTGTGAAGTTTTGTGAGAAGCATGGGATTCAACGACACTGGACTGTTAGAAAGACACCACAGCAGAATGGGGTGGCAGAGAGAATGAACAGAACTATAGCAGAGCGGGCACGATGCATTAGGTTGAATGCAGGGCTTTCGAAGGATTTCTGGGCAGAAGTAGTGAGCATGGCAGTTTACATTATAAACAGGTCACCGAGTACTGCTCTAGATAGTAAGGTAGCACAGGAGGTATGGATATGTAAAGATGTAGATTATTCAGGTATGAGAATATTTGGTTGTCCAGCCTATGTACATGTTCCCGGTGATGAGAGGTCAAAGCTTGATGCAAAGTCCAAACAGTGTATCTTTCTTGGGTATAAGAAAGGAGTAAAAGGGTACAAGCTTTGGGATCCGAAATCAAAAAAAGTAGTGATTAGTAGGGATGTGGTTTTTGATGAAGCTTCCATGGTTAAGGCACATCAGGAAGTTCAGAAAATAGAGGTTGGGGGAGATACCAGCAACAGGACGTACAGATTGAGCTGGAAAGTTATGACACTGGCAATCCATCGCTAGTGGAACAGGATAATCAACAACAGCAGGAGGAAAGCATAGTCGCAAAGAGACCCAGACGCACTATCAAACCACCAAAGAGGTACAGGTTTGATGATATAGTTGCATATGCTCTATCTACCACTAGTGGGGATCCGTCTACCTTTCAGGAGGCCATTGCTAGTCCTGAAAGGGACAGATGGATGGAGGCCATGATGGAGGAGATGGAGTCATTGAAGAAAAACAAGACCTGGGAATTGACAGAATTTCCTGAGGGACAGAAACCAGTGGGGTACAAGTGGGTATACATGAAGAAAGAAGTTTTATCAGAAAAGGAAAGGGAAAGGTTCAAAGCTCGATTAGTTGCAAAGGGCTATTCACAGAGGAAGGGAATTGACTATGATGAGGTGTTTTCTCCGGTAGTGAGACATTAGCATTGGTGGCTAGCTATGATCTAGAGTTGGAGCAGCTTGATGTGAAGACAGCTTTTCTCTATGGTGATTTAGAGGAAGTTATATTCATGGAGCAGCCTGAGGGGTTCAAGCAGCCGAAGATTGAGTACATGGTTAACAGGTTGAGGAAATCACTGTATGGGCTGAAACAGTCTCCAAGACAATGGTACAATAAGTTTGATTCATTCATGATCCGGATCGGGTTCACTCGATGTGAGTATGATTGTTGCATGTATGTTAAGAGTCTTGAGGATGGTTCCTATATTTTTTTATTACTGTATGTGGATGATATGCTTATTGCTGCAAAGAGTATGGTTGAAGTCAACAGGTTGAAGGCCTTATTGGGAAAGGAGTTTGACATGAAGGAATTGGGTGCTGCTAGAAAAATACTTGGGATGGAGATTCGCAGGGATAGGACAGCTGGTAAGCTGTGGTTTTCACAGAAAAATTATGTGGAGAAAGTGTTGGAAAGGTTTAGTATGGCCAATGCTAAACAGGTCAGCTCTTCATTGGCGAGTCACTTCAGGTTGTCTACAGCATAGTGTCTGAAGTCGGCTGAAGAGACTCAGGATATGTCAAACGTGCCTTATGTGAGCGCAGTTAGTTGCTTGATGTATGCGATGGTATGTACAAGACACGATTTGGCACATGCAGTCAACACAGTGAGCAAATACATGGCAAATTCAGGCAGAGAGCACTGGAAAGCAGTTAAGTGGGTATTCAGATACTTGTGGGGTACTGTAAATCGTGGGATTATGTTTGCGAAGCCACGGGATCAGATTTCAGTTGTGGGGTATGTAGATGCGGATTATGCTGGAAAGTTGGATTATTTGAGATCTACAACAGGGTATGTGTTTACACTAGCAGGTGGACCGATTTGTTGGAGATCCATGGTACAATCTCTAGTAGCTCTATCTACTATTGAGTTTAAGTATATGGCATTGGCTGAGGCTGGGAAGGAAGCATTGTGGTTGAAGGGTTTTGTGAATGAGTTGGGCATAGATCAAGGAGGAGTGCAGCTGTATTGTGATAGTCAGAGTGACATTTATTTGGCAAAACATCAGGTGTATCATGCAAGGACCAAGCATATCGGTGTAAGGTTTCACAAAGTGAGAGAGTTGATTGCTATGGGTGATGTGATATTGGAAAAGGTGCACATTTCAGAGAATGCAGCTGACATGTTGACAAAGACTGTGACCGCGGACAAGTTCAAGCATTGCTTGGACTTGGTTAATGTCTCTACATGCTAGAGAGGTGTATCTCCCCCCTCCCCTCCAACCGGTTGGAACAAGTGGCTTGTCTTCTGAATAGGCGAGGTTATTCGCCAAGGTGGAGATTGTTGGAACTTGTGGCTCATAACTAAGAAGTTCTCGAAAAAGGCCAAGTGCAGAGCGGAGCGAAGGGAAGCGGAGCGACCGAACGGGCCTAAGTTTTGGGGAACTACGGAAATCTCTATGTTGATTTTTTATTGTCGTGTGTGTGTAACTCTCTAGAATTCAAAAAAAGAAAGAAAAGAAAAAGAAATTTTTTTCCTTGAAAAGCATTGTCTTGATTTAGTTAAATAGATATATGCTTTCTAGATGTTAACAGATGACCTTTGCGTTGTGTCTACATTTGAGGTCTAAGAGTTTAATTAGTGAGTTATCTTAGTGTATGATGTGTATGCTTTTCACTGTATATTTGTCCTCCTCTCGTCATTTTAGTTAGCTTAGTGTATTATGGGTATGTGGAGGTATTTGGTAGAGAATAGTGGATTAGCTGGCAAAACTAATATGTTTGCTGTGTTTTTCCCATTTTCTTGAGATCAAGTAAGAAACTCTCTAGAATTCAAAAAAAGAAAGAAAAGAAAAAGAAATTTTTTCCCTTGAAAAGCATTGTCTTGATTTAGTCAAATAGATATATGCTTTCTAGATGTTAACAGATGACCTTTGCATTGTGTCTACATTTGAGGTCTAAGAGTTTAATTAGTGAGTTATCAATCGTCAAGGGAAAGTTGAGGGTTGCATTATTTGTTGATGTAAATATCCTTTCAGTTTCTCCTCTATGATGCTTCAGTTGGGAATAAGTTGAGGGTTGTATTATTTATTGATTTAGTATTTTTCTTTTATCCTTGATATGTCTGAAGTGGTACTTTTTTGGTTGCTTCGGTTATTCTTTTTCTTCTTATGCCTTGTACATTCTATCCTTTTGTGGGAACTAATTTAAGTGATATTATAATGTTTGTTGCTAGATTCAACAGTATTTGTGGTATTAACGTATTCGATGTTATGTTCAGGCCTTTGTCTAATGGTTAACGTGGGGAGGTGTATGGGGATCGAGTTGCAGTTATCTTGGAGTCTAGTGAGAACAAAACAGATGAAGGGATAAGGGATGAAAAACTCACGGAGCTATCTGAAAAACCTTCAGTATATTGGATTCAAGGTATATTTTGCACACAGAAACTATATAATTAAATGATTCAGTATAAGTAGAGTATGTCCTACCATTGGATACTCATGTCTATTTTATTAAGATAAGATTATAACGTCACCATTCCAATTACATTAACTACCCAAGTTTCTTTTCTGACTATTGATAATACATCTTTGGTTTCAAGCCCGCATGCATTGAACCAATAAAGACTTTACGTTTCCGTAATTTGTTATCATTTATATAGTTGTGAATAAAGTGACAAGTTTTTTTTCCTAACAGCTAAAGACATTGAGCATGATCTTGACGCTGAAGCAGAAGAATGCTATGTTGCTATGGAGGCTCTGTCTGATGTATTGATATTTCAAAATTGTTTAGCCTGTTTGGTCTGAAACTTAGTGTAATTTTAACATTTCTATTTTGTCTTACTGTTCTTCTTAACTTGTTTGCAGGTTTTGTGTTCTGTGCAACCTCTTATTGTCTATTTTCCAGACTCTTCTATGTGGTTGTCTAGAGCTGTTTCCAAGGCAAACAGGGAAGCGTTTGTTCATAAGGTGCAGGAAATGTTTGACCAGGTATCAGGACCTGTTGTTTTGATTTGTGACCAGAACAAAGTTGAAACAGGGTCTAAGGAGAAAGAAAAATTTGTAAGTCCAAATTCCGTATCGTGCTTGTGTTTGTTGTGCCTTTTTGTTTTGGGGGTGGGCGGGGAGAGAAGTCTGTCTGTCTAGATATCTTTAATTTTCTCACTTTATTTCAAGGTTTTCTATTGACGTCTTTTCTGTTGTGTGAACAGACACTGATACTTTCGAATTTGGGTCGTCTTGCTAAGTTAGTAAGGCTTGCAATCACAAACTTATAATGAACTATGATATATTAAGAACTTGTCAATCATCAATCCATAGCTTTGGAGTTATATCTTAAATGCTTTCTTGGCCTGCTTTCAATTGTTTTGTTTCGTTTTCTCGTATTTTCTCCGGAGGTTAGTGATATTTAAGCTGAGAACAGATTTGTTTTATTTACTTTTAGCGGTTGGAATGTTTTAAGGTACAAATAAGATATAAATGGATGTCTCTCTTCTATCTAATAAAACTTCTTGTATAAAAAAAGATTATATATGGATGTTTTGTAACAAAAATATCAATCTAATTGGAAAACTTATTCCAACCACTAACCAAAATAATCCACACATTATATCTCATTTTATTCTTGACTGATTAATATCACATCCCAACATTTGGGCAGTGTTGGAAGATACCACCTTCCAAATAGGCAGTCATTATTTGACTCTCGCACAAGTATCCCTATGTCAACCGATAGGTCAGAGGTTGATGTTTAGTGTAGTTATCCTGCAGCCTCATCTCCTCTTGTTAAATTACTTGCCAGTTATTAAATGTGGTGTGTTAATATAATATATTTTACTCATATCTTTTTATTGGTTTGATCTTGTATTTTCAGCCCCTTTCTCTTAAGCGACTTACAGAGGGACTAAAATCTACAAAAAAATCTGACGATAATGAAATCTATAAGCTATTCACTAATGTTATGTCGGTACACTCGCCACATGTAATTAATTATCTGTCAGACATATTGCAATTTATATGAAACTATTAAAGTATTCTCCATCATGTGCCTGTATTATGTTTTGATCAGTCTATTGTTTGCTCTATTTTCTTTACTTTCCATTTCAAAATTTGCGATTCAGAATTTTAATGGAAAACCCGCTCCTTCTTGTGAGCAATCTGAGAGGATTACCTTGAAATTACGAAAATTTATAGGGACTTGAAGATTTATTCTTTTAGTGCATAGCTATATATTACAGGATATAAACATTCATATCCTGTTCTAGTGCTTGATATTTCTTTTTTGTTAGATGATCTATGCTTGCAAAAGTATCTACCGACGTAAGGCATTAACAATGACTTTTGTTGATAAAGCATAATTATATAGAAAAAAATAATCCATGTAAACTTAACAAATAAAATAAAATAAAAAATAATGCAAATATCCATATATTAGTGGTATTATATGTTTACAAATGCATTTGTAGTCATTCCCTGTTAACTCCTGTGGTGCTCAATGTCCATGCAGGCTTCCACATGTTTACTAGCGAGCACTCTCATTTTGAACTGTTATTCTTATTAATTTCTCTGGTGGTGATTCTTAAAACAGATGTTTTACAACTAGACAAAGATAACCAATCAATGTTGTACAATATTGTAAAAGCTTCGGAATTGGGGACTGGCGGCTGTCCAATCATGAATTCTTTGTTACAGTGTTGAATGGGATGGTGCTTCACTAATTATTGTCTATACATAGTTTATAATTTGTTGCAAGGTGGAACAATGGTTATCCTGGCTTGTGAGAATGAAGAAAGCAATATTGCACAATATTGACGTTATTTTTCTTATTAAAATGTATACCATTTGTATATTCATAGCACCTTTTGTCAAGTATTTGCCAATTGTATGTAAAATTTAAGCTACAAGTGAATTGAGTATCTTTTGTATAGCTAGCTAGAACTTGAATCTTAGATAATTTTTATTGAGCTTAACCAATTATTTGCTATGGTTATGCATGCACAGTGAATTTATATAATTAATATTTGAAATTGGTTGACTTTTAACTTTAATGTATGTGGTTTTAAATAAACAAATCTATATTATAGTTACCTGCCAAGTAAATAAAATAAAATAAAAAAGGTCTATGTCGACGGTATTGTGGTGCCATAGGTGTATAAACAATAGGTGTTATTATATCTACGCTGACGGTAGCACCGTCACTATAGTATTATAAACACCATATGTTATTATCTTTATGCCGACGGTAGAACCCATCGCTACAGTACTTTTTACCGACGGTAGGGATCCGTCAGTATTGGTAACGAGAACGTCGCCATTTGGACTCTAACGCTTAGTGGGAAAAACTGTATA
This sequence comes from Aralia elata, assembly GCA_034770075.1. Lineage (NCBI taxonomy): Eukaryota > Viridiplantae > Streptophyta > Magnoliopsida > Apiales > Araliaceae > Aralia > Aralia elata. The sequence goes on from CM068385.1 coordinate 69,009,265, forward strand.
GCGACGGTAGACCCGTCAGCATAGGGGTGTATCATAACATCGACATAGTTCTATGGCCGCGACACTATCGGCTACGGTGGGGTACCATCGGCATTTATCGTATGGCCCCTCTATTTAATACATTAAATAAAATTATATAACTTAATATTATTTTATTTATCCAAATAATTTTCGAAGATGGGAGTGAATCCGGATCTTTTCAATTGGAGGAGCGGATCTGAGTGGTTGCCTTTCCTGAAGCCTCGCATGGGAAGACGGCCCGTCCTTACGTCCAGTAAATCAACAACCGACAACCAACAGAAGTTCGCCTCCTGAGGGAAGGGAATCACACCAACTATCATTACATTTCACCATACATTCATCGTGCCCTCAACTCCGTCATGCAATATTGATGATATTTGAAAGCATTATTAAATTAAAAACATTCAAAAAATATAAAGGCATTTCAATCGCAACTCATTCATTTCAAACACCATTCACACCACCACCACAGATAAGAAAAGGAAAACAACAAGATTGTACGCGACTTAAGAACCTCTAAGTCCCCAGCGGTAGAGTCCGCCAACCAGCATGTCGACGCTCGGGAACTTTTTCCTAATTATTAGTTTTTACCCATTTTTAAGATTTCGATTTACTTCATATTCACTTAAATGGTTGATTTTTAGAAAAAAGCCGGACATAAATGCTTGACGGGTGGTTTTGGAAAGGTTGATTTTAATGATGGGGCCAATTAGACTAAAGGACCGCTAGTTGGTAAAGATTTAAATAGATGTACCAACTCATCCGGATTTTTTATATTTTCGCAATTTGTGGACCATATACTGTGACTCCCGTAAAAATTGGTCTCGAAACCGAGATTCATAGAGTTCGGCATAGTGCTTCCTTAAGCGAGGGGGAATGTGTTTAGGCACTCCCCCCGATTTCATGGAAAAAACACGGTTACCCGCATCTTCTTGATGTTTTTTCTGAAGTGTGAAGTATGTGTGTGTGTGTGTATTGATTTGGGAAAAAAAATCTAAGATATCGCTGCCAACTTTGGTTTGAAATCGTGAGAAGTGCGTTATTCGTGGTTTTAAAACGATGTTTCCCTGGTTATTTTCCCTTTTCATATTGTTTATTTGCCAACGTGCATGCACTACCATCATATGACATCGGGCCTTATACTTTTTTGAACATGGATGAGGAGAAAATGAAGTTGTTTGCACACAGTAGTCACGTATACTAAAGTAGTCTTTAGATTGTTTTCTTATTGTCTCTTTTTGATTTTAACTTCATTTTCCGTTTAAAGGCTATGTTGAGTTATATAAAAATATTTTTCAACCTCTTTTACCTCTTAACAATAAACATTTAAGCCAATATTCTTTTTTTAAAAAAAAACTCTTCATTACTATATTTACTCTTCACTACCTTAATTTCATATTATTTTAATTATTCACTTTATTTCTCTCACTATAAACCACCCCACCACCAACCACCTCCCAACACTCATTAACCCAACCACACCACCGAACCACCACCGACCTCCCACGCATTCTCATCACCCACCACTTACCATCACCACCGTTTCACGCGGCTATCCACCTTCACCCACCTTTCACTTCCCCACCACCACTTCCAAAAACTCACCTCCCACCACCACCATTCACAACCACCCACGCACCGCATCACCCATCCATCACCACCTTTCACCTACCACCACCACCCCTTAGCACCTGTCACCTCCATACCTCAACATTCACCCTATCACCCACAATCTCCACCATCCGGTCACCATTGTCCACCACTATCGCCCGACCACCCCCACCACCACCGGTCACCCATCGTCACCCATCACGTCCACCCACCCACCACCCATCCATATTTTTAATAGTAATTATATTTTATATTACTTATGTAAAATTGTCCATAATTATTATATTATTTTATTATATTTAAAATATTTTACTAGTTATATATTGTCAGTAATTTTATTTACAATTAATTATTTAAGATTTATTCTAATTTTTATACTCATTCCTACGTTTCTTATAAATTGATATAGGGGTAAATTAGTAAATGGTTATATTTAAAATAAAAAAAAAAAAAAAAAAAAAACAAAAACAAAAAAAAAAAAAAAAAAAAAAAAAAAAAAAAAAGAAAAAAAAAAAAAAAAAAAAAAAAAAAAAAAAAAAAAAAAAAAAAAAAAAAAAAAAAAAAAAACAAAAAAAAAAAAAAAAAAAAAAAAAAAATAAAAAAAAAAAAAAAAAAAAAAAAAAAAAACAAAAAAAAAAACAAAAAAAAAAAAAAAAAAAAAAAAAAAAAAAAAATAATAAAAAAAAAAAACCAAAAAATAACAAAAAAAAAAAAACACAAAATAAAAAAAAAAAAAAAAAAAAAAAAAAAAAAAAAAAAAAAAAAAAAAAACAAAAAAAAAAAAAAAAAAAAAAAAAAAAAAAAAAAAAAATAAAAAATAAAAAAAAAAAAGTAAAAAAATAAACAATTAAAAAAAAAAAATAAAAAATTAAAAAAAAAAAAAAAAAAAACAAAAAAAATAAAATTATCAAAGGCATACTCTATTACCATTTAATTTCTATGTTAAAAAAGATCATCTGATTTTTTTACAAAACTTCTATTTTAAATAAACTCTTATTGCACAGTTATCACAACCACTATACGAGACAAAAAATACCCAAGGGTCAAGGTTCCTATACTTGAACCCTACCAATATTCTTTCATTATCAAATGTTGTGGAAAATGAAAGAAAATTATGTATCGCTTCTGCTAATTTATTTCAACAAATTTATCAAAGAAAATATCCAACTTTCCCAGAATCTTGTTTCATGTCAGATCCCCCATCAGTCTCAAGCCATCAGTATCAACAATAGTTTTTGACATGTTTCTTAATGAAAGAAATACACCTTATTTGGAGTCATTGAATAATAAAAATTGTGTATTATATCAAATAAAATAATGGAAATTATCGCGCGCCACATTTAAAATTCATGCAATGGCCACATGATCAACCCATCCGTTCTAAACATGAATTCTTTAATAAATACCACCCTTAATTTTTGATAATGTCATATTAAATAACGCAATTGTCAAGAAAAGTTGTACCTTCTGTTATTGACATTATAAAAAAACCGTTGTTGACACCTATCAGTTTTGCCCTACTAAATAATTCCTAAGATATCCTCCAAGGCGCTCATTCTATAATCCGTGTCCTTATATACCAAGGCCCATTTGGCCCATTTAATCCTCCCGTCAGAAACCTGAAGCTTTTTTTTGTGTTTTGGTTTTCCCGTGTTTCCTTTTTGGCCAAAAACCAAGCTAGTATGGCTTTTGCATGGAACGAGGAACATATATTGAAAGCGGGGAAGAGCTGATGATCCAGTGTAATTAACTTGAGGAGCAAAAGGGTCATCTGGAAAATCATTCCATATAGAATGGAATAATCAAGAGAAACTGGCAAGGACGTTCTCCCAATTCATTCCATTTTGGCTCACTTTGGGACCTCCCCCCTCCCTCTTCTCCCTCTCCCTCTCCCTCTCCATCTGCCCTCTCATAAGTGATTTCAGGGGATAATACGTTGCTCGGAGCTACTTTGAATCCGTGTTGTTAATACTAGCCCCAGACAGACTCTGATGTGTCAAAACGGATATCCCATCATTCGCAATGGCACTGCCGATTGTTGTGGTGGATTGCGGCACTGATTGTACCGTCTCTGTGTGATCAAATGTTTGCAAAACTCCGGTTTTCCTTTCTTTTTCTTTTCCATATTCATCAATCTCTGGGGTATTTTATCAACTTCGTATCAAGCTTCTCAAGGGTACCCTTGTTTGTTGTATATTCCGACAATAATACCCCAATCATCAAGCTTGCAACAAACAACCCGAACATGATATTAAATTTAGGAACGCTCACATATACTTGTAGTAAGAGAACATTATTATGTGACATTAGTTTTTATAATGAATTTTTATTTTTCACTTCTTAAAAAAACCCGTGCTCTATTAAAACTCGAAACATGTCAAAAAGCATGGTCAAGTTCACCCGCCAGCAAACATTTTGCCATTTATGCCAACGAAAAACATTGGGTACAAGTTAAATCAATTGCCAAAAACTCTTTTAAGGAACAGAGACCATGTCTTGTTTAGAGTTGATTATTAAGGTTGACATGAATTGGATCCTTTAGATTTTTGAACATTGGAACTTGATCCAAATATGTGAATTGGACTATTTTTACCCTCATTAATCATTTAATTGTTAAATAACAATTTAAAAAAGAAGAGAAAAGAAGAGCTAATTAATTACCCTTAGATTATTATTTCTTTTGCCAGCTGATCTATACACGTTAGCCAAACGGTTACTCAAGCATTATCCAGTTGGATTTTCATCCCCTCTAGGTGCTTTTTCCGGATAATAAAAACACCAATGCCTTACTTTATTCCGACCGTCTTCGGCTGCTTCCCAATTGGCCTTTTCGGCTCTGGTGGCCTTCCCCCAAATACCCGGTTCCGGCAGCCCGGTTTGGCCGTGAACCATTAGGATACTTTCTATCCCTTGGGGAAAAGAAATACCACTACCTTTTCACCATATAGAGTCCATTCCTTCCCTGCAAACTTTATAATACAAAAAACATGAATATAAAATAAAATTATATATATTAAAAGTTATCTAAAAATTTACAACTTTTGAACTAGTTAATTTGGCTCTACCCCATTTTCAAATGATTGGACATTTTTTTTTTAATTTTTATGTAAAAACCCCAAAAGTTTGCGCAAACTAAATTGCAAACAAGAGAACAAATGCACCAATCATTTACTTCGCAAATTAAAGTTTCTTAGCATATATTCCTCCAAGGTTTTTTTGTTTATTAAAACCAAAAAAAATAATATAATTTTAGGAGTAAGAAGGAAAAGGAAAAACACTTATAAAGCACAAATTTCCTCTGGGCCAAACTACAGTGTTCATTGACTTAAATAGAGCCAAACACAAACTCTTATTTTTTTTGAGATAAGGAAACAAATATTAAGTGGAGCACATTAATAACTTTGAGCATTTTTCTTCTTCTTCACAATTTTATTGGTCTGCAAAATTTTGAAAATTATTCACAAAATAAGGAATTCATTTGTTTTCTAATTTGACAGTTTACCAAATCAAAAAATCCTCCTCCAAATCAATTGTCCCAGAAATGTAATTTCGTTTGGATAAACCCCCAATCAATTTCTCTCCCAAAATTCAAACAGAGACAAGGTAAAAAATAAATTACCAGGGATGCTGTTGGAATCAAACTTGTATAGATCAATCTCAAGCAATAATTGCGAACCAGCATATTTGCTGTGAAGCGCATTTCGGGCACAAATAATTGCATCACAAGCTCCTCGTCCCGTTGGATGGAACCTGAATCCAGGTGGTAATTCGATCTGTTCACGCTTCATTCCGCTTGCTCTTCATCTAAAACCCCTTTTTCCCCTCTCTCTCTCTTTCTCTCTCTTACTAAACCCCCTTTAGCTTCTTCGTTTCGTCTTTGTTAGGAATCCTTTGCTCTCTTTCTCTTACTTTGTTGCTGGACTTGGTTGATACTCGGGGACTGTGACTGAAAATAAAGATGATACAGAGCATCATGGTTATTATATAGGATTTTCGGTAGTACATAAGTTTTTCATACTAACCACGTGATGACTTAGAATGGCCTTTTACTTGGGTGAGGAGGTTTTTTTGGGTTGACCGGCAGCCTCTGCAGCGAGACAGTTCGACGGTCTAATGAGTGGAGAGCACAGTGTGCAGTTTTGTCGCATCTGTGGCCTGATTGGGTTCACTGCTTTCCGTCACCCATGTTGGGGTGTAGGTTAAAGAGGCGGGTTAATGTCCAAGTCGGCTTGTTGAGCGACTCGTTGACTGATGTGCTTGGTTTTCGGGTCATCAAAGTGACCCTTGCCCCTACTACTTTTAATTACACTTTCCAACTGCGAAGGCTTAAGACTAATTTTAAAAAAATATTACTCTCACAGTATTCCATAACATTATTCTTTTTTAGTTTCATTCATATGAACAGGTTAAAAAAAGTACTATTAATTAATAGTTCTCTCGGCTTTCTTTTTTATCAGTTGGTTGGAAGTTAATGCAACAATTATTAAGAAAAATAATGACAGTACATTGTGAAGTATTAAATTTCAACTTAATATTACTAAACTATCCTTTTTTACCTCAACACCCTTTTTTCTTTCTCTTTTTCTTTATTATCTTAGTATCACAATTCCCCCCCTAAAAAAAACACAACACTCTTGAAAAGTTCGAGATGGAAAAAAGTCCCTCTACTACCTCTGTCTCCAAAACCCAATGGTCCAATGTCCAATGTCCCATATTAATAATATCAGAAGTGTCATAGATGGAGATTGAGATTGGGAAGTTCAAGATGCAAAAATCTCTCTACCTTTCATAGCTTGAGATTGAAAATTTCTTCTCTGCCCAATTCTCATCTTTTAGTCCTTTTGTGTTCTTGGGCTTGATCTTTGTCTTCTTTTTTTGGATCACCATTCTTCATCCTCCTCATTGCCCGGATCTCTCTTTTCGTTCTCTCAGAAAACATATTCTTGGAGACAGCCCGGCTTGGGAGAAAGAAACGGTGTCTGGTCCTCTACTCGGGTCTATTCTAGTCTTAGCAATGGGCTCTAAGTTCTGGTCACTGATGCGGCGGGGGGATTCGTCGAAAACCCATGTCTCCGCCGCCCTTAAACGTCGTGGCGACGGAGTTTTGGGGCTCCGAAAAGTTGAAGTTAATAAAATTTTAGGAGAAAAATTCTTAAACATACGACGGTGTGGCTCAAAAAATTAATATGTTGTAGCCTTTTCTTCCATAGAAATTTCTGCTTCATCATCTGGTACCTTGTTTAAAAATAATCTGTTGTTGTTGCACTTGGAAAGAAATCAGAGAAAGAAAAAAAAATTGGGAACGTAAGTTGAAATTAAATAGGAGTATGACACTTAGAAAGATGAGATATTTTAAGGGTAATTTAGGAAAATAAGAAAAAAATTCTCCTAGATATCTGAAAACGACAGTTAATTAGGAATCAATTTTTTTTTCTAAAATGTCTGATAAAACGAAACCGATGGGGTATCATTTAACAATTAAAAATTGTGTAAAATTTCATTACTATCCTTTATAGGAAATTGAAAACTACTAGTAATACAAGAGAGAAGTGTTTGGATAATAAAAAAAGTTATGGGTAATATAAGAAAGTAAATAATTTATTCTTTTAGAAAGTTACAAACGACAAACAAATTGAAACAAATTTTTTTCTCTAAAAAGTCTATTATTATGGAATGGAGGGAGTAATATTATACTCCCTCTGTCCCTTTTTATGTCTTTTTGGATAGAGATTTTTATTTCTTTTATTTGTCGTTTGTAGATTTTAAGTAAGCATTAAATACATAATTTTTTATATTATCTTTTATGATTAAATGCTAATTTGTTTCTGTGACGCCTCCAAATCCGGGTCCCTTGAACCTCGAGTTTGGTGCTCATGATATATCATACACATCACCTCAATCTACCCATTCATTATGAATTACGTTATTCATTACAATACCTTAATTCAAAACACATCATTATCTCAGGTTTAACTAACCTTAACAATACATGATTATTAATACAAAAGGTTTATATCAATACATAACATAATAAGCAGTACTCAATTGACATTATTCGGTCACCTTCTCTTTGCCTTTGTCCTTCCTAAAACCTTCGGCTACCTCGACTTTAGCTGAAAAGTTTTATTTTAAGCAAGGGTGAGCAACTAATTTGCTCAGCAAGTTTAAAGCGTTCAATAAATATTATATCATGAATAAAAGAGTTTAACTGTCTAGAACTTCAACAATATTCAAAAGATTTCGAAGTAGCTGAAACAATGAATCATTTCCAATAACAAGGATTTTCTTAAATTTCATACTGAATAACACATTAATAATGAAAGAGTTAAATTCTTTCGAGGGTTCAACTATATCCAATTGATTTTGAATAATTAGCAATACTGCAACAACATTTAATAAAGAGGGTTATTCCCAGATTTCATGTTGAGTGATCACAATGGATCGAGAACTCCTAGAGGAATCATCAGTTAATAAAACTGAATGCCTCAAGAGTATAAATTAGTTATAAAGACTAATTATACTCTTATGTAAGTACGTGAGGTAATCAGCCCCATTGTACCTTATATTATACATAATACTCAAACATAGCGCACAGGGTCGGATGTCCGACAATAAAGTTGTTAGGTTTGAATATAACGCAAGCATGCAATCAAATTACATAAATAGGGCGGAAACGTGATAAAACGGATTTTAAAATTTTAATACAAACCATCACCATGATCTATCCTTGTGTTCAATTATCAATTAAACGAAAGAGAAAGAGAATAAGAATTATACCCTCGTAGATCAAAGCTTCCTCGGGTACAAGTTCAACTCCTAGTCCTTCGTGTTCTCCTCGAATTCCACCGATGAGATTCCTTCCTTTGATCAACGTTAGCCACCCAAGTGTTTGGCCTCTAGAGGTGATCCACCAAGGAAGAATAGGTATTCAAGAAGTTGGGTGTTGGCAAAACCCTAGTTTCTATCTCTATAGAAATTGCAAGTACTCTCCACAATCTAATGCAAGAGTGTGTAACCCTAATCTATGATAAGACTCCTCTTATTTATAGATGTAGGAATAACCCTTCCCTAAACTATTTAGGATTAGGGTTTCTATTATAATTATACTCCTTTAATTAATTATGCTCCTAATCCAATTAGGAATTCATGAGAGTACTTCTATTAATTAATTCCCAATCCCTATTAGGAATTAAATAATAGTAATAGTAATAATAATAATACGACTCCTCTTATTAATTTATATTTAATATTTCAAAATATTAAATAATAAATATTAAGCTATTTAATTTATTCTATCACCATAGACTAAATTAAATACACTTAACTT